>CABFWB010000020.1:299643-443901 GCA_902151455.1 Timema bartmani | reverse complement strand
AAAAAAAACAAATCTATTCGTCAGGACCAGCAGAACCCCGAATTGAGAGATGTTTTATACATATGAATTGTTATCAATATTGTTTTCCCATCCTCTCTCTCAGCTATTTTAGGTGCACTTCCCCTGAGCTATTTTACTCATTAAGTCTTGGTGCGCAAATTAAAAAAAAATATCGTATCCGTACTTAAAGTCCTCTAATTAAGTGGCAACCGCAAAATCAGACGGGCACTTTAAAACAAATAAACACTTCTACGTGTTACCACCACATATTTACACTAAGGGGTAGGAATGATCAAAGTGGAATTTAAAGGAAATGTATCCTTAATAGCGATAAAAAAAACTTGGGAGAACAAATCGAGATTCGAATCCTGGCCCCTCTCTCACTGGCAAGAGTGACACTTTAGTTCGTGAGACCACCGATGCTGCGGGTCACCATTTATAAATCCCATGTTCCACGTTTTACTAACCCGTCCGGGATATCCACATATTCACATGGATGGGGAGAAGGCAAGGCAGATATAATGTGTACCTGCATTAGCATATAGGGAGAGCGGGAAAACATTTACTAACAACAGGCGCTGCATAGCCAGAATTCGAGCTCTGACCTACACCCCGCCAGCAAATCAGACAATATGAAAATTACACATTTGTTCACGTGCTCACCCAAGCGGGTCGTTTATGAAATGACTGTCATATAAATACAATAAACTTAATACAATATTCAGATAAACGGATTGATTCATTTCGCTGACGTTTCTCAAAGCTATGATATTAGTCGATGATAAATTATCTGTAACCTTGTTTTAAAAATATTTTATTATTTAGTAACAATACGTTTCATGATTTATAATAAGTTTAAACGATTCATCTTGTTATTCAAATAATTGACTATATGTTACACAACTTAACACATTTCCGTTTTAATGTTTATAAATTCAATTATAAGAAGAAAAAAAAAGTGGGAGTTGGGTGTGGAAGACGAGAAAGGGCATTGATAAAATAAGGAAGAGGGAGAAAATAAAAAAAGATTTTTTTAACTGTTATCTAAATATTTGCAACCATATTGTTTAAATTCAATAAAAGCTACGAACCAGAGAGAGTGGAAAACCGATACTGTGTAAATAACTTTTATGGAAGAGTGGTAATCGATTTTTTTTTATCAAGCTAAGGTAATTGTAAAGTAATTAAAGTGTGGCCTTAATAGCAGTCTGGGAAAGTATTTTCTGTGGGATTGCTTCCAGTGAGCCCATAGAGGGGTTTGGAGTAGGAGGGGTTGGTTAAGAGAGAGAGAAAAAACTACATGAAAGGTAGAAGGGAATAGCTGTTTTTCCAATAACATGGCGTCACAAAACAGATAACTCTCAATAACGATTGTAATATCGATTCACTAAAGATAGGTTAGATTATATATATTTTTTACAACCAGTATTCAGTCTTTTATACTGTTTTGAACTTCAAATATTTCTTATTCCTTTTTTAATTTTTGCCTGGACATCAAAGTTCACTTGAAGAATCAGTTCGGGTGTTTAATTTTCTATTTAGTTTTAACGTTTGAGTACTTTTATCTCGACGTCAGCATATTTTTAGATAAATTTAAATTAACAAGTTTGTTGGACTGAGAATAAATACATAGCAATGATAGATTTTTTTGTACATAACTGAACAAAAATAGCTATCCATAATATCCTACCGACTTTTTCTTCACTATTTATTCCTACCGTACCTATCAAATAAAACTTTCTACATTTAAACGTTTTTTTTTAACTCATCCTTTACTTTTCGAATGGCTTCCAACATTTTTTATAATCAATCAAATATGGTTTAAATATTATTTATTGACCACTTAAAAAAAGTATTTACCTTCTATCAGATTCCAATGGTTTGCGAATGGATATTTGTAGCTAACTAAATTCGGTGGTAAACACATTTTTTTTAATATACATTTTTGTATTTTTCATAATATTTTGTTGGCATGTTCCAATCTAGCTTCTGGCATTTCTGATTTGGCAGGTTTGCAAGAAACAAGAGTTAAACATGCTGTCTGGAGGAGACGAATACATAGGCGCTTGCACTAAACGACATACATGACAGTTAAAATACCTGTCAATTACCAACTAAACTTTCCCGAAAGAACCAAATAAGAAACTTACTTGTAGTACCGGAACCAAAGAAAAGAAAATGCTATAGAAATATAAAGATGTGTGTGACTAAACCAACACCGCTCAGCTCAACCTACTATTATTAATAAATTATCCAGATTTATTTGACGAAAATAAGTTTAGGGTGTTCGAAAATAAAATGCTTATGAATATATTTAGAATTCCAGTAACATTCGCTTGGTAAGAGCATTGAGAAGCACAATGGACATTGAGAATTTTTGGTGCAGTCCAAGATTGATACAAAAGTGTTAAATACGTTGATTTCCCCAAAAATGGGCATTTGGAACACCTTTTATAAAATACAAACATCTTTATGCCAGGGATCTGCAACCTTGTTGATATCGCGGATCGTATGGGTTAAAAAAAATTAATAGACCGATTTGGAACAAATATTGAGTAAAAAACTTTACATCTCTCATATTGTAATAAGTTATAAGTCTATTAATTTAATATAAATGTTTGTTTGATAAAACTTTTGCTAGCCAGATAAAATCAGTCAGCGGGCCGGAGGTTGCCGACCGCTGATTCATGCGGTCAACATTACTAGCATTTTACTACATTATTAGTCTTATTTTAAAGGCGATGATATTATCCATAGAAAGTGAGAGCTGCAGCTCACACGAGCTGACGTATGAATACATAAAATACTTACTACACGGTGTTTGTTTCCTTGCAGTCCCCTACGCCCAACTGACTCATGAGACGGATTACCATACCCCGACCTTCAACACAGGACGCTGAAATAGTTCCTTCCACCGAACAGTGTTGCCATATTCAACATTCTAAGACGACTATATTCTGGATAGTGGCTAGTTGAAGGGTCAACGTTTCACCAATAGTATTATCATACAACATCCTGCTTCGTACATTAACAGTTCTTACCAGTACGGTCGTTGCTGTGGTCAAACCGGCATTTTATGTCTGAAAACAGGAACCTTGAATGATTGTGGGCTCATTTTTTAAAACAAAATTTCCCCCTCTCTCCAGGCATGTGCTAATGTGTTTTAAACAAAAACTCAACCTCAACCTGTGTCCTTTTATGGCGTATGTTCTATCCGTATTTACCTCCAGGATTCAATTTGGCGAATGTTTTTCTTAATATAATCCAAAAGTAATATTAGATACGATAATAATATGAATTAATTGTATGGTGAATTTCATGTAGAATATGTGCATATTTTTATGTTTCAGTCTACTTCTGATTATATTCAAGATAATTTATCTAGTGAGACCACAAGATAGGCCTGATGCATGAATAATTAATGTTACTCAAGATAGTAAATTTATATCTCTAATGGGACCCATGCATAATTCTAGTCGAAAACTAAAATAATGCATAGTTAATTCTAGTGGGGAAACAAGATAATACATTACTAATCCTAGTGGGAACCAACCTAATGCATGACTAATTTTAATGGGACCCAAGATAATACATGTATATCTCTAACAGGACCCAAGATAATGCATGCCTAGTTCTAGTGGGATCCAAGATAATACATGTATATCTCTAACAGGACCCAAGATAATGCATGCCTAGTTCTAGTGGGATCCAAGATAATACATGTATATCTCTAACATGACCCAAGATAATGCATGCCTAGTTCTAGTGGGATCCAAGATAATGCATGCCTAGTTCTAGTGGGATCCAATATAATGCATGACTAATTTTAATGAGACCCAAGATAATGCATGGTTTATTCTAGTGGGACTCAATTCTGATGGAACCCAAGATAATACATTTATATTTCTAATGGGACCCCAAGATAATTTATTTGTATTTCAAATGGGACCTAAGATATTGCATTTCTACTTCTAACTGAATCTAAAATAATATATTCTAGCCCTTTACAAATTTGTAAGGAATAGGAGAAAACTCTCGTGATAAAAAATGGTTGTCTCTCCAAACGTGTCCCTTACTACAACCAATGAACAAATTTACCTGCTTCGACCTAGCGTTGTGTTAAATAAAAATGGTACTGAGGGTAGCAAGATAATACCAAATGGGGTGAATGTAAGAAAAGTTAAACTGCTGAAGCATTTATAAATATTTATAGTTGTTATTGTCCTAAAAAATGTATTTAGTGCCGAGTCTTACTACCCGTTCGAGTTATAAGATTATGTACTAATTACGCTAGTTGATTTAGAGATTTGGAAGGTTATATTTAGAGGAAGTGTACCTTAATTTGCGTGGAGGGAGGGTGGAAATCCATTTTGGAAAAACACTCAGTACAACCGACCGAGATACGAACCTCAACCTCCCCGTCATCGGCCGTCTAGTCTAATGCGAGTGTAGCGCCTTAAGACCATGCGGCTATCGAAGCGAGTAAAAAATAGATTCATCTTGGGACAGCCTATCATGAAATTTTACAATTTTAAAAACTCCCGGATAGTTAGTGGTACCGTATTTGTATACACGAAATTGTTTTTTTTTATATTTTTGTAGGCTCAATGTCAATACTTGATAACAGCGACTTAGGTAGGGGATGTAGGAGACGCGAGAAAAGGCCAGTGTTTATGCAGGTTTTATATACCTCAGTTTTAGCTTCTGTGGTGCTGACTGACAGCTCACAGCTGACTTCTGACGGCTTTTAAAAGCTACCAGACCAAATTATGTATCCCTACGCCAAACCATATGATCTGCAAAAAACATGTCTTTAGCAGTTGTCACTTCTGACAGTCAAAATTTAGGAATATATACCTAAATGTTGACTGTCAGAAGTCAGCTGTGAGCTGTCAGTCAGCACCAAAGAAGCCATGGGGGCTACTGTAGCAAAACACTTTGTTGACCAATATAAATAAAATATTGCTTCAGTACAAACATAGAGCTTAATTTTATTCACATGGTGATATCAACTTATTGAATAACTGTCATGAGCATAGCGACATTAAATGAGCAGCTTTTTAAATGAAGATAAAAAATTGTCATCAAATTTCAAGACTCTCTTAACATATATTCCAGAAATTTTGAGGTTAACATGTGAAGAAAATTAATTATAGAAATGTTGTGCCGAAGCAATATTTGATTTATTTTGACCAAAAAAGTTTTTTTATAAGAACTGAAAAACCTCTGACCTTATCACGCGTCCCCTTCATTCCCTTAAACTTTATAAACTAAGGCGACAAGATGAGAAGAATTATGGGTGAGATGGTTAAAATAAATCCCGGATAATTCACCTAGAGCTAGTATTAGCCCCCATTTAGGTTCTGTCAGATATCAAAACCCATCCTCCAGGATCATAGTCAAGCGTTAAGCCGGATATCAAACACCACTGACAAAAATTTTACAAAGGCAAATTCAAGTTTACGAAAGTCAAGTTGTAAACAGTATAAAGAAGGTGTACATGGTGTGATATAGGCGCGCGTTTGGGGGGTACGGGGGGGGCTCAGGACTTTGTCAGATCTCTCGGACACTTGACAAACTGACAGGCAAGAGGGGCCGAAGGGGAGGAATGAAGCAAAGCCGCCATTTCCTGGCTTGCTGCGATCGATCACACACACCGACAAGAACCGCAGTGTACAGCGTGCACCGCACGGTACGCCGTTAAAATAAGTAGCACAGTACCTCGTGCGGTTCGCAGGGGATGCACAGGCTCGCAGTGCGGTGGCGATGTGAAACACCCCTCGTCACTTTCTGCTCTAAAAGGACCAGCTGCATGTTAAACCTCGGTGTGGATAGATAAAAGCATCACTAACAGTTTTTAAAAAAAATCAGAATCACGTTTCGCATAATGATCACCATTACTAGAGATTAAAATTTCCAATAGGGAAAATGTTCGCAGTGGAAGCTTACAGACTATTAAGGTGGAAGGCCTATATTATTTATCTATGTCATTAAAGAATTAAGCATCACGTTAAGTGCATGAAAGAAATATTAGAACATAGGTTATTTTTATTTAAGATCTACTAAAGTAAATACAATATTAGTGAGCATTGCCATTGGTAACGGATTACAAACATTCATAGAACTAATCTAATATGTAGTTTGAAAAATTTATCCTGGATACGGGAATCAAACCCAGGACCTTTGGCGCGCTAAGCCAGAATAAGAGGTTTCATTCTCGTGTATGTATGCAATTTTTCAAATAAATTGAAATGAATTATTGTGATAATATCTAATTTTAAATATGGTATTCTAGGTTAAGTTCGATCGTAAATCACATTCTGATCATAAAAAATACATGTGATCACCCCTAATCAAACGATTGTGTCATCCGACGAATGAGATTAAGGGAAAATCGCACCACGGAGGACACGGTCTAAATTTCTAGCTCATATTAATTCTGATTCCCAGGTGACGGGTGAAGTCGGGGTTCGAATCCCAGCCAGATATACTGAGGTTTTTTTTTATAAATTGTTTCTCACCTTCTCTTCACTCAAATTCGGATAAAGTTACTCTAAATCTTTACCCTACTAATTAAGAACACATTAGAGTATTTAATACGATTACGTATAAGAAGACTATGTGATGAAAAATCAAAAAAGAAGAAAAGAAAAAATAGATTACAAGAAACAGTATTTTGACGCACCTACCAAACGAATACGAAACAGCAACGACGACATATCTCCCCTAGCAGTAAACGTCCCATACACGAGCTTGAAAAACACACACATTCCTCCGTTCCCTCGCGTAATTTCGCCCTAGCTCGTAAAACCTGAAGAGTAATGGACCTTTAACCCAATTTACGATCACTTAGAAGGAGCGCTAACCCTCCAACGAGTAAGAAATTGTGGAGCTGGAATAACCGCATGCACGATCGCGCACGTGGAGGTAGGCCCGTGATCGTTACTCGCGTCCGAATACCATCTCAACTGCGAACTTATCGACTGAGCGCAGTCTCCCGAACAAATGATCAGGAGGGATTTAGCGATGATTCAAATAGCATATACAGTACATAATTATTTGTTCGTATGGCATTTAAATCACGGTGGTTTGTGAAAAGAAAGATATGACGTTTTAAAACGAATTGTGTAATTAAGGGCCAGTAGACGAATTTTGAGTATACGTATAATATACATACACACTCCATAGACCCAAGTATCTTTTCTATATATAAGCGCACCCTACCACCCCCAATTATAAGGGATGGGTCGATTCAGAGCATAGGTTACGCCAGTTCTTCACTTTAGAATCAGAAACGGCTTTGGGTACTATATAGAGAGCCAGTTTAGAGTTACTTGGTTTTTAGTTGTATAATTATTAATAATTAAATTAATAGGGTAAATAAATGTTACCTAGTTTAAAAATAGGAATCTTTTGTTGTTTGGTATGTCCCATTTAGAAAGGCAATGGCTTTAGATTCATTTGTTGTGATCAAGTGGAATTCGGAACCGAGAACTGAAATAATGTAATAGAATTATTAGAACACACACATTCCATATGTATGTGTTAATCCAATCTGAAAACAATGAATGTTCGGTATACAATGTATACGAATGAGTCACTGCGAACTAATAAAATAGATATGTTAAATGCATACAAATTATCAATTTAAGCTATTAACAATTAATTTTATTGAAAAAGGGGGTCACGATGAAAAAAAAAAAAGCTAGAAACACTGAATACGTGTGTATTGTGTTCAATCGCTTATGTTATCTAGTTAGGGGTATGCTACTTAGTTATAACCCGCTACTGTGGCCGCATGATCAAAGGCGCCGTTCTCTTAATAGACTAGACTGTCGATGGCAGGGAGATCCGAGTTCGAATTCCGGTCAGGTGTACTGGGGGTGGTTCTCTCTCTCTCTCTATATATATATATATATATATATACGGATATGCGGGTACATTTAATTTCAATTCAACCTTCCACATCCCTAAACACATTACCAAAACGAGTACATATACGTATAACCCGAACGGGTAGTAAGACGCGTTGCTAAAATCAAGTTATATATTCAATACGTTATTCAGTGCATGACATTTAATATTCTTTCTAAAGCTTCCTAGCAAGTCTGGAATCGACCTTTTGATTTTAGTAAACGCCAAACAACGCTTTATGATCTCTAATCTCTTTTCGAAAATGAATAGTCAATTTCGATGTATGGATATATAATTATCAGGACAACATGAGCAAGTTTCTCCATAGAAACGTTACGACAGGAAATATTATTGATAAATCAGTACTGATAAGCTCAATCCTTTAAACATATCGGAGTAGCATTTGAAATTATTTTAAATTAATCATATCAAATAAATTAGAGAACTTGGTGCATAATAAGCATTCAAATCAATAAAAATAATAAAACCAATTTTGTATTAGAAAAAATAATGGCGGTTGTGCTGGTCACTGCAATAGTGAATGAGATTAGGCTCTCTAGGATTAGGTTGTGCCCATATTGAGAGAATAGTCTTCAATTCAAGAACATTTAGCTCCGATTAAACTTTTGGTGCTCTAGTAGCTTAGATTTTAATATAATTAGATATAAATAACGTAATTTTATCTCAAAATCAAAATTAAGAGACATTAATTAAGTTCGAAACTATAACAAAAACGCAAATTAGAAATCTTTCCTATGATAGGTAATCACGCGTTTTTTTTTTAGACGCAATGACATTTTGATAACATTAAGCACCGGCCATTAGTATGACAGCTTTTCATAAAAGTAGTGTGTCCGTTTCAACGTCAATCTAAGAACAATTCACAACAGAAAGGATAGAGTATGTTTTAAAAATAAAAGACTCATGTCGATGCATCCCTGGAGGAAATAGTTTAGCAAGGTGAAGCTACGTTACTTGGAAAGCGTTTTTCACGTTCATTAATAATTTGCCGCCGCCAATGTGAGGCGGGCAGACGAGGACGACGAAGGGTTACTTACTTAATCATAGCCTACCACGGTACGGGGGACCGGTGAAACAGGAGCGTTATAACTTGACAAAGTTTGCTACATTAAATTTCGGATGCTCCTCTTAGTCATAACGGGCTCCTGACTAGTTAAGGCCGGACACTTGCATTAACATGGTAGCATCCGACGCCGAGGGACGCCGACAGCATAACTGTGCATCAAGGTGCCAACAGCCATCCTAGATACACCCCACGTAGCATGGTTTAAAAACGTTGCAACCCGCATCGGCAGGAATGAGGATTAAACTTAAACTTCAAGCTCGTTTAGTCTGGTTTTCCGGTTTATGAGCTCTAATCCCGGCCGGGTGGAGTGAAGGATTACCAATAATTTCCCCCACTCTCTATATAGCCAAATGTAGTACATTTCCTCTAAATACTTCCTTATCTATACGTATCCCACTATTGTAAAACATTATAACCCAAACGGGTAGTAAAACGCGGTGAGTAAAAAGGTGCAGTGGAAACTATCTAATTTAATGGAAAAGATGGATAATTGTGGATAAATGAATTTACTGAGATTTCCAAAGAACGATAATTTGTCGATCTAGATTCATCTACATTATTTATTTGAGGTATTTAAAGTACAATTTCTCAACCGACTAATTATATCAACACACAAGAGTTTATATGAGTTGGAGCAAAGTTTGACCAGGAAAGTTATTTTCACATACCTTCCAGGGTTCTTATATACACCACAATCGACACGGGACTGACAGCTTTACTTCGCCTACGAAGGAAGTTGTGTTACGGATTTTTGTCGCTCAAAAAAATACATAGACTCAGATTGAGTTTGAACCCACGAACATCGGGTCCTGAGGCAAGCACTTTACCCCAAGACCACCAAGGTCGACTTTATTTGCCTGCCCAATGATTAATATTAATGTATGGCTTTTTAAATATTTAGATAATTTAACCGAGGCGATTTAACACGGCAAGAGAAAATACCTTCTTACAAAACAATGAAGTAATTATTGTTAAGACCATCATTATCGTTGAATGTATGTTGATACAAAAACCTGGAATTACAGATAATACTGTTTTCGCACTTCTTGAAGATTAAAATCCAATCCAATCCAATCGATAGTCAGAGCATAGATCCATTGGTGTGGTGGTTGGTCAGCGCCTGAGGCTCAACACTCTCAGCTTTATTCAAACGAGACATGTTTTTAAATATATGTGGGTAAATGTATAACTATTATCTAAATGACTTTAAATGTGAAACGGGAAAACCTCAACGTTTATCAACCATTGTGAAATATCCACCTAGAAGTTTTATTACTTTGTCGCGAGGAGAAGAGAGGGTTAAATTTTCGTTAGAGGGAAGCGAACATTTTTAACGAAGCGTGAGAGGTCTTTTGGCTTTAATCTTTAATAATATACCTCCTTAATCTATTGTTCATTCAACATTTCTCCTTTACCCTCTCGAAAAAGGTTCTCTCAATTGTTTTAGCTTCCCTGTCCTTTGTATTTCCTTTAGTTCACTCTGTTATAGTTTCAAGATGTTTTTGTGTGTGTTTTAAAACGCTAATGTTCGTTTGTGTACCAACGCGTTTGTAAACCATAATACTAGCTATTGTGATATTATATTGTTTGTAGATTTGAGTTAAAAATAAAATGAGTTAAATATGCCTAAACTAGAGTACTATAATTGTCAATATAATATATCGTCATCATTAGCATCAAGGAAAAATAAAGTGTTAAGAGCCGTTAATTTTATCTTTAAAAACGAACCGCAATAATTTCGAAGATCACGCCAACATTTACAATAGCCAGAACTCAAACCGACAACCCATTAATTAAGCGGTAAAAAGATCTCGGTTGACAATAATCCTAGCTACTACAGGCAGCGTTGTCTTCTGAATACATAATGAACATTTTCACAAGAGAAATATGTGATGGTAAACCGTATGGAAAGCATGCATCATTTTCCAGCGAAGAAAGGGTTGGTTTCCTTTCTCTATCCTGGTGTAACTAATCTAGACAGGTCACGTATTTGTACAACCGACAAAAGTTGTTTCGTTCCTTAAAGAACGTAATGCAGCAACACAGAAATTCCCTCGAAAGAAGATATTACACCTCCTACGTGCTGCTGCACTGACTTTTGGTATGTACGCTTTGCTTACCCAGAAAGGTATAAGAAAAATTACCTTGCATGGTTCTGCTAAGGCGTAGCTTATAAAATAGGGTATTTAGTGTAACTATTTAGTCAATAAAACACTGCTACCTTTCGGAGTCAACTGTGTGACGTACATATTTAAAAAATAATTTCCTAACACATTTTACTGCAGATTAATAGTGGCTGTATCTGTGGAGCTATACAAAATTAAATAAAAACCAACAATGAGAGGAGACACTTCGGTGGACGCTTAGTATAAGGCACTTCTCTCGCTGTATATAAGACTGCCGATGACGGGGAGATCTAGGTTCGAATCTCGGTCGGGTGTACTGATCAGGATTTTTTTCCTAAATGATTTTCCACTTTCGCTTTACGCAAATGCGGGTATACTTACTATAAGTATGACCTTATCCAGTAAGCCGCTAGCGTAATTAGTATATAAGCCTATAGCCCGAACGGGTAGTAATATGCGGTGCTTAAAATAACACAATCAGAAAAGATAGCCATTCAACGTATCTAGCTAGTCCACCTCCTTGGCCCGATTTGACTCTAACCCTTTTCCACTTTCATGATAATCATTGCCAATAACGTTGTTCTTTATTATTTTTCATTCCACAGTTTTATCATAGTCATGTCTTTAATTCTATTTATATCACTCTTAAAGAGACAACTTTTTCCTCCACACGAATAGACTAAAAATAAAGAACACAACTATAGTGCGATCACCAAAATATGACAGGTCTCTAAACGTTACTAGAACTACTTAACCCGCATTGATGGTCAAGAGGACTAAACGTTAAGCTTGTTTGGTCTGGTTTGCCGGTGACGGGGAGATCAAGGCTCAAATCTCAGATTAGTGCTATGAGGGCTTTTTTCTTCAAAAAAATTGTTTTCCATCATCGTTTTGTGCAAATAGATACATTTCCTCTCAGTTCTACCTTACTCACCTCTACCTAATTAGAGTGATTACATTCAGATCACCCGGGCGGATGATAAGCCAGGGTGTACTTTATTTAACAAATAGAGGCGTATGTTCTATTGTCATGGAGATGGCAACTTACCTTAATGTATCGATCAAATTATAACGACATATCAGTTGTTACCGATGTATTGAATTGCATTGGTCTGTGTGAACTGAAACGGCGATATTGAGATCAATGCTTTTCAGTATTTATATTCTTCGCCGCTTTTAACTTGATAATGTTTTAATGAAATGTTGAAAAAATAGACGAGATCAACAAAAAATATGGGTGTTTGCACCCCATCTTACTACCCGTTCATGTTGTACGCCTATGTATTAATTACTCTAAAGCGTTAAGGATGAGTAAGGTTGAATTTAAAGGAAGTATACCCCGCATTTGCATGGAGGGAGTGGAAAACTATTGAAGAAAAAACACCCTTAGTACACCCGACAGGGATCGAATCCCGATCTCCTTGTCATAAGCAGTTTACTCTATTGCGAAAGGGACGCCGTAATTCATGCCCAAAAAATTTATATAAATTCACCGATGTTTTTGTAAATATCCCAAAATTTTATATAAATTCACCGATGTTTTTGTAAATATATTCATGTTTTTTTTTAATATATAGATATATATTTTTATATCGTTGTTTTCACTATTTATACAGTTGTTTCTTTTGACAGATTATCAATGATGATATAATATACCGCTACAATTAATTAATATTCTGAGGCTAGCACCGTTCCACGTTTCCACTCTACCTCTGTGGAGTGTACACGATGTCTTACCTGTTACACCGAGGTATTGATCCAGCAGAGGGGTTGAGAGGGTTGAACGCCGTGTGTACACCGTGATAAGATAAAAATACCCGGGGTGCACGCATGCGACTACGTCACTGCGGGGCCGCGCACGAAACTCTCCCCTCTCCTTTGCACTTCATTCAACAGAGATACCGCCCCACCCCGAGCCGCACGGCTGCCAGGCTTGGTCACATCAATTATAGTAAGCACGTTCTAGCAGGGGGATATGCGCATTAACAGGATGAAAACCCCAATATTTCAGACAAATGCGGGAGCATTTGAGTTGTAACACGGACAATTATATTTTATGTTTTAAATGTATTTAAATAGAACTAATGTAATCGACACATTCTAAGCTTGATAGTTTTCACTTCAGTATAATATCGCACCTAGCGAGAAAAGTGTCATAAGTCAAAAATGCAATTTTTCATATTGAAAAAAAAGGATAAAAAGTATCAAAATGGCAATACCATTAAATGTTAGAGAAAAATGTATATGGTAATAAAGTGGACTAAAGTTGTATCAAATATGTTTTGGATCATTTTTAGTTATCATAGTGACAGAAGAAGTTTTATCAATCTCACTTTACTTGCTCAACTTAATTAAATGTTTATTATTTGTGACTCTTAGTAACAGCTATGTCACTTTTCTTGCAAATTATAGTTCGATTTTCCTTATTGAGACTCTTTAAACTTTAGTCATGTCAAAATATGTTTTTCTTCTTTTAAAAAAAATCAGTGTTCCAACTCTGATTTGACACTGTTCATGGTGAAACGAGTGGAAAATCAGATCAAAATAAAAGTGACACAAATAGTTTCTGGCGATCAAATTTGGAATTACAGATGTGTCGTGGAGGAGGTGGATGCCAACTTGATACACCTCCCTGTAATCTTAACTCAAAATCGCCGATTTTTGAGTTGTGTCACTTTTCTCGCTGGGGTGCGATGCACTCTATGGACGTTACCACCAGGAAAATAATCAAATTAACTTCAACAAACCATTGAAAGCAGTTACAATTCTCTTCCCGCACTCACGTATTGACTACGGCGCTTAGTTTTTGAGTGCAAAAAAGTGTCGGGGTTCCCCGTTCTGCTTCAGACCAGATATGTTAATACTTCAACTTTATAATCAAAGCCATTACGAGAGTATATCCCCTTCCCATGATCCGAAATTTTGACCGGAAGGTTTTTCGATTGGTGGCTTGCCGGGAAATGGCCATATCTCGAGGGCGGTTCCTTTGATTCACTTTGCTCATCTCGTTTTCTTAGATTAGTTAACTGTAATAATATAGCAACATGAAGCAACATGAAGAGCGCTACTGAACAAAAAGGAAACGCCCAGATTTTCCCTCTCATTTGTTTCAATCCAACTTGTCTCTCAAATTATTCCCTACACAAAAAGATCCGAGTTTTATCACGAATGGTTATACGAGAGAGAGAGAGAGAGGAGAGAGAGTGCGTGCGCGTACACACACAAACACCATATATTACTACCCATCCAGACTATTCAAATATTTACACTCATAGTGTAGCAGGAGTGAGGTATAATTAACAGGTAATGAATACGCATTTGCGTGACGGGAGAGTGTAAAAAAACCTTTTAGGTAGCGCAACCGGGATTAGAGCCCTGATCTTCCTGTCACGAACGATCCAGTATACTGTGGGTTTGAAGCCTAAGACCATGTGACCACCGATGTAATAGTTTTCAGCCTCGTTCCAGACGAGTATCCAGTACTATTCATTTAGCTGTCAACTCTGCGATAGTACCTCAGCTGGGTTGTGTGATTATGTCACCCTGCGAACCCCTCAGTAAGGTTGACAGTCAACCCTCGCGCCTCCAGACCACGACACAGAACATGAAATAACTCTTTCCAGCAACCCGTGCCGTTTCAATAATATATAGCCCCCCTTCGTCCTGTTTGACGACAGCTCAACCAACTCCATTCACACAGTTGAAACTAACACTCCAAGGACCTGTGCTCATTTCAAAAACCAAAGAGATGAGTTTTAAAACTTCCTAAAATACATTTTTAATATTTTATTCTAAGCTTACTCTACAGTTTAGTTCACAATGGCGTGTTTTCCGAAATAGATTCCACGGTTAGCCGCGAATGTTTATAAAGACACTGAACTTCAAGTGGGATTAACTTACGAAGGTAATCTATGACAGTTACAAAAGCTACTAAAAACTACTTTAATACTTACAAGTTCAATCATATTATTTGCAGCTTTCACTTTTTATGAACAACGTAATGTTGATAAAATAATTATTTTGTTTTAAAAAAATGTGTATACGGAAGCAAAATATATTTGTCTTTTTTTAAAACTACCTTCCTACTTCGTTTCAACTATAACATCAAATAAGCCAAAGTAGCACATGTTTATGATGTGTCAGTTGTATTAAAATGTTTGTTAGGAACACATTTATTATTAACTCGAAACAGTTATATTGTTATGAGTGCAATGTTCTTTTTGAATGCCAAGCTTTGTGACTTAGTTTTAAAATAAGAATAAACACACATTAAAAAAAAGACAAATAGCAGAGTTTGAGAATTAAACTTGTATTTTAAGGTCGCTAAGGAAGTTAGATTGAGGTGGTTTGGTCGCGTTAATCGATGTGTATAATTTGCCAAGAAAGTGTATGAGGCAAATACAGTTAAGCGTCGATAATTCGGACGTCAAGAATCCGGATCACAAGAAATTAAATATTTATAAAAAATAGCCACAGTGGTATCAATATTAGAGACATGGCCACCAAAAAAAACGGACCTCGACCCTTGATAAAAATAATAATAAAAAATTGAAGTCTTTTTTCGTTGTTAGATTTTTGCCTTATTATATTCCTTCAGAACATGTGATATTTAAAAACCACAACAAAAATGTGGAAGTTCTTTGTTTAAATAAAGTGAAAAATGTTTCTATCTTTTCGTAAGTATCCCGTCAATGCTTTTTTTTTAAAAGGTACTGTATTTTCGAAAATCCGGACAGATCGATAATCCGGACTGAAGGAAACACGAGGAAAAAAATAAACAAAGAAAGCCAGGGTCCGAGCAATGTTATGAATCTGTTTTTGCTAACCTCATTCGAGCACAAAGCTGTGTAAACGTACTATACATTCAAGTAGAAATACACGTGACAAAGAAATAGCCCAAAACATCTATCAAAGTAATTAGAAGAGCATAATATGCATTACGTAGCTTCTCAGACTCTAACAAAAACTCTTCAGTTACCCGCATTGCGTGGATGTAGGTTGTAAAACCACTTAGGAATAAAAACACTTCAATACACCAGCCCGGGATTCTAACTGCGACCTTTTCACTACAGGCAAACAAGAAAATACAAGACTTGACAACTTCATCCAAGTGCTCAACGGTGCTGGCATGGATTGAGTTAATTATAACAGTGTGTGGCAAATGATCTGTTTAGACATCTACACCTCTACTGAAGCATTAGATTGCATTTGCAAGTGTAGAAGGTGTTAATAGTCTGTTTATACAAACAAGGTTGGCCGCACGGATAGTGTGCCTGACTGATTTAGCAAAACCGGCACTAAATGTCAGCCATCTTCAAAGAGGTTGGATTTTCCATCCTCAAATAAGGTAAATACCAGTTTAGGTACTTGTTATTGTAGGAGTTCGATGAAAATAAACTTTTAGAATACAAAACACTTTTTTTGGTGTCGACAATGATAGCATATTACTGTATTTTAGTGTAATTTATAGGGGTTGATAATATCTATCAACAGTGATAGTTGCAGATCACACAACTTGACGTATGAATACGCGAAGGTAGATCTAATAACTTTTCTACATGTCAGTTAAGGTCCTTCCTATGAAAATTGGATTGTATCTTGAATCAATATTTGTCTTTTAAATATCGCTAAAAACCATTATTCGGCGTTCAGAGTAAAGCTTATGTGTGTTGATAAGAAAAATTAATATAATGTTCTAGGATATAAGAGAACGAGTCGTATTTTAAAAGAGCACGACAAAGAGAGAATCTGTGTGTAATTATAAAAGAACAATTACCATCCAGTTGAGGCGCAGTCAGGACATTGCGTGCGCTAATACACCAAGAAGACACCGGGCACTGATTATCCAGGTAATTAACCAGGTGTAATGGCACCCACTTCCCGGTGGGGCGTAGCCTTGGGCGAGCAATCCTTTAAAACGCAAAGTCTCGAGGGAAATCTAGGCGCGCGCGGTAGGCATGCGTTACGAAGATACGGTAAAGAGCGGAAAAGTGTTTTAAAATTCTCTTACGCGATATTATTTGAGAATAGATTTAATTTGATGCGTCTAACCATAAGTTGTTCCTCACCAATTGGTAAAATGTATTTTTAGTTTATTCAAAATAAAGTTAGTTTTTAATTTCTCAGTTATGTCGCATGTTAAATAAAGTAAGCTTGCTACCTTTCAGGGTAAGCAAATATTAGGCTTGTTTACAATAATTATCATGAAATAAATATAAACACATCAAGATCAATTGTTATTTAAAACATATATATTATTAATTAAGTTTGTCCCCTTTAATATAACGAATGACAGTAATGTTTTTCTTTACATGCAAATTAATTTTATAAAACATAATAAATATTCTGTGTTTCAAAAGATGTAAAAGTATATTTTTCATTCAATTTTGTGTTTTTGTGTGAGCACATAAATCAAAGTTTTACGATGGCATTACCTGAAAATACGACTGCAATAAGAAATATTACTAGGTACAATGGTAAGTGCACTGCCCTCTTTCGAACACTATATTTCTTTTATTAAAACTTCTTTAACGTTTACATAAATACAGCACAACATGTCACAAAAAGGGACTGTGAATCTCAAATATCTCATCTAGCTCTTATTTTTGGTAATAGGTTGGAGGTGATTTTGGCCTTTTATGACAGTTAAATAGCTACTAAAACAGTTCCTTCTGCATCTACCTCTCAAATATGTTGTCACTTTGTTAAGTGAATTCAATGTATTAGGCTTGTAAACCATCGAAACTAAATAATATATTTTAAAATGAATATGTTTCAAATATTACGCTTGTTTTAATTTAGTTAAATTAAAAACAGTTAATTAATTTTTTTGAATATTGAGTAAGCAGGGGCGTTGGGAACGTTTACTGACCCGGGGGTGAGGGGTTGAGGAGAAAAAGACGTTATCTCCATAGGTCTACTAAGTTAGGTTGAGTAAAAAAAAAGTACGCAAACATAACTTAGCACCACTGCTACTAAGCCACTATTTGAAGTCTATAAGTGTGTTCATGTGATATATTTATATTAATAATTAAATTTGTTCACAATTTTTCCTAAAACTCCCTCCCCCCCCCTCTTCCATCCCAAGTAAGAGCTGACGGGGGTTAAAGGGAGGGGGTACTGTATCATTGCCCCCTATTTCTGGCGTATATGTGAATAGATAATAAATATTATGAAGCTCACGTTTTTCTATATAGCCATGTAAAATAAAGGATTTAAGCAACCGTCTTTAAAAATTAAATTATGCAAGTATTAAACACGCGATAAGATATCTTTTTTCGATAAATGCTTGACAGCGCAAATGGATTTATTTATAAATATATATGTCTATTCCCTAATATATTCGATCTTCTCGAAATAGATATAAGCAAAGTGGTACAAATACACAAGAACTATCTAAAAAAAGAAAATATATGCAAAATGAACGGAAATATAATGTATAAGTGCAAAGCGATTATAGCCCCGAAAAGCAGTAGGCCAACTCTTATCGTGGATTCACACGTTCGCCGAAAATCAAAAGCATAACAACAGAAGCGTGGTCACGTGACGAGCTATAAACCAATCACAAGAATTCCGACTCATCGGCGCGAGCTGTTATACTAAAGTTCGACTTATCTTTACTCGGTCCGCTCTGCCTGAGATCTTCACATGAGAGGGTTGAGCCAATCAAATCTCAAAACCACACCATCTCAAACCAGTGAGCATGCGCTGTAATGCTAGATGCACTCAAACAGCTTCGTTGGCTTTCGTGAGGAGATTTGAAATTAATGAAAAGCATTGGATTGTGTCACAACACAACATTACAATTTGAAAACATCCATCGGATGATCTAAATTATATGTTTATTCACTAGAAAATAATATATGTTATAGTGAGCTGTTTTAAGTTTGCGGTGCAATGCATCATTGGGTCAACATACATTTCTTCTAGCGTGTGAATTGCTGCGCCACTCAAGCATATTCTGGTTTCTATTTTCGGCGAACGTATGAATCAAGCTCTAGCGTACTCCCCCTTTACCCGCTTTAAAACATCCCCGTACCTTTTAAAAAGTCAAGAATATACTTAAGCTAAAAATAGGCGAGACGCGTGTGTCTGGCTTTACAAGAGGAAGGGAGGGGGAACTGGGAAGCTGTCTCTGGGAAGATATGATGACCACGAAATATGAAGACATAATCGTTGCTAGGTACAGTTCAATTTTCATAGGAAGGGCCTTTTTATAAAATATTAATTTTTCGGCCAAATTTGGTAATATTTTACTATTTCAAATTTTTTTTAGCACAATTTCGGGCTAGACACTTATGTATTAATAACGCTAGTGGTTTTATGGATTAGAAAGGTTATAGTTATAGGAAGTGTGCCCACATTTGCGTAGAGTGAGAGTGAAAACCCATTTTGGAACATAAGCCTCAGCATCCCCGGTCGATATTCGAACCTCGATCTCCCCGTAATCGGAAGTCTAATCTGCTGCGAGAGTACCGCCTTAGACCATGTTGCCCCTAAGAGGTTGTTTATATTATTAGTGTTAGTTTATTGGTATTGATAATGTTTATCAACAGTAACAATTGAAAATAACATCATCTGACGTATGAATACTTGACAGTAAATCTAACTTTTCTATCCATCCTATAAGGCTCTTCCTATGAAAATTGGAGTATGCACGGGAGAAGGTGCTTGCACAGTAATTTCCTCTGAGGAGGGAAAGGACTGTATTAGAGATTTATAAATAATTTTTGTGTGGCTCATACTATTTATTTATCATTTAAGCCCTATTCATTATACTATGAACATAATTGAAGCATACTACATTAATATATCAAACAAAATATTTATTTAATTGAGGTGATTAAAGAGAAATTTCTGAACCAATTGATTATATCAAGAGATGAGAATTTCTATGAGTGAGAGCGAGAGGGCATACCCATTTTGTCGGGAAAGCTATTTTCACAAACCTTTCCGGGTTCTTTTACATGCCACAATCGATCTGGGATCGACAGATTTACTTTTCCAAAGGACGTTGTGCTACGGATTTTTATCGACCAAGAGAAATCCATTGACCCCGGCTGGGTTTGAACCCATTAACATTGAGTTCTGAGGCGATCACTTTAACCCAAGACCACCGAAGTTGACTTAAGCACTGTACATACACACATAGGCAACAAACTTTTTACTAGCTTTATTGATAAAAATTCTATGCTTATAGCCCGAACATATAGTCAGACGCGGTTGCAATTGTTTTAAATCTTAAACCTTAACTTTCTAACAACGTGGATGCTGTGCTTAACTGTCGAATATATATTTAAAAAAAATGAAAATAGGCCTATAAAGTATGAAAGTTATTTAAACATTTAGGCAAGAGTTTTAAGCGTGGCTAGTTTTTTTTAGCGGTTTTCTGTACAACGGGACCCGTCCGTCCAATTCGCATACTATTTACAATTATAGATTAAGGATAAGGAAGGTATAATTTGGAGTAAATACATGCGAATTTGCTTGGAAAACCATTTAAAAAAACACTCTTACTACACCGGGCAGAGATTAGAGCCCCGATCTCTCCCATCAACTAGAAGATCAAACTAGGTTGACGCTATAGCCAATATGCCCATCAATGTGGGTAAGTTAGTTCTAAACGAAGAGTCAACCTTCTTCGGCGAAAAGGTTCCAAAAGCTCTTCGGGCAGTTCAATAAACACCGATCGCAAAGAAACATTCCTCCTCGCGTTGATGTGACTACAGCACGGAATACTTCGTCGATAGGTCATTAGCATGCAAGTCGCGAGAATCTTAAATCACTGAAGGCGGGATGACGTCACAGCACGATGGTTGCTCGCTGAGTCACCCCTGACACAGAGCTGGAGGAATTGGCTGTCAACTAGCAAGCGCTGAGGATTGTGTCAGTATCAGAAATCAGCACTCAGCCAATCAGCGACCTCTGGATAAATAAATAGCATCTGTTAAAAAAAAAATCCTTCCGCCTCTTACTATCCATTCGGATTACATGGATATATTATTATTAGCACCGCGTCTTACTACCGATCGAGTTATACGCACTTACGCTAATGTGTAGTGGTAGGGTGATTGTGAGATGAAATGGAGGACCTACAGTTTGAACGTGGGATCCGAACCACGGTGGAGGCCTGGCCTTCCACACATTCACAAGCTGTGATTAATACACGTCTTGTCAGAGGTGAAGGAAGGGTTTGGCAATCAGATAAATCTGTGCTGGCACCGAGGATTGAACCCCAGACCCCAAGCATAGAAGTCTGACACCTTACCCCTACACCGCCAGCTCACCTATTACACGAATATATCTTTGCTCAGAAGTAGAGTTGGAGAAGGAACAATGTCTAGGAAATGTGTCCACATTTACGTGGGAGGATGAGTATGGAACTAAGATAAAATATCCTTAGTACACCTAACCTGGATTCTAAGCCTGATCTCCCCGTAATAGGCAAACCAATCTATTGCGAGAGTGACGTCTAAAGCCACGTATAGACGGGTGTAACGTGCAAGGTAAGCGACGGTGTAATGTAACGCTAATCGTTCGTCTGGACGCACAACGAGCGTGTAATGTAACGCTCGCGCTGAAGTTCGTTCTGATCCGTCGGCTAACGGTTTTTGGAGCGAGCACAAAGGCACTACTCGCAGTGTACATTTGTCCGTGATTCGTAGTGGATGTGCTAATGGTGGAGTGTTTAGTTACTTAATTTATTTGTTTTAATTTATTTATCGAGATCTACTTATTTACTTTACTTACTTAGACTGACTTCTTAAAGTTACGAATATATGTGGAGTGAAGAAAAATAGTTTTCATCTTCCTTCATTAAATACATAGCAATAAAACCAGCACCCGACTATTCGAAATATTTGCGGTGTTGTCATGTGAAGTGCAAAGCAGTCGCGTTACTTCACACCGTTACTTACATTACACGTTATACCCGTCTGTACGCGGCTTTAGGTATTGCAGTCATCTGAGTGAATAAAAAGCTTAAAAAAAAGTCATAAGTTTGTATTTTTGATACAAAATTTTGTATCTGGAACTTTATTATTATTATTATTATTATTATGGAGTTAGTCAAAATGTACCGACTTCAGCTTCAAAATAAAACTTATTGTACCATATATCGTTATAATATTGAATAGATTGGGCACTACTACCTTGGAGTACGATTTCCCTTCTAAGGCGGATTGGGCATTGTTACTTTACAGTACGATTTCCCTTCCTAGAATAGATCGGGCACTGCTACATTGCAATACAATTTCCCTCCCAAGGCCGATTGGGCACCGTTACCTTGGAGTACGATTTCCCTTCCTAGGTAGATCAGGCACTGCTATATTGCAATACAATTTCCCTTCCTAGGTAGATCAGGCACTGCTATATTGCAATACAATTTCCCTTCCTAGGTAGATAGGGCAATGCTATCCTAACACAAACTTACCTAACTTAACCTTTCCCCCTTTTACTAAGAGTTTATTTTACCTCGGACGTACTGTTCGCGGTAGTTCACGTTCAGGCGGATAGCCTATACTTAAATAAGATTTGCTGGTGATTTATTGTATTTTATTTCCAATTAATAATCTATTTCCTATCTACTATGAAGTGCGCAATTCACCTGTTTACAATTCCTTTTATCGAACCGACGGTGCCTAATCCACCAATCCCCCATATAAAAACTGCTAAATACACCGCCGCCTCTTGACTTGTTCTACCATCCATGCTCCAGACCAGCAGCAGTTATGGAGGCGTCTAGACTATAGTCTAGTCTATAGAGTGCAACGTTACAGTACTTACAGATATGTGTGTTGCAGCAATTGCTTGAAAAAAAAAGAGAGAGAGAGTACGAAATGTGTGTTGATAAGCTGTGGGAAAATCTACACCAGCATTTACTTGGAGGTAGAGTGGGAAACTATTTATGGAAAAACCAGCTTCAGTAAAACCGGTCGGGATTCAAACACTAACCTCGAAAAACATACTGGATAAGCCAGTTGTTTAGTCCACGTGTGCTCCGATACGAGTAAATTAATATTTATTATTTGATTAGTTGACATATTTTATTGGGACTTTTAGGTAACACTATTTCTAAGTTTCCCTGTTTTAGTGAAGGAGGGGTATAAGAGATTGACTACATACCTGGATGGTACTGGTTCAATCCCAATCGCAGTTGAATGTTTGTGTATCTCGTATCCAAAGAGTACAATTTCTGACGATAGAGTTGGGTTTTATTTCCTAAAATAAGCTAGTTTATTTGTTGTGGGCTAATATAACTCTGTGTTTAGAAGGAATACGTAAGGTTTCTTGTCCAAGCAATTGTATGTGTGTGTACGTACATTCATTTCAAACTTAGCAGATAAAATAACCTTGTTACCAAATAATATTTTTAAAAAAAGTTCAGTTTAATATTACTGCTTACTACTACTACTACTACTACTACTACTACTACTACTACTACTACTACTACTACTACTACTACTACTACTACTAGTAGTAATAATAATAATAATAATAATAATAATAATAGCAGTAGCTATATTACACAATAAAACAAGATTAACGTACCCATGTACCAAATGGCCAATAAAAGTGAGAGGATTGATAACTAAAGGAGGTGCCCTAGTATTGAATATATCCATGTTATTATGACATAACTGTACAAATGTTGGGTGAATCATTGGTTATCAGGTGATAGATGCCAGAACCGATTCATAAGGTGGCACCAAATGAGCATATTTACTATCACGCTTTGAAAAAATATAGACCTACGTGATAGGTCATCATATTAAATATTGTTTTTATATTGAACACATTTTCATACTTTTTAATGGCACGTTAGACAGTATGGTTATTAGAAATATTGAATAGTTAATGTAAAAGTAATGTACCCATATTAGAAATAACAGGGAATGGAAAAAAATAACAGCAAGAGTTCCCATGCAAAAAAAAAAAACTATCCCCAGTGTACCCAACCCAGATTCGAAGCTTAGCGTCCCAATCACCGCAATCCAGTATATTGTCAGCTTGACACCTTGTAATATGAGATCACCGATGCGGGTCATTCAAAATTAATATGAACGTTCGAGAAGTTGCAATAAAAATAAAGTTGTTAAAAATATATCTCAATACATTAAAAGTTTAGATTTTATAAAAACTACAACATTAATTAAAAATTCCAATCTCAAAAGGTGCTCCATATCTGGGAACATAGTTATCCTTCTTATATGATTGATGATAAAACTTTTAGCAACATCCTTTTTAAAACATCAGGAAGTGGACGGCTACGGTAGAGGACGTTGGGAAATATGCTGAAGTAGCTTGGGTACTAGATATTAAACGCTAAACCGCACTAAAGAGGTAAATCGCACATAACTGTATTATATGATGTGAAATATGCTGAAGTAGCTTGGGTATTAGATATTAAACGCTAAACCGCACTAAAGAGGTAAATCGCACATAACTGTATTATATGATGGGACCACATCAAAAGATCTCGATGAAATAACAAAGAACCAAACTATTTCGCAAGGGGTTTTCCCATCGTCTCCTTACAATACTACGCGTGCTTTTTCCCCCTTAAACATCCTCTTTATACCTACCCCTTCAAGCCATTAGTAAATAGCTTGTGAGCTGTTTCGGTGCTCACATTGTCTAAGGCGCTACTATTACAATATACGAGACTGCCGATGACCAAGAGATCAGAGTTCAAAACTCTGCTGGGCGTACTGAGTGTTTTTTCCTAGTTTCCAACTCTACCTCCAAGCAAATGCGGGTACACTTTATATAAATTCAATCTTGCTCATCCCTAACTCATCAGCGTGTTAGTACATATACGTATAACCTGAACAGGTAGTAAGACGTGGTGCAAAAAAATAAAACTTGTGTCCGTTTTTAATAAACAATGCTCGAAATTAATTACGGACATTGCGTGCCCTCTAAGGTGAAGTGATGGTTTTACTGTGTGAAATAGCTTCGGGAAATATTGGTTGAATAGGTCATGAACGTTGGTTTAGGTTAAGACATTGTGTTAAATAACTCCACGGTAAAACGTGTGTCAGATTAATCAGTCAACTAGAGATAAATAAAACGTCATTTGAGACGTGAGAATAATTATTTTCAAGCGTATAACCCGAACGGGTAGTAAGCTGCGGTGCTAGATAAGTAAAAAAATAAATATTTATTTTCACCTGCACCGGGGGGCACGTAGAAAATACTTAAGTTTAATCTTGTTTTATTTGCCGGTCGAGGTTTGAATCTAAGCTGTGTACAACCGGGTCGATTCTATCTAATGGTTTTCCACTATCTCGCCTAGCAAATTTCGATAAATTTGATTTAAACTGTATCAATTAGCAGATATCTCGGAAGGGTGGTCAGACGCGAGGCATTAAATAAATATACTAAAGTATATTCACGTCATAATAAAATTATCCTCAACAAGGCATTTGAGTAGAGCTGGAAAATAAATTGTTCGAGTGGATGTGTCGGATATGCTTGTTCAAGGGATAAACCCACTTGAAAATAATTTTCAATATTTCGGAGTCTCACTAAATTTAAAATTGATCAAGTACTCAACAGAACAAATGAACAAATTAATCTTCCAAACAGACCCTTCGCTGATTGCGTCCATTCATTCGCCAGGCTTAACCCCTCAATCTCCCACTCAAACCCCCCCCCTTTCCAACGAACCAACAGGTGTCCAAGGTATCAATGTTCTCACACAAGGAGCGAAGAAACCAATACTACATGCAGCGTTCGTTTCTGTTTTGTTTGGCCGCGGCTCGATTTGTTGCTGTGGCAACCCTGTACAATTCAAAAACTTAGTTGGCAAGACTGCGTGTGTGTGTGTGTGTTTCGATGCGGGCAGGGAAGTGGCAACATACAGAGATAATTTGACGGAGAAACGGGGAATAGAAGGGGGAACCTAGGCGATCTATGCTCCAAAGTCACGAAAGCGCATAGATATATCGATCAACTTTACTAAAGAGGAAAATATTGGTCAATTTCGATCCGCTTGTTGTCAAACTTGAAGTTGTTTCAGAATAGATTAGCAAAAGAAAAATTTTTTGTGTACCATATAGAGGGGTCCCTTCCTGTTTAGATTATAGTCATATGTCACAACAGTGTTTCACATAAAAAACACAAACCGGGTAGAACGATACAATCTATTTTAAAATGATCATATTTCATTGTTTACTTTTTAGATAAAACAACTTTTGGCAAACATCAAAATGTAAATATTTAAATGCGATATTTTATAAATGTAATTTGCGGCAATTCAAAATGAAAATGCCAAATGAACACTGAAATCTGACATGCTACCTTCGACTTAGAACGCGACAACCCCGTAGAGGTTTGTTCACCATAACTTTTTACCTAAATGACAGGTGAAAAATCATATGTTTAGGTTTTGGGTTGCCAACACTTGTAAGAGATCACATGTTCTAAGGATGATTGGCAAGACTTTTTACTATTAAAAATGCTAAAAACCAAAGGGCATCCCAATAAAAGTTTCAAATTCTATCATAATTACTGTAAAAACTGTTAAAAAAGAATTTATCATAGTATGCAAACACTTTACAACCTTAGAGAGTCAGTTAAGGAGATGGAATTCCACGCCACACTAACATATTATAGTTTGGATCTGAGCAAAATACAAACTTATAATACAGACAATTTTAGAGAATGAAGATGTGATATATTTGATAAGGCCAAGTAATTTAAGAGGCTGAGAAACTACATGATAGTGAAAGAAGAGCTTATGGCTTACTATAACATCCAAGTCATTAATATAAGAACATCCTTCAATAGTACAAATATCAAGTCTATAAGTGAAAAAATAGGGGTGGTTTTCCTAGTGAAAGCTATAAACTTAGATTTGGATTTATTGATTTACATTCTATTTTCGGTAGACCATAGTAATATACCATTTATATATATATATATTTGCAAATCTAAACAATCAGTGAGTTGATGTTTTTGAATAATATGAAATCAGCAAACAGTAAATAGTTTGAAGATTGTATATACCTACTAATGTCATCAATAAACACGTTAAAAAGAAGATATAAATTTGACCCTTGATGTATATACCACAAGGGGATGAAAAAAGTTGGAGGTGCTAGAATCAATTTTGGTGGTAAAATATCTATTTTTCAAGTAGCTCCTAAACCAATTTGCATACCAAGTTGATAGGCTAAACTTAACTATGTTTTGAGAAAATAATACTGTGTTGAAAAAAATCAAAAGTTTTACTTTGATCAATATAAATTGCATCAATCTGACCTTGAGTAGAGAATCGAGGGGCAACATGACCCAGACATTCTATTAAGTTCGTTACAAAAGATTTATTGTTTACAAACCCATGTTGATTTTCAGAGTCGGTTTTCAGGTGGTGAAACCTATTTTCTAAAATACTTTAAGAAAGTATTTAGTAGAGAAATAGGCCTATAATTACAAACGTTGGTTTGAGCGCCCTTTGTATGCATGCGAACGACTAAAGAATTTTTCCATGTTTCAAGAAATGTGTCACTAACTAATTCACCATTAATGAGAGTAATATAGTTATATGAAATATTTAATTCACTTTTTTTAGCACCACGTCTTAGTACCCATTCGAATTCACTATTAATAATCATATTAATATATGTATAAAATATATTTATCATATTAATATTATTAATATTAAAAATAATAACAATAATAGTAATGTAAATATTTAATCAATTACACTTCATATGAATGCCACAAGTCATACTAAATTTCAGCCCCATATATCAAGTATTACTTTACCTTAACAATGGTATGCAAAAAGCTTAAAATAGCAAGTTTTACCCCTTATAGTTCGTAAACTGTAATGATTTGAAATAATTTAATAACTTTTTATAGCTTATAATCACGCACTTGTTAAAACTGCGCAATAAAATTTTGATGGTGGAGTGACCATAAGCGATAGCATACAAACAGTTGTGGTTTCAATTATTGTTTAAATATAGACCACGTAAAAAATACTAGCTAGTTCAGTTGTTTAAACTTTAGAAAATGAAACCAGAAAGGACAAAACCACGCAATAAATCAATTGTACGGCGTTAGTTAGACAAAGTTAGACAAAGTATGTCTTGCGCAATCAACTTTCGTCGGAACAACTCATAAAATTTTTAATGTTTGGTCCACTGAACCTTATGATCTAAAATTCTGTTTGTGACGATATCCAAAGCTCCCACACCAACACAGAGCGCTGTGCGATTACAAAACTATTATTAGTGGACAATATGTAACAGTATCCCCTCCCAAACATCCTTTTATCACGCCTCGCATGCATAATCATAACGCGTGGACGATTCCGAAGGTAGGATTGAACTATTATTAACTCCCTCAAAACTCATCCCTTTGTTTTTCTACAACGATTTTGGAAAGCACGGATAATCCGCAGCGTTGTTTTGACAACTGCATAATTACTGAGGACTTTACTTCCCTTGCCCTGAAAAAATTGGGGGGTTTATGTGAGCCTGGGGGGGTGGGGGGGGGCTGCTGGTGGAGAGAAGAATAATTTGCAAAGAGCAATCGCTGGGGAGTCCCGCCCGCACTTGGTGATAATACACATGCGCTGATTGTTGGCACACACGTTACATGTGCGCGCTTAGCGGAGGGATTTAAAAGCTTACATAATTTCTGTCTGGCGAATGTGAATGTGTGTGTTCTTTGCGAATATTAGCTGAAATAGGCTAATTTTAGTTTTGTTCACGTATAACACAAGACTAAGTGCACAGCAAGAGCAATAACATTTTAAAATAAGATTTATTTTATTTTATTTAGCACTGCGTCTTACTACCCGTTGTGTAATGCCAGGCCTCCACCGTGATTCGGATACCAGGTTAAATTGTAGGTCCTACATTTCATCTCACAATCACCCTACCACTACACATTTGCGTAAGTGCGTATAGCCTGAACGGGTAGTAAGACGCGGTGCTAGTAGTAGTAGTAGTAGTAGTAATAATAATAATAACCCTTTGTATTATACGCTTAAGTACTAATTACGCTAATGGATTAGGAATTGGGAAGGCTGAATTTAGAGGAAGTGAACCAAAATTTGCGTGGAGGGAGAGTGTAAAACCATTTAAGGGGACCCCCTCCCATTCATTCAATCGAGATTCGAACCTCGATCTACCCGTCCTCAGCAGTCTGGTTAAACACGAAACTAACGCGTTAGCCAACTACGCTACCGAGGCGGGTTGAAAATAAGATAATGTGTAGCAAATAACGTTGAAATCGATGGTTTGTAAACCAGAGTAATTTTACTGTGGCAAGGTGTTTTTTAATGGATCGAAATAACTATTATCTAGGATCTTACACATATACGTTGACTTAGGTTGGATTAGTGAATAGCATCGTTTGTGCAAAGTTTTTATTATCCATCTTAGAAGAGCTGATAATATTGTGACCAGAGTCTTACCGTGATTAAATTCTACTTTTAACGTTTCCCTTTTCCTTTTAAAGATAGCGCGGAAAATGAAAACCCATACATCTGGCAATCTCCCACTTTGTCATACCAGTCAATCAAGAGGCTGGTAATAGCAGAATAACCTTGCACCCCGCCAGATACCTTAGCATGATCAACAGCACTTCTATCTGTGGAGCTACGGGTAACTAGATCGATTCCAAAAACACCAGAAAAATGTATAGTTGATCAAATTGGTATTTCTCATTTCACAATGTAGTTTTGTGGGAAGCTAATCTATTTTGAATTAAGAACAATAAGTGCTGCTTTGTAATAGGATTGTTGCGTGAGAACCCACTAATAAACGATATATATATATTATCAATGAAGCACAAAAGAAACAGTATAACTTTTTTTTTTAGCATGACCTGAACGTATTTATGGTTAATTTTATTTTATAAAGGTGCATTTGAGATTTATAATATGCGACGTAAATTATCCCAAAGGATTATTGAGAAATGCTAACTTATTTTTCTCAAGAACAAAATAAACAAGAGGGTTATTAGATTGACTAGAGCTAAGCCCTTATAGTCGCTTCAGTTTGCAAAGTCTAGTACCTAGCTATGAGTTACCCAAATGTGCATTATTACACGTAAAACTTAACAGAGTCAGCTTAAGGAAGACAGCACTTTTAACAATTAATAAGAAACGTATGGTAATTTAGTGTTATATTGAAACGTATTCTCTTTACGGATCTTTGATTGTCTGTGTAAACATGAACTTTTTTTATCTTCATTAAAAAAATAATTGCGAATAAATTACCACAGTGAAAAAGTGACTAAATTATATTCTGAAATGTGTTGTGGATTTGTTATATGAACATTTTTATGGAACGAAGGATTCATCGACAAAATGTAATTTGATCTCCGTTTGAAGGGTTGCATCTTCCAAAAACATAAAAATCGATAGTAAATACGAGAGCTTCCCATACACTTCACAATCTCCCCGCTGAAAAATGTTTATTAACCGCCATTTTTGCTCGCGTCAAACGTTCCTGACGCGTACGCTGCGGCCAGTCTATCCTTCCAACCGCAGAGACAAGCGGGGGGTGGGGGACACACCAAAAAGAAAAAACCCGATACCGCACTCCTTCTCGGTCCCTGCAAACCATTCATTAACTATCACACAAGCACACTTTCATTCGATAACCCGTTATCGAAATTTGCGATTCTAACGAAAACCATGGTTGCCTATAAAACTATGTCAAATACAACAAACTGGCTGTCAAAGCAGCGTCGGTATAGTGTGCTTTCATCGACTAAGGTTTGTTTCTGCTCCCGATAAAACCGAAGCACCATGGCAGTTAGGCAAACGACTATCAGCTCGACGATAAACGATCTTTGTGAGGACAAGCCCTTGTCAAAATACTTTTGAAATAAAACGTAAATGTGTCAATAACATAGAAATTCATCCAAATAAACTGTAGTTTACACAGCAATTTCTATGTGTGTTTGTACTCTGACTAACAATACATCACATGTGATTAAAAGGAAAACCATCAGTTACGGAGCCATTCTTGGAAAATGTACGTTTGAAGTCTGGGATTAACCCGTCTAAAAGTGAGTTCGATTGAAAATCATCGCAAGGTTGAAATGTGACATAGAGCTTTTACATTGAAGAGCGATTTTTTTTTTCTTTATCTCTAGTTAAATAAATGGTACGGAACTCCGCACGGACTTTCTCGCTCTATTATTTAAAAACAGAGATATTTACTCAAAACTCGTAATATATGTAGAACGAAATAATATACATTAGCAAACCCAAGCATATATTGCACTATATTTATATAAAACTGTTTTAGTCCCCGTTTTAAATTTTCTAATTTTATTTTTAAAGAATTAATGTCCTCATTTGTATGTTTGTACAGATAAAAAAAATATCAATATTGGATCCATAAGGGTCAACACTTCGTATTAAAAATTCGACTTCCAGTTAACATTTTCAACATTTCATTAGGTTTTGCACATCTTCATGTCATCGCATTGTTTCCTCATTTATAAATATTGACTAATGGGTCTAAAATGGAGACAGATCATTGTTGTACAAACATTTATCCTAAGAGGTTTAAGGAAGAATAAACTTTTTTAGAGACTTACTTATATTTAATTACTCTATGGCATTGTAGAATTATTGCGTTAAAACTTAAGTAGTATCTCTTTACAACTAAGCTCACCGAACTGTATTAATATTATTTGTCAATATTTCAGAAACTGTTGGTTTTATAAAAAATATATTTCATATAAAAGCTTTTAATTTTTAATAGTACAACAATTTTGCAATGATAAGTTATTTATTATCTCAAATAGTTGCGGAGATGCGGAAATTTTCGCTTCTGTAAAGTACCCTAGAAGTAATTTTCATAGAAAAATGAAAATGGCCAGTTTATTTATAATCTTGATCAACATATAGAGACGAATTTTAATCAAAATCGCAAAATCGTTAGAACATATTTTGAGAAAATTGATTTCTTTTTATTTCGCCCTTTATTAAACTACTCTTAATTTTAAGTTTAGACCGACACACAGACAGACGGCATTGCAAAGACCACTTTTTAGGGTTCGGGGGGTCATGAGACGTCGACTTCCATCAAGATTTCACGTTAGATTTTTTTTAAAGGTCACAATACTTTACCTTTAGTGTTCGAAAAGTTAAGAAATATATATATATTTGCGTATAGCTTGAAAGTTATTGGTTTTATAAAAATATGTTTTGAATAAAATATTTATATTATAAATAGATCTACATATTTGTAATGATAAGTAATTTCATATCTCAAATAATTTCGGAGATGTGATAAAAAATTAGACTTTACGCATCAGACCGGAGCCCTTAAAGACATTTTGCTGAAATAATGAGAGTAGCCATTTTGTTTGGAATATCTATAAATGTTTTGAAATGAAATTTAATCAAAATCGTTAGAGCCGTTTTTGATCGTAGGATTCTGGTAGGAATAACTAAATTTGACAGTTACAATAGTTACTAAAACGTATTTAATATATTCAAACGTCAAGCTATCTATCTGCAGTGGTCGGTTTTGGTAAATAATATAATTACCTAATAGTAAAACCAATAATATACTAAAATGTAATCAATACTAACCACAATCAAATATGTTATATGTGATTTCAAAAATAGAGTTTTAGTCAAATGAATGTAGGTTTAACGAAACCTGTAAAACGGTACACTTACAAAGCCAGAAAATAAAACAAACTGTGTAGTTTATGGATATACCTTAACCTAATAAAAGGTGTAATTGGTGTCCAATAATGACAGGCCAACATATTCATTATTTAGTCGGCAACAACTGTTAACACTTCATGTTTCAGCAAGCCTGCGGAATGTATGTAATCTGGGGGTACAAGCTTACACACATATCAGCATTTCCGGCATATTGTGTGGGAAATCTAATTGACCGAGTTATTCAGCGAAATTAATCAATTGTTCAATCGTGTTAATAGGTTTGATGGGTGTTTCAGTCACTTTGGAAATTATTTGGTGCCATCAGCCGCGGCGAAATATGGTAAGTGGAGTTACCAAGAGTAGTATCGGTGGATACCTTCCAAGCAAAAAAGTTGATGATCGTCCTAAGCTCAGCAGTTACATCTCAGCACAAATGTTTAATGGACAAGACTGGAAACAGAATGCATAAACTAGGTGCTTTGTCGCACATTTAGTATGTCTCATCATTTTAATAGATACCTAAACTCATCTTGGAGCCTGACTTCCTCCACTGGCCATCTATATGGCTTAATTCCTGATTTAATGGGTGGAAAGGTGATGTAAACAGGTTCATCGTAACTCAATTATTTAAATTGATGCGACTATAAATTTATTTCCAAACTGAGACCGGCTTATTGAGTTAATTGGTGACGGCAAAGTGGATTTGATTTGCATTGTGGTATTAAGCGTACACTTTTACAAACACAGTTACGTATATTAAAACAAGAATTTAAAAAATGAACTCGAGCTAAGATCCCGATTAAAAATTTTGCTCCTCTAGAATGGTTTGCCAGTGTCGGGGCGGTTCGATTTCAAATCCTGTCCGGATGTACTGAGCGTGTAATAATTATAACTTGACCCAAGACAGAGATACTTAACAATAAATACAAAAAATTGGCGAGGAAGTGTTTTAATTGTTTTATGTTTGATAGGACGGACCGATAAACAATTAGTAAATTCTATCAAATGTCTAGAACGGTACCTTAGCCCGAATTCTTTCTTATTTTTTTCTCCACTTTTTTTATATCCAAAAAATAATTAACTATTACATCAAATGCTCGAGTACAGAGAAAGTTAATTTTGCTGCGAAAAAAATAATATTTTGGTAATAATTAAGATTATTTTTCAAACGCAGCCCTAATCGATGACGAGCCTTTATGCCCCGCTATTCATCAAAGCCTAACGGTAGCATATTACTATTTATGTAACAATTATATTTAGCTTTGTAAAGTCAGGCACGCACAAACTTATGAAATTGTACTAGTACTATGAATAGCCAGTATCAGAAATCACAGCAATTTTACCACAAATCATAAATATTTTCATTGTTCCCCAAAAAAAAAGTATTATATTATCTATATTAGAACAATGCAAATATGTTGAAATGGCCCTTACAAAGTTTTTTGGACCTATGAACTATTAATTTAAGGAAAGCACAACCTTAAATAAGAATCTGTAGTTGAAGAGACATACTCTAGACTGAAATTGAGAACTAATACGAAATGCTTTTTTTCTAAATAACATTACGAATTTAACTAAAGTATAAAATAATGTCCCAATCATGTTTTTATATTACTAATTTTTCCCACTGTAAAATAATATTTGAAAATAAATAATAAAAGCTAAAAATAAACCATCATCTAGCCGAGTGGCGGAGCTTAAAAAATAAAATTTCATGGCAAGGGTTGGTAGGACTTATTTATATGTATCGCGAACATCTCTAAAGAAATATAAAACAAAAGGGCAACTACTCGCGTGTTACCTTCGAACGGAGCAAGTAAAATAAACTCGGCGGTAAGAACAATGCAACAGAATTATCCTGGCTAATAAACGTTGAGCTCAAGACAAGAAACTCATTATTATTTTACGATGTTTAAAAGGCCCCTCTCTCTTTCTCTCTTCTGATGAAGGCATGTCCTGTGCGGGAGGAAGGGGACAGTTGGCGTGCACCGTAATGGCAGAGGGGGGGAGGGAGAGTCGAGCCAAGGTCTTCCAGTCTGGAATCCAGAGGGGCAAGGCAGCGAGTAAGAGCAGCCGCAGGTGTGCTTGGGACCAGCTATGAACACTCCACCAGTGGGTCGTACCATGCTCGCTTGGCTAGACACTTGAATACCTTTGTATTACGCGTTTAGCGCATGCACGGGCAATTGCCGGCTTACTTTATATCATGTTATTTTAGATCTAGTAGAGCCAGGCTTCAGACCATTTATTTACGATGCCATTATAATTTTTTTAAGTGGGAGAGAGGGGGACGCGAGAAAAATGCAGTGTTTTTTGCAGTTTTAATGCAAAACACTCTTTTATTTTTTCAAAATAAATAAAATTTTGATTCAGTAGAAACTTGAGAGTTTAATTTTCTTCATATGGAGATCAAGGGTGTCCTAAAATTTAATGACACATTTTTCTCTTCATATAAAGTTTGTCATCTAATGTAGTTATGATCATGAGCAGTTGACAAATATTCAACAATTGTTGATATTAATTTGTGAAGAAAATTTTTACTCTTATGTTTCTACTTATGCAATAGTTTATTTATATTGGGGAAAAAAAAAAGTTTTGCTATAAAAGCTTCCAAAAGACTGCCCTTTTCTCGCGTTCCTTACATTCCCACCTTAGCCGCTGAAATTTCCTGATATATCCTGGGTTTTCAGACAAAAATTATGCATTTTCCAAGTATTTATATGCGAACTCATAAAAATATTTTATTTTTTTTAGTTTAATTCTTGAAACGATAATTATTTAAAACCAATATTTCAATGCTTTCATAAATTCGCATGAAAATGAGGTAAAATTAATAGTTTGGATTGAGTTAAGACTCCTTCTTACAACTATTTATAGTACTAAAACAAAAATATCTAATAATTAATGACTTAAGAATCTCCCTGACTTCTCATTTATTTTTCCAGGTGGGTGTCATACATTATTCACCACATGAATGCTTCGAAGTGGCGATGTTTTGGTACCCGAAACTATAGGCACGGATAATAAAACATCGACCTCTTCTTGTCTAGTTTTCCGGTGACGGGGAAGTCATGGTTCGAATCTCGGCCAAGTGTACTGATATGCTCTCACAAAATGGTTTTCCAATTTCCCTCCACACGAATGAGGCTACATTTCCTCTAATATATCTTCCTCACCCCTACCTCATTAGTGTAAATATGTGTGTAGCCCGGATGGGAAGTAAGATGCGGCAGGGGGAAAAAACCATTAGCTGAATGTTACAATGTCAAGCTGCATGACACAGTTTGACGTTTGAAAATATAAAAGTAGTGTTTTTAAACTTTAGAACAATTAACTGTGGTTCTTCCTGCGTCTATCAGACCAAACACATTTTTTACAAAATTGTATATACACGCGACCTTGGCTGTATATAGCAGTGTAGACAGGCCGCACAGAAAAAAAGAAACGTGTTTCCTGTGACGTTTTTGCAACAAGTAACGTGGGAACGTGTTTCTCAAGAAAAGACTCACCTTAGATTTGTTTGCTTTCATTGAAACTCTCTCAACTTGGCGAAAGAATCTTTATTTTTGACTTATGGAACGATAGGTTGTATATAGTTTATACGTTGGTTGTTTGTGTGTGTATCATGCACCGCGTCTTGCTATCGGTCGAGGCCATACACATTTTAATCCCGTTGGGGGCACACATGAGGAAGGTAGAATAGAGAGGAGATGTTCTTGTATTTGCGTGGAGGAGGACTGGAAAAGCATTTAAGGGTCAAAAACCTAAGGGCATCCGGCCTAGATTCAAACTCCGACCTCCCAGTCAACCGGGAAACCAAACGACATGAACATGACTTGTAGTCCAATTGCCCACCAAGCTGGGTCAGTAGTATATGAGCATTAGAAATGATATTGTATTGGGCTTAAAGTTATTACATAATATACTTTTTGTGAGCAGAGGCCCTACTATTCAAATATTTGTGGATTCACTCTGCAATATAATAAAACTTTTATGGGCGCTCAATGTTACTTAATCATGTAAGATCCATGATGAAAATTTATTTTAATAAAAGGATTAATGCTATTTTTAAATCAACTTTTACACCCTAAGCATTATTTGTGTTTCTTTGATCTAATTGGAGGTGTTTTATTCATGTCCAAGGCCGGACATGCCCTTCTTTTCCATTTCTTTGGCCTGTTTTAAAAGGCACAAATTGCAACAAATAGATATTTAAAGTGTCACAAAGTTACATTTATTCAAATAACAAGGTAGATAACAAAACCTAAAATATAATTCTTCCTGATTTTTTAAATAACAAATTTCAATTTTTACCTATTTCTTTTCCAGTTAGTTTTGTTAAGTGAAGTTAAGTTTTAAGAATGATCAAATAACTACTTAAACAAACCACTTTATAACTTATTTTACCAGTGTTAAATGTTTTAGGTAAGCGATTATTTGTGACACTGTAAATGTGGTGTAAAAACAAGACTGAACAACCTTTTCATTTTAAAATTCCATATCTGGGTAATCCATTTTGTTATCGTGTGCAAAACAAAATCACTCACTTTCATTTTAGTATGTAGGTACGAAATTTAAGTTTTTTAATCCAAGTATTTAAATTTCCTGATATAAAATACCTGACTTTGCCTGCATATATCAAACAATAACAGTATGAGTACCATACCTACCAAAAATGTTATAAGAGTACATGACTTAAATAAATACACATAAGATTATTTGAATATAGGCCAGTAGATTAAAAAATAAACAAGACAAGGATTAGTGTTATGATGGATTTGTATTCATTCAAAGGATTCTAAATCTATTTGGGAGAAACAAATGGCATTGGTAGGACATTTTATGATGTAATAAACAAGCAAAGTGTGATATATTTAAGTTGTTTTGAAAAGTTTTTGAACATAATTTAAATTTTAAGAGAGTGACTGGAAACAATTATTTTATTTTAAGGCACTGTAAAGCGCTGTTTAGACAAATTGGTTCTAACCTAACATTGCCCATGTGTGCTGTTAAAGGGAGAAAGCGAGAAAGTATTAATCACGCTCAGGTCACATGACTTAAAATACAATGGTATATGTCGTTTTATTGAACTACTTCTCTATTATGTCTATAAGCTTATACTCCCTTTCATCCTTCACCTACAACTAGCTTTTGTTATGTCCATGAGAAAAGGGAGGGGGAAATAACACGAAACTTGTTATCTCAAGGCAAAGAGGAAAGCTCGCTGCTAGTTCTCAAATATCTTAAAATTGTCTGTTGTGAGCCAAGCAACCAAAATTACTGTATATTTGTTAGAGGAAGATTAAATCTAGAGTTCTTTTTATTAATGCCTAGTTTCATAGCTCCACAAATATGCTTAAAAATGTCGTTGAAAATGTACTAATTTAACATTTTCATACTTGTATTCTATTGATAAGACTCAAACTGTAGAGTTGTTAAGGAAAAAGAGCCCTGTTGGAATCCTTCGACTTCTCTTTGATAATACATTAAAGTTATTTTAAGAGTGAGGTGCAACAATATTTTTCTTGACTTTGCTACAGAGATAGTTAAATGTTTTGCAGTAGAGTCCACCTATTAAGACCAAAGTCATAGTTCCAAGCGTCACTGCTGGCGATTTTTCAGTGCCAAGCCAAAGTCTGCTGAGCAACTCAAACTATACAATCGTTCAGTCCTCTCTAGACGAGCCGACCCACAGCCGTGGACACACGGACTAAATGTCAGGCTTATGTAGTCTGTTTTAACGGTGACAGGGAGGTCGGGGTTCGGATTCAGACACGGTGTACTAGGGGTGTTTTTTCCTAAACGGTTTCACCCTCTCTTTTTACTCTAATACGGGTAGATTTCCTATAAATTCTACCTTCTTCATCCCAAACCAACTAGCGTAATTAAAACAAAGTCTTGACGGGCAAATAATAAATAACTTACATGTAAAACAAAGCACGCACAAAACTAGAAATAAAAGTGTCGAATCAAATGATTTGAAGTTCTAGCGACCAGCTACTCCTCTTTGGAATATCTCATGACGTCCCTTTCCTGCACCTCTACCGGGCCCAAACCTCTCGACAACGTCAGTTGGCAGCTGCGAATGCGGACTCACCATTTGTACGTCTTGGTCCTCTTCTGGCAGGCGCTTGGCGGGCGGCGTGGTTGCCGCGGCGGACGAGGAGGCCGGGGAGGACGTGTTTGTGTCTCCACCGACAACCACCAGGTTGTTCAGGGTGCTGGCGTTAATGATATGTTGTTGGTGACTATTACCACCGCCGTGTATCAGCTGGTGGTGGTGGTAACTGCTAGAGAGGGGCAACGAGGGCGCGTTGCTGCTACTGCTCGCTGATATGTTATTCAGACTCGATAATTGGTTCCGATTATTATGATATCGATTGACGATTGATATTGCTGTGGCGGCGGCAAGCCCGGGGGCGTGCGGATGATAGTGATACGTGGGTGGGTGGTACGATGGGGGGGCAGCGGGGGCGGTGGAGGAGTTACGGGCTACAAGGACGCACGTGCAGCACTGGTTACAGCAACAGAAACAATTGCCGGCGGCCGGTGCTCCGGCGGCTGAGGTGTAAGGGTAGGAAGTGAACGAAAAATAGGAGGGAGGAGGGAAATAAGAATAGGAGTGAAAATACAGGGTGTCGAATTGCTTGGCCAAGCAAAACAAAAACTAACGAATGCTTGTTTAGAACGAAACAAAACAAGTTACCGCATAAATTCTATTGTACTTTGAAAGATCCGTTTCTATCAAACTACTTTGAAAGATAAAGACAGTAATATGAGAAAATGTATAGCTCGAAATTTATAATATTACTAGTAAAGATTTTAATAGGATTTCACTAAGCTAAACACCCTTGTTTACTAAAATTAATTTTTTATATATATATCTAACAATAATCACAGATACTACAACCTTAAAAACGTCTCAATAAAAATTAACAGTTATTACTACATATACTTATAAAAATATTAATAACGAAACTAAAGAACTTGATAAAAACAGTTTCCACACTAATAATACTCGAACAAACAACTACTTTAACAATTAGTTTAATTAAACAACACTATCAAATATGACTATATTAATTATTAAAATTTTAAAACAACTATTTCTCAAAAATTCTATTCGTTTAAACTATGAATGACACTTGCACACAATAATCACCACACTTTAAACACAACAAACCCACGGATGGAATAATTTGAATACTATTTGATAATTTTTCGACCCAACTTTTAAAAAGACAAATACAACTTTTATTTATTTAATTAGCGCGTATAAAAAGTTAGAAACAGCTAAAAGAAAAATCAGTTGGCCGTCTTCAAGGTCAAGGTGTTGATAGAAAGAGTGAAAATAGTACTGAATGTAAAAAAAAAATAGAGNTTTTAAAAAAAAAAAGGCACACCCTCAGAGATGAGAATCCGATGTTTGCTCTCCTTCAATAAAATGACAGCGGAGAGGAAAAAAGAAACACGCCCCACAACGAAGCGCTAGTAGTTGAGATATAGCAGGAAGTTTAAACTAGAGAAGAACTTTCCGCCCAACCCTCGCGGCAAGAGACCTAACTCTCGACTGACACTGGCTTCTCGAGTCCATGGAACGAGTTTTGAAATTCCCCCCTGCTCCTCCCGCACAGAGCGACAACCTATCCGCATTCAGTGTGTCGGCTGCTAGCTGCGCGCACGGCGCACGAGCTGTTGCGGAAACTCGCGAATACGTTCGAACATTCACGTTCATACCCCTCCCCCTTCTCTTTTCACTGTCTGACGGAGCACGCGCAAGCCACAGGTACATAATCCTCGTGTCGCTTTTTTACCTGGAAGACTTTTTTTTTACCTCTAACCGCTTTCATTTTTTATCAGAATTAGTAATACTTTCATGCAGAAAAAATACATTTCCGCCAATAAATAATAATAATTACTTTAATATGTTAATACATGAGTTGATACAAAAATTAAATAGCTCAGAATAAAGAGTTTCTACGCATTAGCTTACAAACATATAAAGTAAATGGCACAGAAAAAACATTATTAAATTTTAGGAGACATCAGAAGGTAAATAATAATAATAAATAGTTAATATTTCTTAACGAAATAATAACAATAGCCTTTCACAGATATGAGGTATTGATTTGATGTATATATTTGAGAAGAGAAATAAAAATTTATTTCAAAATATTTTATTGTAATTATCGTCTTGAAATATCTTTAAAAAGACTATATTCCACACCATCCCCTCCTATCGCTAGCATGTGAAACATCTAATACAGAGAATTATCAAAATTATGTAAAATTTACTAAATGTATTACATAAAGTGATAACGGCTTTGATTATCGAAAGTCTACTTTACACCAACGGAGTAATTAATAACAGTAAAACTATCATCATTAAAACCAGACTAAATGTCAGGCTTATGTAGTTTGGTTTTCCGGCTATGGGGAGGTCGGGGTTCGCATTCCAACTTGGTGTTTGAAGGTGTTTATTCCTAAATAATTTACCCCTCTCTATACGTACTTAAACAGGTACAGTTCCTCTAAATTCTACCTTCCTCTTCCCTAGCCCATTTGCGTAATTCAAACACGTTAAGCCTAGACGGGTAGTAAGTTTAAGAAGAAGTGCACCCACATTAGCGTGGAGAGAATATGGGGGAGACCACAATGTTAATAAGTGCTCCCGACCGATATAAGAACACCAGGCCTCCCTATGACTAGTAATCCAATCTATTTGGAGACTGGAGCCTTAGATTATGTGATCATCAGTGTGGACCAGAGAGTATTAGTTTGATTTTTTAAATAAGTTTTTTCTTCACATATTAATACCCGACCTGTCTATTCCCATATTTATACTAATGGAGTAACCATGAGGAATAAGGAAGTGTGCTCGTATTTGCGTGGAGGAAGAGTGAGACACAATTTAGGGAAAACACACCTCAATAAACCAGGTTAGAATTCAAACCCCGACCTCCTCTTCACCAAAAAACTTGACAAAATGAGATCGGCACGTGTCCCACCCGTGAGGTTAGAAGCTTTGACTGTTAAAATAATGTATATTTAAAATAAATAAATTGCACACCATTTTTAAAACTATCAGTCCGAGCAAACATTGTACAGATTTATTTTCCCTATTTGCATCCTAATTTTATGATCCTATTTGAATTTCTATGTAAAAATAAATAAAAATTACTCTAAAACGCAACTCAAATGAACTAGAAAACAATCAACAAATACATGACTAACCTTCAATAAAATAATATTTAAAAAACTTTTCAATTTCTTCCGGAAATGAACTATTTACAAACCAATCAACCACGATAAAAAAATGGGCAGAATAATGGAAATTTGCTTTCAATTGGCAATCAACCCGGTCATTAAATATTGCTAATAATTACACCCTAGATGCTCGCAGTCCCCGACAATTTTTTTTTTCCATTTTATTTCAACTTTATTTAAAATAGAAGGGATGTGTTTTATTATAAGCCGTTCTCTACAAGAATTGACCAAGCAATTTGTGATAATGATACTGGGAAATCTATGTAAAGTGCGATTTTCATTTGAAACCCAAGAAGGGTGTGTTGATGGGGCGCGTTACCAAAACTCAATTATCTACATTAAAGAAATATTATTAGCAGGGACCGAAAGTTGATGACTTTGCATCTTTTTTCTGCGAAGTCGATTGCAATATTAGCTTGTATACAAACACATTTTATGACACAATGATATTGAAAAAATTATTTTTAATGTGTAGATTTTTTATATTCAAAGGATTTCACCATGGATGCCATTTTATGGCCTTTTTGGGGCTTTTTACCTTGTTTTTACTCTTATCGTGCATTTTCGGTAATTTTTATAGTCATTAAGCCTACATAAAAATCGTAACTTACAACAAGTAATTTTTTTAATGCACACATTCATTATTTCCATTTACTTGGATCATTCATTTTTTCGTGTAAATACGGCCAATATGAAACAATGAGCATAACTTAATTTATTCAGACGGTAAAAGTGACTCTTTAGAAGAAATTGAAGAGGTCATATTGCCAGGTGCCAGTCCATACTTAAAGTATGCTCCAATAACATACGCGGATGTAGAGCGTATCTTCTTCAGGTACAAAAACCTCTTGGCCGATAATGGCCGATCATTCACACCTTAGGATCTAAAGATGAGCTTCGTTGTGCATTGCAATGCAGAATAAGGTAGATCTAAGATGTAAATCTCTCTCTCTCTCATGCACACAACTGTTTGCCTATTTTATTATTTTTAAAAGTTATATTAGTAATACAATTTATTCATTTATTTCTGTGCAGCATTCCCTAGCCATTGCCATAAACGTATAAAAAGAACAGATTTTAAATGTATTATTTGATTTTTAAGAGAATGTTTGTATTATTTGAGGATATAAAAAGAGTTTTTAAATGCATCTTTTTTTAAGGGCTCATTTTATTTTTGAGGGTATTAATACAGACTTTTAAGTGATTGCATTTAGGTTTTCAAGGGAATAAAATTCCGCGCCTTGATAATTAGTTCAAACGCTTTTGAAAATAAAAAGCATAAATAAATAAATAAAATAAAAATAACAACTCTAGTAACAATTTTGATCTTTTAAAAAAGTTTTTGTTAGTATCAGATTTGAAAATAATAATTACTTTATAGTGGTGTGATGCAACGGAATACATTGAAGACACAAGAGAGACACTAAACAAAATTATATTGAGAGAAGTGTAACTAGTTATTTTGAAAACATATCCAGCCAGCACACACAGAAAAGTTAATACACCCCTGATACAGTACACAACACACAGCACCCACCGACTATAAACTCAAACCAAAACAATTTTAGAAAAAATATTCAAAATTAAGGAACTAAAGCTTGAAAACTAAGCATAAACAAACTACTTTAGCATAAATAATTAATTAATTTGAAAACATCCCAAATTAACATGCTAAGTGAATTTAATTAGGTACCGGTATATCCTGAAATCAAACTGAGTGTAGGCATGTCTGTTGTGCATTAAGACCCAGTGTTAAATCTGTGTTTTAAATATACATTTTGCTAATTATTTAATTTTATCTTTTGTCTAGAGTAGGATTGCATTTACTAATTTTTTGGTTGAACTGCCACTCTTTCTTTTCCTCTATTGAGAAGATTTCCTTTCTTATGACTAGTCAGAATCTTTTCCCGCCTTTTTCTATGATCGACTGATAAGTTTTCTTTGTTACAAGAAGAAACAATGGTGTGTTAGAAGAATCTTAATTTCGTTTGGATGTTGGTTCAATTGGTTCCGTAATAATTGTGCTTTATTTTAATGGTTTAGTCACATGGTTGGTTATGTCCGGGGGTGAGTATTTTTCTAGAGGAAAATAAAGCCTCAAGAAAGCTCGTCTTTGAGTTTGTTTATTATTTTCTTAAATAGATTCTTAAGATGAGTATCACATCATTAATATGTTTATTCTTGCACTGTTTTATTTATTTATAGCTACCAAATTGCCCACTTATTAAAGAGCCAGTGTTCTTGGTACAGGACCGCAAATACTCATTAAACAGTTGTACAATAACTTTGCCAAGGAGACCAGCTAAATAGTCTGTCTTACTGCCAGTAAGCTTCACAGGTCCAATAAACAGATGTGATCGTGCCAACAAGACAAAAAGACCTATTAAACAGTATAATTTTTCTGCTTTCTAGCTAAAGACCCGTTAAGTAGTAGGTCTTACTGCTATCAAACTGAAGACTAATTAGGCAGTAAGTCTTTTTTTCGCAAGCTATAGACTCGCCAGACAATAGGTCTTTCTGCTAGTAAACTAAGGATCAATTAGACAGTAGGTCTTTCTTTTTGCTAGCTAAATACTCTCCAGGCAATATGTATTTCTGTTCGCTAGCTAAAGACTTACAGGTAATAGATATTTCTACTCGCTATCTAAAGTATCTCCAGGCAATAGGTATTTCTGCTCGCAAGCTAAATACCCTTTAGGTAGTCAACCTTTCTGAAAACGAGCTAGACTCGCTAAGTAGCCGTTTTTTTTCTGCCATCTAGCAACAGAGACACGTTAATCAGTTTGTCCTTCTTCAACCTAGTCATAGAGACGGGTTAGGCAGAGTTGTTTAATTAAAAAGATGCTATCATTAGTGGCGTGAGGTATTAATGGCCCTTCAACATCTTGCTACGAGGAGTTAACGTGTTGGAACACTAGCTATTGGCACCCCAAGTTCAATAACCATTTGAGCTTTGCTCGTTTAATTGGTTCCAGCCCAGGATAAGGAATATTAGTTGAACGTTATGTGCAATTGAGCTTATGTATCTTATGTGAATTTATGCTGAAGTGCTAAGTGGTTAGAGAAGCCAACTAGAGCTTAGGAGGAGCCTAGTTCAATTTCAGAGGATACCTAAAACCATTTCAATTTTTGCAAATGAGTTTCTCCTATAAATCAGAAAGGTATTTAAATACAGTAGATACTTGTCTCATGAAAGAGAGATATTGGGAGTTACATATTACTTAAGTTAACATACGCTGCTGATTTTTAAGTTGTATTCCATTCCAACCCATATTAAAAAGTAAACCATCAATACACTAAGAGCATCTATAAAATAAATAGGTTTAATTAGACTAGCAGGGTAAGTTTGTGCACAGTACAATTCTCATAGGAAGGTATTTTAAGAAAATATAAACATAATTTTTCGGGGCAAAAATTGATAATATTTTAGCATTTTATTAGTTCTATTTTATAGGTACTTATACTATCAGCTATCAAAAGTGACAGCGGCAGATAGCATGACTTAACGTATGGATATGTGAAAATAGTTCTAGAAAATTATCTAGCAGTCAATTAAGGCCCTTCTTATTAAAATTGTAATGGAATCACCGTGCACCCTACGCTCACTATATAAGGTAGCATATCTTGCTTGGTTTCACTATGGTTTAGCTTATAAGATAAGGCCAGAGTAATCAATCAAGGTAAGATCGCTACTGTTCAGGGTAAACTGAGTGTATTTAAGCAAAATAAAATAAATGGTACGGCACACCACGCAGACTCTCTTTTATCTTAAAATAAGGAAATTTACTAAAAACTCGTTAGAGTTGTGCAAAATAATATAAATGGTTGCATGAACACTCTAATAAAGAGCATTAATTAAATAATATATATACTGCAAAAACATTGAGAAAAGAGGAACATTTCTGTCTACTAAAGAGCATAACAATCAATTTCACATTTAAACATCTTCATAAAATATATAATTATATTTGCTTATAGCTTAAAAACTATTGGTTTTATAAAAATATATTTAAAATAAAGGGCTTTTGTTTTTAACAGTACTAAAACTTTACAGTAGTAAGTTATTTCGTATCACAAATAGTTGCAGAGATGTTATCAAAACTGAAATATTCCGCTTATGTAAAGTTATTTTCATGGAAAAATGAGTTGCTATTATGTTTTATGTTAAACAGTGTCTGGATACCAAATTTAATCAAAATCATTAGAGAAAATTTCGAGAAAATTGGTTTAATCTCTTTATGCTCTTCGTTAAACTACCATACTTTAGGATTAGACACATAATTCCAAAAGCTCCTCTGGGGAATCTTATGAAAACCTTAGATATCAAGTTTTAGCCTAGAGATAAAATGGTTTGGTCTTTTAGCCAAGATAGACAAACAGAGAAACTGTATCACGAAATAAACCTTTTCGGTTTCAGGAGTTCATTAAACGTTGACATTTTTAAAATCTCGAGTTGATTTTTTTAATTTATTTATTTACGATCACGTTACTTCTTTCTCTGAGGGGTAGAGAGGAAGTAAAAACGAAAGAATGTGTAACTTATTAATTTACAAATTTAATGTCCCTGAACTTTATACTGTCGCAAAGCAGTTTATTATGGTGAGTTTTTCACCACACTGAAAAAAACAAATTAATACATAACATAATTTTTAAATCAATAATAGGTAGCTCTAATGCTCTCTTTATTATTTATTTTTCAAGTTGTGCATTCCACTAATTTTATCGAGTGCTCTTTATGGGTGTGAAGCTTGGTCTCTTTATCTTACACGACAAAAAAAAAAAATTCTGTTCAAAAACAATATACTTGTTTGGTCTAAAATGGTATGAAGCTTCTGGGTAGTGGAGGATGTTACAAAATGAGATACATGCACTGTACTCATCACAAGACATTGCTGGGGTAATCAAATCTCGTAGATTATTGTGAGCAAGACATGCAGTGCCAATGGGAGATTCTAGAACCTTGTTAAAGGTATTAACTGGCAAACCCAATGGACAGAGACCATTGGGAAGACCTAGACGCATATAAGAGGATAACATTAGAACGGACCTGAAAGATATAAGGTGTAATGAGGTGGACTGGATAGAACAAGCTCAAGATAGGGATGGGTGGCGTACTTTAGTTTAGTAGTTGCGACAGTGGACTTTCGAGTTCCTAATTCCATAGGGCCGTATGCAAGAACTTGACTGAGTGAATGCTTTGTGGACACAATCAATATACCGCCCATAGATTAAGTAAGCTAATTCCATTACCCTTACAAATGATGTATTACTGTTTTCATTAGATTGAAGTTTGTAGGGTTTAGTTGCGCGGTTAGCAGTTGTGACAGTAAAAGCCAAACGCAGTTAGAGGTAAGAGAGTCGAAGGAAATAGTCAGAAAGTGATCGTGACCGAGACAAGCGTCGAGGCTCGGCGCGTGACGTAACAAGACCACTTCCCTTCACGCAACATGGACCGGTGCACACACACGGGGCAACTTTCTAGCGGCACAGTCGACCTTAACCTTCAAATACCACTTCCAATACTATGTACAGGGCCACCAAGCAAGGGTGAACAACACTATCACAGTCACCTGCAGGGAACCACCAAACAAGGGTGAACAACACTATCACAGTCACCTGCAGGGAACCACCAAACAAGGGTGAACAACACTATCACAGTCACCTGCAGGGAACCATCAAGTAGAGGTGAACAACACTATCACAGTCACCTGCAGGGAACCACCAAGCAGGGGTGAACAACACTATCACAGTCAGCTGCAGGGGACCACCAAGTAGAGGTGAACAACACTATCAGTCACCTGCAGGGAACCACCAAGCAGGGGTGAACAACACCATCACAGTCACCTGCAGGGAACCATGAAGTAGAGGTGAACAACACTATCACAGTCACCTGCAGGGAACCATCAAGCAGGGGTGAACAACACTATCACAGTCACCTGCAGGGAACCACCAAGCAGGGGTGAACAACACTATCACAGTCACCTGCAGGGAACCACCAAGCAGGGGTGAACAACACTATCACAGTCACCTGCAGGGAACCACCAAGCAGGGGTGAACAACACTATCACAGTCACCTGCAGGGAACCACCAAGCAGGGGTGAACAACACTATCACAGTCACCTGCAGGGAACCACCAAGCAGGGGTGAACAACACTATCACAGTCACCTGCAGGGAACCACCAAGCAGGGGTGAACAACACTATCACAGTCACCTGCAGGGAACCACCAAGCAGGGGTGAACAACACTATCACAGTCACCTGCAGGGAACCACCAAGTAGAGGTGAACAACACTATCACAGTCACCTGCAGGGGACCACCAAGTAGAGGTGAACAACACTATCACAGTCACCTGCACGAGACCACCAGTGCACTATATTGCATGTTTCAGCTCCTGTTGGACTGAAACGGGATTTATATTAAAAATTATTGATAATTTTAAACATTTTGGTGAAAACAAAGAAAATGATAGAACAAAATTATCAGCTATCACCAAGCTGTCGTTTAGTATCAATATACAGTTTGTTTAGTCAGTATTGACATACATTTGAAGGGCACGGGGTGGGGGGGAGAGGGGGGGGGCGAGGGAGAGTGTCACATTAAAAACACATTTTTCAGGAAATCACTTTTATATCTCTAACCCAATAAGGGCCCCAGAAAATCCGTTTTTTAATAAATATGACAGAGATATCTTTTAACCATAATCTAAAGGCATTAGAAAGTCTCATGATTGTGTAACAGATGGCAGCACTGACTCAATTTGGGTTAAAATAGGACTTTCTCTCTGTTTCCCTTGTACCCTCTATTTGAGAATTTCTACAAAGATAAAGTAAACAAATTATCAATGTTAACGACGTTGCCTACTGGATATTTCGAAGTTATTTTGCGAGGCGGGTTGCATCTTAACTTGACGCACCTGAGCACTCTAGGCACTATCATACTTAGAGGTTAATATACATATTAGAAAGAGAGATAAGAAATGTATAAGTTCACTCTGAAAGGGCTCTTGTCTATGTGTTTATAACCCTTCCCTCTTCCTTTGACGAGTTTATACAGTCACTTTATTGTTTACGCCATGGAAACATTGACTTGCTTTTTAATTTTACCTTTTTCTTGTTTCCTATTATAGACATACGCTACCATGGACCTTTTTAGTCTACATCCTGGCAGGAGGACTCGTACAGGCTATTTTCGTGACCAAGACAAATAGCCTAAGTTGTAGAGGATTTATAAAAAATACATTTACAAAAAAAAACTTATATATATAAAAGTTGTGACATTGTATGACTATTTTTAGAGTTAAAAGAATGTATGGGGTTTGTTTCAACGTTATATCTTTAAAACTCGTTGAATAGAACCTAGATTTACTAACATGTAAAACCCTATCTTGACCTGCCGTGACGTTAAAGGTAGGAAACTTCCTTAACCATTATTTTCATTATTCTATAAATAAAATAATACCAAGATCCCCTAAAGAATGATTTTGGTAGGAAGAACAGTAGAAGCTAATTACTAAAGATACTTATATAATTTTAATATATTCATACATCAGGTCATACGATTTGCAGTCGTCACTTTTGATAGATATTATCAATACCTATAGAATAAGAGAAAAAAAAAGTAAAATGTTATCATTGTTGGCGGCAAATAAATTTGTTTGAATTTTCTCTACTGTTCTTCCAACCAAAATCAGGTTATATCGATTTGACCATATAATATACCAGTAGTGCTAATATTCAATGATGTCCATACAACGCAAGTATAACCACCCACGCCATCAAAGAAGTGAATATGAAACAACCCACGAAGCAACTTCACGTCGTAAAAGGCAAGCAAGCGCAAATGAACGCGCGTGATCGCATTAGAGTCATAAATGGTATCGTAGATTATTAAAACGCTAAGTATGTCGCCAAGTTCGGACACGCTTTTGAAGTACTTATTAAAGGTGAGTGTTAAGAAAGAATTAATAGCGCTGGTGACAAGCAAATCGCAACATGGGATATTCTTTCTTCCGTAACAAAGCCAGATTGGCCAAACGAGTTGTAACGGCGATAATAATATAGTGGATTTGCAAAGGTGAAAGTTGTCACTTAAAATGGATTAAAATAAATGGTTAAATGTGAGGTATAGTATCTAAACAAACATACACAAGCAGCTCTCCGTTACGATAAAACATTCAACCTATAAGATAATTTATTGGGGCTACGTGAAACATCAGTAACATTTAAAGCACATACATAAAGTGTCAACTCTAGTCTGGCACAAGTTTTAAACCAGTATATTGTTTCCAGCTTGTTAAGTTTGGGCGATATCACCATCATTTTTCACTCATAAACCATCAATAGCGAAAGGGGTGTAGACAATTTTACGGTGGATAAGATGTGTATATAATAAACATTTATTTCCGTCAAGTGTCAACTATAAATACCAGGGCTGTGGAGTCTGTGTGTACACCATGCCATCGATTCCAACTACTTTATTTTTCTACCCTCTGACGCCGAATCGAACTCAATTCCGACTCCTTCAGAAATGGCTAATTACTTAATTAGTAATAGCAAATTTACTGCAGTAAAATGTTCATATAGAGATAACCTCGTGGGAAACTTCTTTGGGATTGCGAATTAATATTTTAGTAAGGTTGTCAATAAAAATTACAAATATTGGTCATAAGAAATAAAAATGGATAGAATTAAATTATTTAATATTATAGATATATAATAAATAAATATATATATATATGTTTTTATTTTGATGCCGGAGTCGGTAGCTACATTTTTACCGACTCCACCCAAAACTGGTTACGACTCCAACTCCACAGCCCTAATAAAAAAAAACTGTTAACATTCTTCCAAATGTATTTTTTTTAAATGTGTATTATAATTATTATCAACCGATAAGCATTATCACGAAATAAGTGGTTAGCGTGTATAATTAACACATGCTAATGAGTTGGTTTACTCATGGTCTCGAGAGAGTTAATCCTCTAACTACAATTCTAAATCGAAGTGGAGATTGAACTGCTAGCGTATAGATTACTCGGAGATTATTATAACTAAGAAATATCATGAACCAAAGCCAGTTGTCTACAAATCTGATACATTTGTTTAAGAGTTGGATGGAGAGTTAAATGTTTTAGCAATAGAAAACGGCCCTTTAAAAATTACTATCAGAAACGCAGGATACTATATAAATATAGTGTCTTAGTGAAACAATCAAACATAAGTAATAACAGCTTCAACCGGTAACATCAATAATTATAGCTAAATTAGGCCTACTGGTATAAAACTTAATTTTTGAAATGCACATGCTTAAGAATAAATTAATAAAACTAACCCAATATATTTTAAAGATCTCAATTAATTGTAAATTTTGGGACAAAAGAGCCTAAAGAAGCAACGAGGTAAACTAACGCACATGGGTCCCTAGGCAATGTGAGTAGGTCTATAAGTTTTGTACTTCAGTAAAAGTATTTAGGAGCAGGATAAAAATGAATATAGTTTTTAGAAAGGTCTTTTAAATGGATTTGTAGGTGAGACTCCGTCGTAGATCAATGACACACGTCTTGCTTCTTATTACCTACTATGAAATGAATCTATGTTAGGTTAGGTTATGAGGTACAAACAAGATAGAGATGAAATAGAGTTGTACATGAAAAGGCTGAAATATTGGGAGAAAGTGTGTTTAAAACTCCAAAAAATACATATAAGCCTATATACTTTGTGACAAAATTGTAGAAGAAAAGCCTGATTACCCATTAAGTTTGAAACTTCAGCAACATTCAGCCTACCTGTGAGCACGGGCTCAAACGGGAAACAAATATCTTACAAAGATTATTATTATTATTATTATTTGAGGTATTTAACGTAAAAGTGAATTGCAATTTCTAGGCAAGAGGATTTCTCAAGTTAACTTTTTGATTCTTTTTCTTATATTTCTGGGTGTAATATTAGTAGTATCCATTTATGTAAGAAAAGTAACATTAAATGCAATATTTTCATTATTTATATCAAACTATCCCAAATAAATTTTAAACATTGATTTTATCTGTATTAATAATAAAATTTAACTACACTAATTTAAATTGTTTTTAGATAATTTAGTAACTTGAATGAAACAGATATAATTTTAATAAAATTATTGTAAGATTATTTGCAGTTCACGTGCTTTTACTAGATTGAGTATATCAGTACATGGCTTACAAACAAACTTAAATCTAGAACAGACACGACACCCAGCCCCTGGCCATCAATTTATCACTGTGACCTAAAAAGATAATGTATTTAATAACAAGCCTACACTTAACAAAACTAAAAAGTACTACTGTATTTATTATGCATTTGCGGTCTAGTTTAGGATTTGAAATTAATGCTTGTTTTTATTAAAATTATTAGGAAATATAATTTCAGTACTTGAATTAAAGTACAATATTTTTGGCACGTGTATTCTAAAAAAGATTTGCAAAGGATGCTTTAAAATTGTGAGAATAAAGCGCAATTATATTTTACTTTATGTATTAAAATGTTTTCCTATTTTAATTTAATCTTCCTAAGAAAAAGCGTGACTTTTTTTTATCATCTCAAGTTTCTATTTCATCGATTAAAATAGGTAACGATCATGGAGCATGTCAGTTGGCGCATTATTACTATATTCTTGGTGCAGTCAGGCTTCGTGTGTGTGTGTGTTGGTTTTACCTGAGCTTGGGTGGGAGGCGGGCTCCGAGTCTAGGTAGGCACATGCGCAAAACGAATACAGCCACCTCTCCCCTACACATCCATGGACCCGGCACGGAGCTCAGCCCTCCCTTCTAACCCCGGAAACTGGGGGTTGCCTACCCGCCCGGACACAGGGGCAGGTACTATTCAGAAGCTGTCCGCCTTCTGGGGGGGACGCCCAATAAACAGGCTTATGATATTTTTATTAATTAAATATTAAGACGGTTTTTGTTACGCCCCAGATTTTATGAGAATTAACATGCTTTTTTAAGGCAACGTGTAAAAAGTCTGTTAAAACGAAAGAAAAATATTGTAAATGTGGTTTTAAGAGTAAATCTATCTCGACATATAATAAGTTGTCATATTATTTCTCCTAGTCCCGGTTTGGATTCCACGTAATACATAAATAAAGTCGGTAAAATAGTGACTGATAGATTAACGCCCAAGGGGGCTGAATGTTCTCTGTTCGCGAGTTAAGTTAAATTTAGGTATTGTTCTGACAATAAGTGACGGATAGCCCAAACCAACAGAAACATGTTTAGCACCAAAATGAGTAGGTATACATTATTTTAAAACTAGTCGACAAGACCAAGCCTTAAAATATTCGAAAAATCAATGAATTAGAAAAAGTGCAGTTTGGAAATATTTAGTTAAAACGCTTTAACACCAGATTAATTAGGTGAGGAGGTTAGTTATAGGAAATATAGTCCACATTAGCATAGAGAGTAAATGAGAAAATCAAAGTGATAAATCACACCTAAATAAAATAACTTCCCAATGCACCCAGTTAAGTAAGATTCGAGCTTCGATCTCCCCATCACCAGCAATCCAATTTAATGGGAGCTTAGTACGGTACCATGCGAGTGTGTGTGTGTGTGTGTGTGTGTACATATATATGTGTGTGTATAAATATATAGGTAGCCAAAAATATGAATAATAATAAGAATATATTTCAAACTTCTTAATTTATCTATTTGGTCAAATATCAAACTAACTCAATAAACGCCAAATAATGTGGAAAACTGATCAGATTGTATCCGTGCTTGTCTTGGAATGTAGGCTATAGACAAATAATTAAGTCTCTAGCGCATATTAATAATTTATTTTTATGTTGTGCTCATGAAAACGTTATATGTGTGTTACGGGCAAATCCCGATCTATCCACAAGTTTCGGGTAAAGCCCGATGTATCTTGGTAAAGCCCAATTTATCATGGTATTTCGGGATGTGCCCGGGCAAATTGAGATCTGACCGATCGCCTTTGGGCAAATCACGATTCAAAGAAAGCAAAGAATAATGCAAATAAAAAGTATTGACATAATTTAATTATTACTACTAATGTTCATGTTTATTTGGTAAGGACTAATGATTATTGATAGTAAGGTTATATTTTTTTTTATTCCCTTCTCCTTATTTTATATACTTTTTTCTATGACGACGACATGTTTGGGTGATTTTTCACCATCTTCAAGTCTGAGGAAAACAATGTTATTTCAATTATTTTATAAAAATACCAGTATGTTATAAAATTGTGAATGTAAAAAATTAAACATTAGAAATGGAAATAGTTTAGAGAAACTGTAATGTGATATACGAAATATTAAATAGATAATCATTTAAATTAACAAGCTTATAAATACCTTATTTGTATTAAAGATGATTGATGTGTGTGTGTGTGTGTACATATATATGTGTGTGTATAAATATATAGGTAGCCAAAAATATGAATAATAATAAGAATATATTTCAAACTTCTTAATTTATCTATTTGGTCAAATATCAAACTAACTCAATAAACGCCAAATAATGTGGAAAACTGATCAGATTGTATCCGTGCTTGTCTTGGAATGTAGGCTATAGACAAATAATTAAGTCTCTAGCGCATATTAATAATTTATTTTTATGTTGTGCTCATGAAAACGTTATATGTGTGTTACGGGCAAATCCCGATCTATCCACAAGTTTCGGGTAAAGCCCGATGTATCTTGGTAAAGCCCAATTTATCATGGTATTTCGGGATGTGCCCGGGCAAATTGAGATCTGACCGATCGCCTTTGGGCAAATCACGATTCAAAGAAAGCAAAGAATAATGCAAATAAAAAGTATTGACATAATTTAATTATTACTACTAATGTTCATGTTTATTTGGTAAGGACTAATGATTATTGATAGTAAGGTTATATTTTTTTTTATTCCCTTCTCCTTATTTTATATACTTTTTTCTATGACGACGACATGTTTGGGTGATTTTTCACCATCTTCAAGTCTGAGGAAAACAATGTTATTTCAATTATTTTATAAAAATACCAGTATGTTATAAAATTGTGAATGTAAAAAATTAAACATTAGAAATGGAAATAGTTTAGAGAAACTGTAATGTGATATACGAAATATTAAATAGATAATCATTTAAATTAACAAGCTTATAAATACCTTATTTGTATTAAAGATGATTGATTTTACTTCAGAATATTGGAAAGCTTTGCTTGTTAATAAGAAGGGAATAAAAAAGAATATATAACCTTACTATCAATTATAATATAATTAGATTAAACTGTAAAACATACCAAAAACTATTAAAAAATTAAGAAACTATTGAATTAAATGTATCTTCTATAAGAAAGATGTTCAACTTAGTAAATTAAAATCATATGAAATAAAATAATTATATCTATGCAATAGAGCTAACAAATTACAAATGATTAAAAATGTTTAGTGGTAAAAATAAAAAACAAATAAAAACTAAATTATGAAAACGATTTGGACGGAATCACAGTTATTTTGTTGGTAACGGAAGAATGGACTGACACTTTGAATTGCATTTTATGCCATTTGCGTTACATTTAAACTTTTTATTTGAACATTTATGCTTGCAAGAACAGTGAACGTACCCATTCCCAGTTGTTCGCGATTCTTTTCTGCTTGCTTCTCCAAGACTTATGATTTGCAATTGCCCAGTGTTAAATGGTCATACCGCGCTCTGCCCGGCCACATCTCGATATGCAACGGCAAATCGGGCTTTGCCCGAAACTGGTTGGAACATCGCTATTTGCCCGGGCGAATCAAGCTCTACCCTATTTCGGCTTTCGCCTGTAATATATACATAATTTAAAACTAAGCATATTTCCCAAATATATATATATATAAGTATGGTTATATATTATATATAGCTATGGTTATAATTCCTATTGTTTAAACCACGATAGGAGGCCTAATAGTAGCAATGAATACAATTATTTTTTGTTAATATTTGTTTAAAAAACTCAATTAAGTGTATATTACTTTTTCTCTAGCAGCTCAAAGCACAGCTTACGCTGCCTATAGGTCTAGTTGATTTAAATTATGATACATATTCTTTTAATTGTTTGATTTATCTTTTAAAGGGAAATTTAAAAAAATATATTAGGACGTTTTAAGCAGTATATATATTATATATTGAGTATGGTAGGCTTCTGTGGAATATATTTTCATAAATTGACAACTAATCAAAAGTGCAAAATCGATTTTTTGTGACTGAAAATTTCAAAACCGTTCTCATTTCAATCAGCAAGTCAAATATTATAATTCCAACTGACAAGGCAGTAAACAGCAACAAAGGACATTGACTGTAAAGCGTGTGATTTTTATTCAGCTAATGGAACGAAAGCAAATAATATTAGTTTCTAGATAACGATTTTGTCACGTAAAAAAGTTTAAAATTTGAGCAAATGAAGGCTTAATCAATTATACCTGTACTTTATGGATTAATGTTACCACAAACTCCATAACTTGTCCGTTGTCCCTTCAAACCCCAACCGGTGTGTGGATTTAATTATTTATTTCCACGAGCAATTCTGAGTTTATTTTTTTAACTGTGATGTGGGTTCACTTTTTATTTACATTAGAATTTTTAAGCTCTTTTGAAATAGCATTCCTGTGACATAGTAATAACGGAGGTAGAATGATGAGGCGTCAATAAATAAGTTCTAAACCCGGTATTATCTCAAATAGTTTAGCGTATATGTTCGTGTTGTTTCCCGAGTAGCAAATCCCAAATCATGGGTTTGATTTTAGGCAAACTACATACATTGTTCAGGTTAATTTCAATTAACGGCGTTAAAACTAACTTGTGTATCATATAAATACAAACACACATATAAAATAAGTATAGCTATTTTATATGTATTAGGATATTGAAAGCCATTTAAAAAATCATTACATATTCCTAACTATACGTTAGCGTGAAATGAACATTTTAATTGCGTTTTACTCATCATTAACACAAAAAAGTACACAATTTAAATACTCTATACATATTTACTACTTTATCTCAAGCAAAAGCATGTTTTATATTGTCTTATTCGCACCACCGGGCATGCAGACGAAATGTCAAGCTTAAGTAGTCAAGCTTGCTGGTGACAAGAAGGTAGGGTGTACTAAAGCTGGTCTTTTCTAAACTGTTTCCCAGTCTCATTTTATGCAAATGGGGTACATTTTAGTTAAACCTTATCTCCTTCAACCCTACTCAATTAGTGCAAGCAGTTATGCTATTTTGTTTATACAATTTTATAATTATTTGTTGTTTAAGAAAAGATGATTGTTTTTGTAAATAATAATTTTATATGACGTTATTCTACTTTTAGATTGAAAACAATTAATTCCTTATTTTTTTGTTTAACCATACAAAATGTGATTTGAGATTTTGTATATAAGAAATGGCCGTGGGTTTGTTCTACTATTTCGCCGCGAGATGAACATGCAGGCTTCCCAACATCCACAAGGGTAAAGAGCATTGCATATCTCTTCGGGGGCTACCCGCACATTAGCGCTACTCGAGCCACTAGTGGCAAGGCAAGGAAGGCTTGACGGGCAGAAATTACTTTCGCATTAAGAATATTTATTAATTTACGGAGAAGGCTTTGGGTTATTAAAAGTATAAAAGTTGTCAAAAAATCGCACATAAGACACTTACAATTTTTTTAAACACTTTAAATGTACATAATCAAGAACAAATGTGAACGAAAATTTGGCATGAATGCACACGACTAAATAAAATACGAACAACACTAATAGAAATTAAAATAGATAGGAATGCAATTAAATACCGTTAGCAACTATATTCTTGCAATGCACTAAACATTTAGTATAGTTGCAGTGAGTCGATAGGAATGTGGATTTTTCAACCACGCAGTGAAAAAGAGTAAGTTTAGTTAAAACCTAAATTTTGAAAGAGACAATTTGTATGGTGAAAAATCTTATGCTTGATTTGTGCAGTTAGTAAATAGATAATATTTTTTTTTTAAATATAGGCCCCTAAACATTCACATCACTAAACAACGACACAAAGCACAAATATGACTTCAAAATCCAAGATGACGATAGTGGCAAAAAAAAAAGACCTTTAAAATATACATCTGCAATCAAGGGGTCTTGAGCCGAGTGTATATTCACATGAACTTTATCTGTGATGTACCAAGCGTTAAAAAAAATTATTACATGTTCTCAAAATCCAGGGCTCGATTATGACCAAAAACTATTAAATACGAGACTTCCGTTTCATCTTAGGTCGACAAAACTAGCATTTAGTTTAAAAAATTCAAATCTAATCTTGATACACACACACAATTATATCATGATTTTCCCACGAATGGACGTTTGGAGAATCTTTTAAAGAATACAAACGTATATTTTACGGTCAACATTGATAACACTTTACTTTATTTTAAGTAGAGATATCACGATCTGTCTCTCTCAATTCCTATTCTCGAATCCGATTCTAAATTCAACCTCAATTTTTCAATTCTTGAACATTTCCTATATCATTATTTTTTTTCAAGCATTCGACCTTATATAAAAATATTTTTATTCAGCTTCATATCACAGAAAAAAAGTAAATAGTGATAAAAATTAATTTTAATTTGGACAAAGAAAAGGATTAATTTTACCATTAAAGCATTTAATTTTTTAATTAATAAAATAATAAGAATTGAAATAGTAACCATATATTTTTACCTGCAAATAAAGCCTCAATGAGTCAAACATTTATGTATGGTTTTAAAAAGGTATTTAGGCCTATTATGAACAAATTGTAGAAAAAACTATTATTTTAAATTTTCCAAACAGGGTCGTTAATTGAACCAAAATGAATAACAAATAATAGCAAATAAACTAATATGATAGATAATCGATTATTATTCATTCTTAATTTTGCCGTTTTATTTAGTTACCATTACTTTCATTGAGAGATAATAATGGAAATATCGATAATCGTAATATTAAGATCGATTCTCGATTCCAGTTAAAATCAAGGGTGGAGAGGTATCGAAGACTCGAGTTTGACATCTCTAATTATAAGTGTTGTTTAGTAAGTATTTATAATATATATTAAATTGACGTATGAATACGTGAAAGTAGATGTATCTTTATCTGGCCGTCAAATATGTCCAATAGGATCATGACTTTTAAGTTTAGGTAGACTATTTTTCTAAACCTATAAAACATAATTATTTTCTTATCATAATAAAGTTTTCTTTTAATCGATCTAAGATAAACGTCAATACATTTTTCCAGCAAAGTTTGAAGTGTAACCCCCGCCCCACGGTGCAGTCGTTGAGTCCCGTTTCCTCTGAGCCCGGAGACTGCGTCTTGTTCCGGAAGCCTCCCGGGCTCGTCTCCGATCAAACAGCGTAAGGGAGACGGACAGGAAAAGGTATTCCGTGTTCAGGACAGCGTGAAAAGAGCTGATTTTAAAACTTGGAACAAAAACGAAAAGAGTTGTAACGCTACGCGGAAATTTAAATGTTCGGGACTGAAAGGACTTAAAAGCCTGTGGCTTAGTGTTTTATCGGACTGGTGTTGGCTCAAGCAACGGGCTATGTATATCGTGTGGCCGGAAGGTCCAACTTTTAGAACTTACCGACTATGACAAAACTGTTGATACGTTACCATATACTGATGTTCCCAACCGGGGATCTAAATAGTGAAGGTGGAAGTATAGATAATTACTAACACATTAAGTCATAATATATTTTTTTAAATATAACATAATTTATTGAAAGCGTGAAACCATGACCTCATCTCAATTGATTTCATTAGACTGCATGATGCTGAGTAGAAACTCTAAGCTGATCAATAGAAAGATTTTAAAAAATTACGTCATTAGTAATGTAGAAGTTGAAATTATTTAATACTTTAATATTTGGTGTGCTACAACATAGCTAATCTTATGTGTGATTAAATAATGAACATACATTTTAGTAGTGCTAGGTATAGTTGGTTCACAAAGTAATCTAATCTAAGTTTTAACTTCAATTAGATCAATAATCAATAAACATAGTATGGAAGTAGTCATGAATTTACTTCAAATTCACAATACACAGTTAATTTGTTTTTTAGTGTAAATACACTCTTCCACTTTTAAAATGTTCTACTTTACTAGACTTTCCAGACAAAAAAGCTAACTTTTTCTTTCTTTGATATACAAAGCTTTACAACGAATATCGCGTAATTTTCAACTCAAGACTTATAAAAAAAACTATATTTGCAAAATGATTCTTAATAAAGGAATGCATTCGCTTCTGTGGTCAAAAGGTCTTAGGCGTCACTCTCGTGTTGCACTGGCATACTGATGAGAGGAGGATTTAGGCTCGAATCCCAGTCGGGTCTAGTGAGAGTAATTTTTCCCTAAATGGTTTCCCACTCTTCTTTGAGGCAAACGTGAGTTGATTACATATAAAAATGCTTCCTTGCTCATCCCTAACAAGTAATAGCTGTCATAATACACATATAATCTGAACAGTTAACAGTAATACGTAATAAAAATTTGATTTGTAAGCACTATTTTTTTATTTTTTCAAACATTCCCTTCCTTAAGTGAACTATTACTCAAAGTTATTAGGGGAATCTTAACACCAGACCAATAAATTAATCGAGAATAGTTGCCGTTCTGACATAAACACACGTAATAATTTACATCTTGTGGGAGGGAAATAGTTTATATTGGCAGGTCTTGGATGACGGGATATGAAGAGAATAGTAATTTACTATTAAAGACAAGCGGTATAAGAACCACTATAGACAAACACGTCATTACTCTTCGCAAAATAGTAGCCTATGAATCGCATATAAAACTAATAGCTAGAAATATGTTACATCCTTCTATTTTGTGTTTCACAAATAATCTAAAAAATATGCTAATTCCAGTGACTTTTTAAAACTCTCCTTGACTTATTCCTGTCACACGAAATTCTCTTACCTTTACCGGTACATGCCAACTCTGTTTTTGTATTCATTAAATAATATTGTACATATTGAAGTTTTGGTATTTTTCATCAGAAATTGTCAAAACCAAGCAGTTTCTTGCTAAGAGATATATGCCGGTGTTGCTCGCGGATCTAGTTGGCTGGAGAAGAGGCAGAGACGAGACAGTCCCTCGCTCCACTCCGTCGCCTGCCATCCCATCCCTTACCCACCTTTTCCCTAAACTCTCTAGAGATTTTCGAAATCGAGAGCATCCCGTCTTGAGGAGGGAGGGAGGGGTGGGTGAGTGGGACACACTTTCCCATCTTTTCTCAAGTAAGAAAAGAGTATTTAAACAAAAACATCCAAGTGGCTCAATTAAGATTACGCTCGTACTTACCAATCGTAGTAATACAACCCCCACCCCACCTCCATACCCCACCTTCCCGAAACTAAGGACAAGTTGAATACAATGCGTTTTAAATGGTGCTTCGAGATGAATGGAGTCATCACAAGTTCTTCGAAAGAAAATACGTGTGCTGTTCAAAACAAGACTATCAGAACTTTATTTTATCTTTAGGAGGGAGGAGGAAAAAATCAAGTTTATATCCTTCACTTGTAGTCTTGGGCGAACGTTTTGAAATCTCTTCCAATCAAATAAACCTTAACATGCTTTATTTCTCCCAACTTGGGAGATCTTAAATTTAAAAATTAATAATAAAAGAGGCATTCAAAAAGGCAAATTAGGTAGAGTGATCTGTTTAGAGCTGAAATATATACAACTAAATAAATTAGTTTGGTAATGCATGTCGTGGTCGAGGGTACTACAGTCTAAAGACATTATCTACCATCTTTGGGAAGGTAATGGTTTGAATTACGAGCGGATATTTTCAATTGTGTTAGCTCGAATGACGTAAAATGTAAATTTACCAGTAATAAATAGTACAACACTTTTAATACGAGGAAATGCAAAATTACTGTTATTTTAAATACCATTAGTGTGATTATTATTGAAAAATGCTTTCATCGGGCATATTCGGGCTGTTCAAAAATTTACACCAATGATATACGAATGAGGAGGGTAGAATTTGAGCAAAAGTGTGCCCACATTTACATGGAGGAGGAGTGTGAGAAAACAAATTAAGAAAAAACATATGGGAGGATAACATTAGAATGGACCTGAAAGAGATAGGGTGTAGTGAGGCAAACTGGATAGAACTAGCTCAAAAGATAGATAGGTAGTAAACTTTTGTGAGTGCGGCAATAAACTTACTAGTTACTAATGGCATAGAATACGTAAATTATTATTATTATTATATAAAAAGGGGTTAAAACAAATGCTTGTAATTACAGATCAATTTCTCTCTTAAACACTTCCTCCAAAGTATTCAAGGAAATCATACATAAGCATACTTTCCACCACCTTAAAAATAAAATTTCAGATAGTCAACATGGCTTTATTAAAAAATAAATCTGCTGTCGCTAATTTAGTAGAATTTCTTGGGCATGTTGCCCCTCAAGTCTCTGTCCAAGGTCAGGTTGAGGCTATTTATTTTGGCCATAGTAAGGCATTTTATTTATGTCAGCATAGTATTATTTTCTATAAACTTGGTAATTTTGGCCTTTCTCGCTCGTATGTAAATTGGTTAAGCTGATATTTGCATGAAAGATCATTCACTATTAAAATTGATTCACACACCTCAAATACATTTTTAGCCCCCTGTGAAATACCACAGGGTTCTAATTTAGGTCCTCTTCTCTTTAATGTGTTTGTTGACGACATTAGTAAATATTTGAACTCATCTAGTAATTTACTCTTTGATGATTATGTAAAATTACTTAACACTATCAAATCAATTGCAGATTGTATAGATTTACAAAATGATGTAAATGGTATTCTACAACTTGGTCTTTGTAAAATGGAATGTCTATTAATAAATCTAAGACCAAATCTATATATTTTACTAGGAAAACTAATTCTTTCTTTTTTACTTATAAAATGGGCAATGAAAACATAGTTCGCACCCTTTATATAAAAGATCTTGGTGTTCTCCTGGATAACAACCTTTATTTCCACTATAATGTTGACCATGTTATTTCCCAATCATTGAAATTACTTGGACTTATTAAATGTATTACTTCATCATTTAACAAAGTTGACTGTTTTTTATGTATGTACTACGCCCTAGTTAGATCTGAGTTAGAATATGGTACCGTTGCTTGGAATTCCATTACCTTAACTGACTCTCTTAGGTTGGAAAACGTTCAAAGAAAATTTGTCGCTGCGTGCTATGATAAATTCTTTAGTAACCGAATTTATTATGATTATGGCAGAATTCGAAACATCTTAGGGATTCAAACTCTCTTCTCGCGTAGACTTTATTGTGATGCCCTTTTTGTTTTTAATATTTTCAATAACAAAATTCCTTGCAAATTTGCCCTTGATCATGTAGGCGTTCATATCCCTTCTCGGGCATCTCGTAAACCAAAATTATGCTTTCTCAATAGCTCTTATAAGGTGAGCCCTAAAGGTCATTGTTTCCATAGCACCAATTCTAGATTTGTCGAATTAGACTTCTATCATAAAAGAAAAGCTAAACTCAGAGTTATTTAAGGAAATCCCATATCAATAATTTATCATGTAGAGGTTCTGCCTATAGTATTTAAATTTACAATATTCTGATCTATTTTTTGCATATTGTTACTACTTTTAACCACTCTTTAGTTATTTGTTATTATTGTTATTTTTTATTATTATTATTAATTACTATTTTTTCGTAACTATTCAACAGTATATAAAATTATTTAGCTATTATTGTTTATCTTATTTTATCGTGTATATATATATTTGTAAGGTACTTGTGTACCTTTCAGTGCTGGCCTGTTATAGGTCCGACGACTGTTGGCCAGCACTATAAAAAAGGAAATTGAAATTATTATTATTATTAATATTAATATTATTATTATTATTATTATTATTAGCCTTACGTCTTACTACCTGTTCGGGTTACACGCACTTACGCTAATGTGCAATGGTAGGGTGATTGTGAGATGAAATGGAGAACCTACAGTTTAACGTGGGATCCGAACCACGGTGGAGGCCTGGCATTCCACACATTCATAAGTTGTGATTAATACAGTCTTGTCAGAGGTGAAGGAAGGGTTTGGCAATCAGATAAATCTGTGCCGGGAGTGAAGATTGAACCCTGGACCCCCAGCACAGAAGTCATTATTGAATCGTAAATTATAATACTTATGAATTATTGAAATCTAAGGTGTACTAGTAGATACGTCATCAATCGTGTAAGGTAGACGGTAGTGCGAGGTATTGTGCATTTCGGTTATAATCAACCGGTGCCGTTACAAATTATATCTATAGTATTGTTTGTTTGGGAACTTAAAACAACGCTTTTAAATTACATTGCAATGAGATATAAGTGAGTGCAATTACCTCTCTCACAACCTACAGTAAATTTAATTCTAAGCACATGCCTGACCGGATTTAAACTATTTGCAGTTACATTCAAGTGCTGATTTTTCAACAACAGTACGCCACTAGAACTAGTTAAGATCATTTTTTTTATGGGGAGGGGGAGAGGCGCAATTTCTGAACCGAATGATTATTTCACCACGCGACTTTTAAACCAACTTAAATCTGTAACACACACACACAACACCCAGCCCTCGGTAGTTAATTCATCAATATGAAAGGGGAAACCCATATTTCACCAATAATAAATTTTTTTGCCATGCCAGGAGTCAAACCCAGGACCCATAGCTCAATAGGCAGACAAGCTACCGATTGAGATAAAATGTCGGACATTATTTCTAATAGCCACTGTGCAGTAAGAAAGTTGACAGCAATTTAGTTGAGTAGCTTTTTTATTACTATAAACATCCTCTAAGTGCAGGACTTTACGGTTGGTTTGTGTTTAGAGATGCTAAAATGTATCTGCAGCACCTCAAATTGAGTGCAAGGACCAACTTGTTTTAAAATAACTTAAGATGGCAAATAATTTTATTTTTTTTGCACTGATAATACGAGGTTTTGATTTCATGTCACCAGTTATCAAACAATAAAACTGTTTCAAGTATAAAACCCAATATGGTTGATGGGTTCTCATGTGTGTGTTATTGAAAAGGCCTGCATTGTTTTTAGTGATATAACTTAAAAATTCAGTTTTGACGTTTACCAGAGTTTACATTAAAATGCATGAGCACATAAGGAAGCCAATATGTGTGAGTGAGAAACAAGCGTGGTGAGTTTTCCTATTTTGAGTTTAGTCCATTTCGTATTAAAAAAATTTAAAAACCTATATTTAACCATTTTGTTTTATATCTGCCCCTTGCGAACGTTAATATCGTTGGAACAGTAAATAAATGCGATAAAATACACTATTTCTAATTTCAACAGTCAGAATAACTTGATGGCGTTGCCTGGAGATTTCGAAGCTATTTTCCGAAGCGGACTTTATCTTAACTTAGAGCACCTAAGTAGTCTAAGCATTATAACACTTAAGAAATCAATTCCAAAATAAAAAGAGAGGGAAGAAAATGAGTTCAGCCTGCAAGACCTCTTGTTTATCTACGGATAGCACTTTCCTTCTTCCTCTGACGAGTTTACACAGTCCCTATACTATTTGCGCCTTGAAAACATTGACTTGCTTTTTAAAAATACATTTTTCTGTTTTCCTATTCTATATAGACATAATTATGCTGCCATGAACTTTTTTAACCTACATCCTGGCAGGAAGATTCCTACAGGCCGTTTACAAGCATAAACTAAATAGCCTAAGTTGTAAAGGATTTTTATTATTATTATTATTATTATTATTATTATTATTACCGAGTATTACTACTCGTTCGGGTTATACGCACTTACGCTAAAGTGTAATGGTAGGGTGATTGTGAGATGAAATGGAGGACCTACAGTTTAACGTGGAATCCGAACCACGATGGAGGCCTGGCATTCTTCACATTCACAAGTTGTGATTAATACAAGCCTTGTCAGAGGTGAAGGAAGGGTTTGGCAAAGAATTTATAAAAATAATTTTTTACACAAAAAAAAAGGCTATTTAAAAAAAACAATAATTTGTGACACTGTAAGACTATTTTTTGTATTTTTAGTTATGAATTTATGGTTTTTGTTTCAACGTTTTATTTTTTAAGCTCACTGAACAAAACGTAAATTTACTAGCATGGGAAATCCTATCTTGACCTTACGTGACGTCACAGGTAGGCAACGTCCTTAATTTAAAATTAAAAAACCTTGGAGGTTTTTAAAGTCGCGGGTTGGCTACCATCCATGAGTTATCTACAAACTACATGCTTATTGATGTCCACAAATTCAGTGAGTGAATGACTGAGGTTGAATAGATTTTTAGATAAAGTTTATTTATAAAATATTTTAAATTGTAAATGCAAACGGCTTGAATTTAAATTAAAACGTAACGTCACAATTATTCATTTTATAACGTAGGAGATAGCTAATAACATATTTTTAAAACAATATATTCTTTATATTTTTTTCAAATGCATACATTAATTTAAACAAGCCGAAAACAAATTCATTTTATAAAGCATAACATCACTCAAAGAGCGGATAAACGGAAAAGAAAGAGCCAATAAATAGGCCGATGTCACACATTCCCCTGCGCTCGGCGTTAAAAATGTCATCCGACGAGGAATTTTATTGGCAACGTGGGAAAAAAAAAGAGACATATTGAAAAATAACTAGGATTCCATATGTATACAGGTTTTAGAAACAAAGTTTATCCGGGCTGAGGGATATGAAATCAATCACGGTTAATCGGGATAGGTAGGAGTGCATGGCAAACTAAAGTGGGGAGGATATACTGGCTACAGTCGACAGGTAAGATCACGAGGGGTATAAAAGAAGCGGGCAGAAGTAGATTTCTATTGTAAAATAATCAAATAAAACGTACTATTTGTATCAATGATCTGTTAATTGGTTTTTAATGCATCTGTTTTCTACCCAGTGATTTGTAGGGGAAATAAATGGTACGGCGCACCGCACAGACTTTCTCTCTATTTCTATAAACTCGTAAGATTTCTGAACGGAATAATGTACATTGTATCATCACCACTCCACATAAGAACACGCATAAAATAATATACAATGATATATAATCAATGAGAAAAGAGGCGCATCTTTGTCCACCTAAGAGCATTTCAAACAGTTTAATGTCTTCCACAAGGGTCAACACTTCGTATTAAAATTTCGATTTCTGGTTAAAATTTTAACATTTTATAAGGTGTTGCAGATCTTCAAGTCATCGCATTGATATTTAATTATTCATTTATACATTTTGACCAATAAAAAATGTAAATATTGACTATTGAGTCTAAAATGGAGATAGATCATTGCTATGCAAACATTTCTCCTAAGAGATTTAAGGAAAAATAACATACTTTTTTAGATACTTATATTTAATTACTCTATGGCATTGGAGAATTATTGCGTTAAGACTTAAGTAGTATATGTTTACAACTAAAGCTCACAAAATTGTATTAATATATTTGCAAATATCTCAGAAACTGTTGCTTTTATAAAAATATATGTCAAATAAAAGTTTTTTATTTCTAATAGTCCTACAATTTTGCAATGATAAGTTGTTTAGTTTCTCAAATAGTTGTGGAGATACGGAAATTAACGCTTCTGTAAAGTACCCTAAAAATCATTTTCATAGGAAAATGAAAATAGCCAGTTTATTTATAATCTTAATCAACGCCTAGATACGAATTTTAATCAAAATCGTTTGAGCAGATTTTGAGAAAACCAAATTTTTCTCTTTTCGCCCTTCAGTAAACTACCCTTAATTTTAAGTTTTTATAGACACACAGACAGACGGCATTGCAAAGACTATTTTTTAGGGTTCGGGGGGTCATGAGACGTCGACATCCATCAACATTTCAGGTTAGTTTTTTTTTACGGTCGCAATACTTAAACTTTAATGTCCAAAAAGTTAAAAAAATTCATATAATTGCGTATAGATTGAAAGTTATTGATTTTATAAAAATATGTTTCGGATAAAATATCTGTATTATAAATATATATACATATTTGTAATGCTAAGTAATTTCATATCTCAAATAGTTTCGGAGCTATTATAAAAAATGTTAATTTACGCATCAGACCGGAGCCCTTAAAGCCATTTTGCCGAAATATTGAGAGTAGCCATTTTGTTTGGAATATTTATTAATGTTCATAAATGAAATTTAATCAAAATCGTTAGAGCCGATTTTGAGAAAATCGACTTTTTCTCTTTTTGCCCTTCAGTAAACTACCCTTAATTTTAAGTTTTAATAGACACACAGACAGACGGCATTGCAAAGACTATTTTTTAGGGTTCGGGGGGTCATGAGACGTCGACATCCATCAACATTTCAGGTTAGTTTTTTTTACGATCGCAATACTTAAGCTTTAATGTCCAAAAAGTTAAAAATATATATATAATTGCGTATAGATTGAAAATTATTGATTTTATAAAAATATGTTTCGAATAAAATATTTGTATTATAAATATATATACATATTTGTAATGCTAAGTAATTTCATATCTCAAATAGTTTCGGAGCTATTATAAAAAATGTTAATTTACGCATCAGACCGGAGCCCTTAAAGCCATTTTGCCGAAATATTGAGAGTAGCCATTTTGTTTGGAATATTTATTAATGTTCATAAATGAAATTTAATCAAAATCGTTAGAGCCGATTTTGAGAAAATCGACTTTTTCTCTTTTTGCCCTTCAGTAAACTACCCTTAATTTTAAGTTTTAATAGACACACAGACAGACGGCATTGCAAAGACTATTTTTTAGGGTTCGGGGGGTCATGAGACGTCGAAATCCATCAACATTTCAGGTTAGTTTTTTTTACGATCGCAATACTTAAGCTTTAATGTCCAAAAAGCTAAAAATATATATATAATTGCGTATAGATTGAAAATTATTGATTTTATAAAAATATGTTTCGAATAAAATATTTGTATTATAAATATATATACATATTTGTAATGCTAAGTAATTTCATATCTCAAATAGTTTCGGAGCTATTATAAAAAATGTTAATTTACGCATCAGACCGGAGCCCTTAAAGCCATTTTGCCGAAATATTGAGAGTAGCCATTTTGTTTGGAATATTTATTAATGTTCATAAATGAAATTTAATCAAAATCGTTAGAGCCGATTTTGAGAAAATCGACTTTTTCTCTTTTTTCCCTTCAGTAAACTACCCTTAATTTTAGGGGTAGATATCCAATTCCAAAAACCCCTCGGGGCAACCCTATGAAAACCCTAGATATCAAGTTTCAGCTCAATCGGTAAAATAGTTTAGGCTCTAGTTGGAGGTACAGACAGACAGACAGACAGACAGACAGACAGACAGACGGAAATTCAAAAACCACTTTTTCGGATTCAGGGAGTCATGAAACGTCAAGATTCATCAAAATCTCGAGTTCAATTTTTTTGACGATCACCATACTTTCTCTACCTGTAAGATAGAGAGAAAGTAAAAAGTAGTTAATTATATACTGACAATGGGATGAGTTGTTCAGTCAATTTGTTTTGACATTTATTTACTATATAAAAAGTATTTCACTAAACATATTGGATGAATGGAAGAGTATAATTAAACATAATTTCCTTCCCAAGTTTAAATTTGTCATGAATTTTAAATCACATTCCCTACACTTTGATCTTTTAATGTTTTATCATGTATAATATGTCAACGAATAAAACAATGAATATTAAGTTTTGTTCAGATTGTAATTATATTCAAATCCTTGCCGTAAATTGAACAAAGAAGAACTTGAACAAATGGGCAGCAGCATTGTCGATATGTTTATTTTACAATTTTTAAAAGTTAAATACAATATAACGATTGTTGTATTGAAACAAAACAAATGTATATCCATAAAGGCTAGATAAAAATGATAAAAATGATTTCAAACAAACCCACGTATTTACCTATTACTTCCATCTAATGGTTAATTGAGCCAGTACGTATTTACCTTCGGAAAATATTGCATATTATTGTACTGTTTTCAAGTGTATATTTTCCAACCAGACTCGAAACTCCCATTCACATAAAAATTGACTCTACCAATCACAAAACGGGGCAGCAAATAACTCTCTTATTTACATCGTGCCCACAGAGTGGACTACCGTACTACTATGGGCCTAAATTTAATCGATCAGTCAACGACCACATCCCCTTTTCTAGGTTTATTTTACTTGATTAGTGTGCGACATTTTTCATGGAGCCGAGGTTTTGTTTGGCTACTGTTCCTATACGAATATATTAAAAACAATATATTAGTTTCTCCGATTCAAGACATTCCTAGATATTGTGGTCTACACTCTCTAAGAGTCACCAACTTTAGGTTGAAACGTTTAAAGACGACGAAGTATCTACTAACAGTGCATTAAAATACAATTTATATTAATCACAGGTCATATTGGCACTCCTAATAAACTCTAAGTACGACTAGGCATATTCCCCAAAATATAATTTTGTGTTTCGGCCAAAATAGTATTTAATTTGATCAACGGTTAGTTTAAATATTTATAGCGTTAATTAAATGGGTGGTATACTGAAACTTTAAAGAGCAGTGTTCATAAGTTGTAGAAAGTCCATGTACACTCAAAGCTAATGCTTCAGATGTAATCATTATGAAAATCCATATAATATGTACGTAATTATCTTAATTGTAGATTTCCATTCCAAGCACCGTTGATGGTTCCCCATACAGACAGGTGTGTTAGAAACGCCATGTTCGTTTAGTCCAATTTAGTGTGTTACGTACAGTAGTAAAGTATTAGGAAATTATTGTTAAATAGCCGGACACTTAAGGAGGGTTTTTTTAAATCGAATTTAAAGCATTTTTTCACTACAGTAAAATGTGAATTAAATTTAATTTTTGAGTCAGCTTAATAAATGTAATATTAAAATAAAAAATACACCGCCATTAATAGCAACAACCATTTTAATTTTATGGCCATGTGTCTCATTTCAACTTGCACGTTTAGTCGTTTCCTCTCCCTTTGGATACAATAGATTGAGTTATTAAGGAAAAGTTACTGATATGCTCTGTTGTAAAGCGATCGACCGGAAGATGGCGAACCACAACTTGTCCACCCCTACAGAGTATGATTTAGTTTGTTCAGACTGTGTGGTTCTTGCAAATGTTTCTTTCATTCTGTGAAAATTAAGTCTTCTAAGACGGTAACTTTAGTTGGTCAGTCGTGCAGAGGGCAATAAAACAGCTCCGTACACAAATAGAAGAATCCATAGCAGACGTACTTTCCAAAGATGTTCATTTGTTTGACTTTCGGTGGTACTATTGTTAGTTTTACAGGCGCTTAACACGAGAGAAGCATAAGACTCGGATTGCACGCAATAAGAGTTCAAATCACAGCCGGGTTGTTTTCTTCATGTGATTTTCTCTGTGACTAACACACTATTCTTTTTTTTTATTTTTAGCATCACGTCGTACTGCCTGTTCAGGCTGTACACATAAGTACTAATTATCTTAGGAGTCAGGGATGGGTAAGGTTGAATTTTAGAGGAAGTGTACCCGCATTTGCGTGGAGGGAGAGTGGAAAACCATTGGGGGAGAATTCAGTACACCCGAATGAGATTCGAGCCTTGATATCTCTGTCATCAGCAGTCTAGTCTAACATGAGAATGACTACTTAGACCATGCGGCCACCGAATCAGTTCTTTCACACTCGTTCCCTCAATGATGAGTCTATATTTAGTATATTCTATTCTCCTTATCCTTAACATCAGAAGTATGTAATGTCATCAATCGTGCCTGATTTATATTTAGGTTGTATTGTATTCTTCCAAAAAATTAAATAATATTAGTTAGTAGCTATTAGAGTGAAGGGAGACTTGACTACGTGTTAGGGGAACCTGTTTCAATACACAAACAATCGAATTATAATGAAATTACTTTACATTACAAAGTAAAATAAAATTCCTGATACTATAATTGGCTGTTATTTTGTTAGCTATGTATTTCAATTTTTTCTTTTAATCTTAGCCTCTCTCATATTACAGGAAACCGGCTTAAAAATCAACATGTGACTAATAAAGTCTCGGGTTCGATTCCCGTGTTCAGGAGTCATTTTTCAATTTAAATATAATTTGACGAATTGCTACCACCAACAAAACAAATATAGTTTGGATATTACATGTCTAGGACCGCCTACACTGAACAACGTGAAAATAATGTCAATATAGCCTTCACAAAATATTTCTAATCGAAGAATATAAGAGCATAACATCCTTATTTTCAAAATTTTACATAAGGTATTTTGAAAAATATTGTGGGGGACGACTAGAAATATCCCTCCCTCTGACTAATAAAAATAAATTCTTAGGGAAACTGACGAATAATAACGCGATTTCAAAAAAATGAATACAAGATGAAAAGACTTCTAAAAAGTCTTGTGAGATGTAAAACGTGTTCTTTGAGCCTTGTTGAGATCTTGTGAAAACTGCGTGTTAAGTGCACGACGACATGTTCAGAGGGGAGACAATGAATGCAAATTGTAACTTCCTGAACCGCTCGCAAAGGAGCGTGAAGGGGGGAGGGGGGGCAATGAGAAGGGAGTGCAATCTTGAGATATATTTTGAAGAGAATAGGTACATTCTTTTCAGCTAGAGCTTCAGTCCTTTCTTGAACATTCATGGCGACATTGTAAAGGAGATAGATAGTAGGGATAGGGATGTATTCATCGAGATTACGGGGACTATCGGTTTTGCTTGAACAATTTAATCTGGAATCTATTTCTAATAATCTACATCGACGTAAAATTAATTTGAAATATATATATATATATATATATGTGTGTGCATTACTATTAGAGGTACTCGATTTTACCTATTAATAATAAGACCTAGCTGTCTATGGTGACACCTGAAATTATGGGCACACGGAATAAGGCGTCAGTCACCTCTGGTTTTCCGGTGATGAGGAGGTCGGAGTTCGAATCCCGGGATGGTGTATTGAGGTGTTGTTTCCAAAATAAGTTTCTCCCTCTTCCTTCACGCTAATGCGGATATAATTCCTGTGTATTCTCATTGTATTTTTTATTGGTACGTTAAACCCCCAAGGTTATTAATGGATCAATATATGGAGTTGTTACGGGGAGGGTAGTCTAAAAGAAGTACACCCACAATAACGTGGAGAGAGATTGGATAACCACAGTGATAAGTCACATATGGAAAACCACTCTCAGCGCACCAGGCCAAGATTCGAACCTCAGTCTCTCTGTCGGTGGCAATCCCATCTATAATGAGCCTAACCCCATATACTTAAATATACAAAACTTTTAGTACTACATTCAAATTCCACCAATATTGTAACAAATAAAACTAATTAACATATAGTATAGTGTTTCTATTAAATGTAGTTGAATAAAATAAACCTGGGCATAAGAATCGAGTCCGGGACGTTTGGCTTCGTGCGCTAATGTTTAAACAATGAGCTATACATATTTAATTTTTGTGCTTCACATCTAACTTACTATCCATCCGAGCTATCCGCAAGGACGAACTCCACATAAATATTGATTAATAGTGGTAGCGTATAGTCCGAAAGGGTAGTAAGACGCGGTGCTAAATAAATAAATTAATTAATTAACACTGTTTGATGCTTTACCAGTAACTTACAATAATTAATTCATGGAAATACACAACACCCGTAATCAGGCCATTAATTTAGTATCTACAGAAAGGGAAAATATATTAATTTGAGAATGGCACATTTGTAGACCTCGCCAGTAAATGAACTGGGGATCATTAGATAAGTAGATAGTTGCGCTACTGACTGAGCCACAGGATTTTTTTCCCCCCCTAAATGACAACAGGAGCTATCATTCTAATCCTTGACTTAGTGGACCCAAAGAAATAATTTATATTAAATATTGAAGAACTGCACCAGCATTTGTTTAAAGATTAAGATAGTCCTCACCCAGGATCGTGTTCTATCTGTCACCGTGTCGAGCAAGTTGAAGGTCAAGCGAACATTACACTGACCATTCGGTTGCGAACAGGATGTCACGGTCACTTACCTGTAACAAACAAAAGAAACACAAAATTAAATCTTTATTGGCCTTGAGAGTAGTCGCGAGGTATAAATGTGAAAGGACAATGAATTTTAATGAAACAGAAATCATCATTAATTCTAAAACCACCGTCTTTAAAGTTTCTAAAATCCAGAATACCGCATTTAAAGAACTATTTATAATATTAATTTATTGGCTGACTGTATAAAGATTACACAGGCTTTAAAGATGTACACTCATTTTACATTTAAAGATATCGAGATTATCTTGATCGATAATGAAAGTCTGCTTAACTTGAAGGATATCAGAAATAGTTTGATCGGTTACATTATGACACTATAGAGCATGTTGGACTAGAGAAAGTTTAGACTGCTTGCTTTCTTTCCGAGGAAACTAAAGTGTATGATGGTCGATTATCATATTTTAAACGAACAAAAAAACTTGAAAACACGGAATTATTTTTAAAATGATAAATTATAAAGTGACATAATATATGTTTCTTACTTTTGCAGAAGGTTCTCTTAACAGATACGCCTTGATAATATATAAACGATGTTTTATAATACTATTAAATTAATAGTAACATTTCTTTATAGGGGAAAAAAGGGTGTGGGAGATAGAGGAGAACGCTGATTCAATTGAAGAGTCTACATTTGAAAAAAAATAAGAAGAAAATTGTTTGAAGTAAATCATTTATAACAATCGTAATTTTACAATTTATGTCTAGTTAATGATGAATTACAACATATTTTATAACGATTCCTGAGCCACTAATACTGTCTTTAGGTACAACCATGATAATGATCACATAACATATTTTATGCACCGGCTCTAAGCTACAAGTTCAGGCTATACGCATTTTTTTTTAACCTACACTCATAGAGTATGGATGAGGAAGTTAAATGTTAGAAGAAATGTACCAACATTTTTGTGGAGAAAGAGTAAAAAAACTATTTAGAAAAAATCCCCTTCAACACACCCGGCGGAGATTAGAATCTGGATATCTCCATTAAGGGAAAACGAGGCTAAACGAGCTTGAAATTTAGTCGGTGTGTCCGCCGGTGCAAGTATCCAATAATTATTATCACCATAACACTAAAATTTTAGTCTATAGAAAACAACGAAAAAGAGTGCTGTTGGCGAGAATGACACATAAAGCTATAAGCCAAATTTTATACGAGTGGACATATCTAACAGCTAATAAAACTTACTAGATCTACTTTCATGTATTCTTAAGTCAAACCATAGGCCCTATGAGCATCAACTGTTAGTTTTGATATGTATTATCAATACTTATAAAATAAAACTAATAATTTAGTAAAATGTTATCAATGTTGAGCACAAAAAATGTGTATTTTCTAAAAGGTTCTCCATGAGTAAGGGAATAAAATTATATTTTGTAAGTGCTCAATGAATGAAATAAATAGCACACCACCAAACTACAAGGGCGTATCTTTATAGAGGGAGAAAATATATTTTTGGAAGGGCAAAACTATATCAAAACTAGTAATAAACACAGTTTATGAGGACATATTTAAGTCCATTTAATTGTTTCTACAATTAAAGACGGTTCAACAGTAATTATGAAAATTAAATAAACTATTACTTTTACATGGTTTGGGGGAAGCCATTTTTTTTTGTAGTATTAAATAATTTGGATGTAAATTAGAGTTATTTGAAATTATTTTCCATCGAATAAAATGATAGTGTTTAAAAAAATGTATAGCACTGCAGGTTTTCTATAAAACCAAATAAAATAATTAGTAAATATCAAAACTTGTGTAAAAAGCTGCAATATTTTTCCCGTTTCTATAGACAAATATAAATCAGTAGAAAAATAAATAGTATTAAAATTATGAACAACCTATATTACATGAATTTAGGAAAGTAAGTAATATTAAAATCTATATTACATGAATTTGCGTTTCTAATAATCTATTGAGCAATGAATCACTATCAGACTCCATGTCGCCCTGGATACACCCCTTAAAGATCTAATTGACAAACTTAACAAGAGGCACGATTGTCAATGTTTGATAAACGACCCGGTAACGACGGAATGAAACGTAAACAGGTGTCCACGGGTTGCCACGAGAAGAACTGTCGCAGAGAGATGAGAGGTGTGTAATAGCGTCACCTCCCGCGGAGCACCCACCTCAATAAGGGATGTCACTTATCATCCCTTATTGCCAACCTTACCACCATTACCCCTCCCCTTTCCCTCTCCTTCTCACAGCCCACGTCATCAGCAGTCTACGCAGGATCTACAGGGCACGCGGATAAAATGTGAGGACTCGGTCCGCCCTGAACATACTACTGGGTGATCCTGATGCCGAGGTTCGATTCACACCGGCCCCAATTAGGTGGTTTATAAGAAAAAAATAGAGAAATATTAGCACTTTAGTAGTACGACCTATTAAATAAACCAAACTTTAAGCAAGTTCGTATCCAAGATATGACACATTGGAAAAAGGCCTACTTTATTAAAGTTATTTTTTATCTTTTTAAGTATTATTATCATTAATAACCAAATTTATGTTCAACTTTATTTCTTGTGTTTAATCTCGACTATGATTTTTTTATTGAAAATCTTCTATAAAGTAACTTTAGGCAATCATTTCTGTCCAATAATAATATATTATTTTACTTTGTGAGTTCTTTTGTACCTTTTCATTGCAAGCCTGTTATAGTATTTGGGCTGTTGGCTGGCACTTTAACACACACATCCTCTAGTACTAGTATTGGTTATCAGCTTCTTTAGAGATTTTTTCCATATTAACAACAGGAAAAGAGTGGAAGCCTGCCTATTTGCTTAGGGAGAGTCACAATGTGGAAAATAATAACATGTGCAGCTATCGAAGACAGAGTTCCAGATTCCGGACAAACTTAGTGTGAGCCAACTCTTTCGGTGAAAGAAACTTATGTAATAATTTTGTATGCCATTGCATTCATCACTTTGTAATTTTTTTGCTTTATTAGAGATATAAAGTGGTCTTTTGAAGAATAATAGGGGTAAGGGAGTTAGAATAAATAGGAAATGTAATCGCATTTGCATGGAAGATTGGGAAACCATTTAGGATAACTCTTTATACTACAATCAGCCGGAATTCAAGCCCCAACCATACCACCACTGGTAAACCAAACAATATGAGCTTGACAATTAGACCACGTGCCCACCGGCATGTGTACATTTCTACCTATACTTTCTGAGATTATTGTCTTAAGTAGGAATGGGCCCTCGTATCCTGAAGGATAAATTAGAGATATGAGGGTTCGAAAAAAAATGTCAGATTCTAGACTCAAATCATAAAAAAAAAAGTTTCTATTGAGATTTGTTTTAAAGTTCTAATACTGATTATTGGTAATTCAGAACCTGTTATAATTATAGGATGAACTTAACAACCAGGCCCCAGACCAGTAAATTAAAACTTAACTGAATGTATGATTGTTATAGTGAAGGGATTTTAAGAAAGAATTTCAACTTTTAGTTACTATTTGTATTTTATGTTATTCTATTAAACTAATATTTCTTCTTGATGTTCATAATTTTTTCCAAGATTTAGATTCGGATTCGGGATTCGAAAATAAGTTGGAGAAAAAGATTCGTAGAATAGTGCATTCGACTCATTTCTAGTCTCAAGTCATAAAAACTACGTTTAATCCAATCCAGGTGTTTCAATGGCTATCAGAGGAGGGCGACCCCTGCACGCATTTACGCACACACTACAATACAATTCACAAAGGGTTGTTGTAATAGATGTCCCGTAATTCAGACGAGTTATTTGCGTGCACAAATAACGTCGCTACCAAAAGCTTGTCATCTATTCTATAGCTGTAGGGATGGGTGAGGGGCATATATTTGTGAGGGTGTGTGGATTTATCAACCCCTAATCGAGTGCTACCCCGCTGGGAGGTAGCGGGACTAAAGTGCCCCCATTTGATACCGACTCATCATTTACAAGCCCTCCCTGGTCACATTATTAATATAACCGGGGCCGCTAAGTGCTACCCGACGCCTACAAAACTCTGGGGACATAACAAAAACACGTTACAAATAGCGCGCGGATGATTGGCGGGGAATTGTTCTATTGTTTAGTGCTGCCAACAGTTGAAACAACACTGTCTCGTTTTGTGGGAGTTACTGCAGGCGGAGCGACCCAATAACGTCAGACAAAGCCACAAAAACTAGCGTTGAAAACATTTATTTAATAATATTAAATTTGATGATCAAGAGTTAATTAATTTAATCGAAGCTAAGAATTAGAAAATTTTTGAAAAAACTAAAATACTTTGTAGAAATTGTACGTTAAGTTTTTTCTTCTATTTAAATAGTCACTCTTTTAGGCCTACATTAATCCAGGTGAAAGGGGAGTGTATTTTTTCGGATTACATCGTAGTTGAATGATAATAAATAATAATAACTGTTGTTATGGCCACAATTATTATTATTATTAAGGCGTGTTTATTGTCCGAAAACCAAAATAAGCCAACACTAACATGAACGAAAACTTAAAACAATAACTACCAAATTAAAACTTGTTTTAATATTTTAACGATAGAAAAAATTACCCTAAACAACAATTTTAGCAAACCGCTAAGAGCGGTAGAATCTACCGCACTAGCTAACAGTTTGTGTAAAGTACACAAACAAGTATGCATTTGACATTTAAAACACAGCATTTTTTACTATTTCTACTGGGCCCGGCCCCAATAGGACCTAGTATCCACCCAAAACATGGCAACGTTATGTCAGAAAGCTAACTGTGTAGAGAACATGCTATCCTGGTATAACTTGTTGGTGCTGCACAAAAGCCGAGCATGTAATGCAACTTGAAACTTGACAACAATAGACCCGGTAGCCAACAACAGGTCATGTTGTATAGCGATGAAAGCGGGTTACAAGGAACAATGCTCACATTGACGGTTACAAATTGTTCATGCCTAACGAGAGTCCTTCGTTGATTCAATACTATAAGTTGACAAACCATCAAATATTTGGGAATGAAATTACAGAATCTATAATTACATGAACAGGTTGTTATGCAACGCGTTTAAAATAATTGTTTTGATTTTTTTTTAAATTAATACGTTTATAATAAGAGTTACTGAGGACTTAATTTGCCATCCACCCTACCTGCGTCTTAATACCTATATGGGTTATCAGCAATTCATTACATTAGTGGTGTAGGAATGAGAAATTAAATAATATAATGTTGGCATTCCCAAATATACATGGAGGGAAAGTGGAAAACAATGGAAGAAATACCACCTTGGATTCAAGCCTAGGCCTCTTGTTCTCGGAAATCCAGAATAAGCAAACTTGACGTTTAGTCCGTGAGCTCATCGATGCGCATAAGAGCTTAACTCAAAGGGAGAAGGACGAGGAGGTAGTTATAAGAAAACGCACTAAATTTAGCTTGGAGAGAATAGAAAACAAAGGAAACTAAAAAAAAAAAAATCTGTTAAACCCACCTGGTTTGGAAATAATTGAACCCCGAGCTTTCGAATCCGTAGTTAAGCAAGGTATGCGCTAAACTAGGCCAAAGTATTCAAGAAGAGTATTTAATATGCACTTCTTAAACAGAAGATTATAATTATAAGCACAGAGCAATTTATCATAGTTCTTAAAAAATACACCTAATAACAAACACCCATTTATTACGTTAGTATTTCCGATAAGCGAAGCCATACGATGCTAATGCATTGTTTGTACACCGACTAGAAGTGAACCTTGACAGCAAGATTACTATAGCTAGTCAGCCTAGCCACTCGGTCAAGATAAAGAGCATAAGATAAAAATTGGGTAAGGAGTCAGACTTCTGTGCTGGGGGTCCAGGGTTCAATCCTCACTCCCGGCACAGATTTATCTGATTGCNTGTATTAATCACAACTTGTGAATGTGTGGAGTGCCAGGCCTCCACCGTGGTTCGGATTCCACGTTAAACTTTAGGTCCTCCATTTCATCTCACATACACCCTACCATTACACACTAGCGTAAGTGCGTATAACCCAAACGGGTAGTAAGACGCGGTGCTAATAATAATAATAAGAAGAAGAAAATAATTATATTAAAATTTATCTAAAAATATAGTCGTATTTGAATACGAATTTTAAAATAAAACACCGAGAATTTTAACAGCATGTGTAAAGGAAAGTTGTGTGGCTTATTTCTAAAATAGATTTTGTATTATATTTTCATTATCATTAATGTGGCGCAGTAGAATGATTGGGGGGAGGATCTGTTGGGAAGGTGAAATTTAATATTTAACAAAGTACTGCACCCACAATGGCGACAGGTTTACATGAAAGTAGTTACAAAAGAAGAAGATAGTCTACTATGATAAGAAACCATGTTTTATATGTATCGACATGAGTTATTAGTTGACAAGGTATTGTGTGGACGAGTGTGTGATATATTGGGCTACTTTGAATAAGGTGTGACATTGAAGGGCTCTTGAAGGTAACCTATTTATGTCTATATATTGTGTTGCTATTATTAATTATTTGTGGCTAAAAAAGACAAAAGGACGTTTAACTAATGCTAAGTGTGATATGTTTTAAAAATAAAATACCTTGCTTTGCTAAACATTATTAAAGAAGTGTAAACCTAATACCAGGGCTGTGGAGTTGGTACGCCAAGCTTTCAACTCAGACTCCTCATAAATGGCTAAATGATATTAATTAGCAATAACCAATTTACTGAAGTAAAATGCTCCAATACAGATGACTTTATGGGTAGCATTGTTGACATGGTGAATGTATATTTAAATAAATATCTAAAGCCAAATTACAAATTTTGGTCCTCGATAGTAATAAAAAAGTATAAAATGTTGTTATAATATTATTACATTCTTACCGACTCCAGCTATGACACCACAACCCTGTCTAATACAATCAATTCTATTGTCACCATCATTAGGAGCTTATTTCAAAGGCATCACTCTGACAATAGACTGGACTACCGTTGAGGGGGCTTTCGGATTTCAAATCTAGGTTGGTTGTAGTGAGTGTTTTTTTTAATCCTAAATGGTTTTCCGATCTCCATACATGCAAATGCGGATGTAAACTTCCTCTAAATTTAACCTTTTTCATTCATAATACATTAGCGTAGCTAGTTCATATACGTATAGGCCTAACTGATAGTACGACGCGGTGCTAAAAAATATAAGAAAAATGCTATAATCATATTATTATAATACAAGGTTGGCACTATTTCCGTAATAAAAAATTCCCTGTATTTTGCAGAAGTTATTCCCATTTTTACAGACAAATTAGAAAGTAGTAAGATGAGAGTTTATAGCAGGATGAAATGACCTTGATAAGGAAACAGTGTAGTTTCTACGAAAATCAATGATTTAAAGATAAAAAAGGGACAAGGGAGTAAAATAAGGCGTTTTTTTTAATAAACGCGCTTAGTTTATTAAGTTCATTTTTCTTCTAAAAAAAAAGGTGTGGTGCAAAGCAACACGAGTTAAGGTACGTGTACACTATAGCCCTTTTTGCAACATACGCGCAGACACATGCCTTTTGCTGTGCATCTTGCATCTTGCTTCATGCAACCCAACCTGTTTTCACTTTTGCATCTCTTTCCATGCATCAGTGCGTTTAGAGATGTCGCGGGAAGTACTTGCTGCTGGCGTCGCTACAGCTGTCATTTTACGGCGTAGCCTACTCCTAGTTTCTGTACTACATATCTCCATTTAACGTGATTTTTATTGTTGGTGTGTGATAACCACCAAAACAATGGATGAATCTGATNAACACAACAAAAACGTTCACGGAAAACCCAACAACACAACAGTTAGAAAATCCAACGACAACACCTTCGACAGTTCTCAAGTGATTGTGGGGCAAGATTGTTGCTACATCCTCCCCAAATATATGGAGAGCACTTACGCCTTCTTGCGGCTGGACGCGCAACTCCATTTCGAGCATGCGCAGGTGCATGCCCCAACGTGCATTTCCTGTGAGCCTAGTTGCACGCGGCATGCTGCATAAAAAAAAAAAGCATATGTCTAAATGCCCATTTGACCTTCCTATTTTTGCCATTTTTACAACCCACTTTTTTGGTCAAATAGAATAAAATATTGATCCAGGAGATAAGTTTAGTTCAATTTTCTGCTTAAAGTACTCTTAACTGCTCTCCAATAATATTGCCAAAAACATTGTAACATTTTGACATCAACATTTTAAAGCAAAATAAAACGTGCTGATCAAATTCCGCAACACCCACGTCAAATATTTAAGAACTGTTGAGATTAATATATATTGAAAACTAAACGAAACTTTTCTAATAGAGCAATGTTTTATTTGTTTTGGCCAAAAAAGGGGGTTTTGGTGTAAAATCTACAAAAATAAGGACCTTAACTAGCGTTCGTTCCCTTCCACACCCCACCTTCAAGCTTGCAAGTTTTTTTAATCACAACATCTTACTACCCGTTCGGATTATACGCTTATGTACTAATTAAGTTAGGTTTTAGGGATTAGTTAAGTTATATTTAGCGTGGAGCTGAATGTGGTACGGATCACTTCCTAGTGATCTCAGTAGTTGAATTAGGTTAGAATTGTGTTAGAAAGCAGAGCAAGAGTATTAAGCAAGTATAAGTGACAGTGGAAAAGTTGCAGGATAAACGTATGCGAGAGCAATGTGAACGATTGCTGGATTGAAAATTAACTTTACAAGAGCAAGAATGGAATGTCGAAATATATTCCAGTAATGAATGATTGCTGAAGGAGTGCGGTTTGAAAGGGAATCCAATGGGTGATATGTGAGATAAGCGTCTTACGTTGGTTCGGTCATGTTGATAAGATGAGTGTGGGTCGAGTGACGAAGCAAACATATGAAGGTATAGTGTGTGGATAAAATGGGGTAGACCATGTAAAACGTGGTTAAAAGTTGTGGATTAATGTGTGAAAAGAGAAACATTAAGACTTTTAATAATAAAAAAAAACATGTATGACTCGATGTGCGGATGTTGAAGCGAAGGGAGTATGCTAAGATAGGGAAGTGTGGAGAAAGTCAGTGAGAAGAGATTAAGTACGGAGTTGTTTTATGAGCTATATACTCAGTTTCTTGCCTAACCCGTAGGGGGACAGCATGATTAGGTTTGTATGTATATCTATGTATATTTAAAGGAAGTGTAACCACATTTGCGTGGAGGAAGAATGGAAAACTATTTTCAAAAAATCACCCTCAGTACAGCAGACCGAGATTCGAACCTCAATCTCCACGTTAACCGCAGTACAGTCTATTGCGGGAGTAGTGCCTTATATAATGCGGCCACCGAAGCGGGTAAGCTTGCAGTTGAATCTTCCAAATTCACAAATCTTCCAGCATATTGTTGTCAATGAAATTCCTAGTGTTCAGTAAGTGCGTGTCAGCCCTGCCTAAGTGTTAAATTATTATTATGCTATCCTTCCCTATTTCCCAATATGATTTATCAAGTTGGCTTTGGCGTGGGGAGGGTGTAACGGTGTAGTGTAGTGAGGGTGTAATGTGAGAAGGTATTGGTATTTCATCTACAATCATTTCAAAACGCATAAGGTTTTTAACACAATGATCTCTTACTTTGGTTTCAGTTCCCGCTTTTAGGGAATTACCTTGATCATTTCATACTCCCTCCTATAAAGTTATGCTTTAGTTAAAGCCAAAGTCAAGAAGTGGACACTAACAATAGGTTTCTTTTAAGAGGCAACCATCAACCATTTGTCCAACAGTGTAAAATGCAGCTATCTTTTCAATGTGTTTCAGCATTTATTTTTATCCCTCTTTATCGTGCATTATTCCGTATAAATAAATAAAATAGATGATAAAATTATTAAAATGTAAACCAGATTTAGAATTAAAAAAACTACATTGAATTTTTTGACTGACACAAATAATATGGTAGAATATTATGCTTACGTGGGCACGAAATATGAACCTTATCTGAAGACAAAAGGGCATAAGAGTATATCACAGACAAAAATAAAGTTTCTACACCCTTATACGAATGATTCAGATCCACGAACACTTTAATTACGGCAGGATAGATACTACTGCATGAAACATGACAACTTTGTATACAAACTCGTAGGGTTAAACTATTGCATAGAAGAACTCGAGTCCAACCATTCAGAGACCAAGAAACTCATCTACTAGATTAGAAGGTGGTATGGACCGTTTCTACGGCTAAATACAAAGTTACGGACTAATGTACACCTGAATGGCTCCGGTGACCGTGCAGGATGCTAGCGGATTGGCGAGCGGCCTCATCTAGATCAGTGTTTATCCAACCTGGGCGGTACCATCGCCAACTCCCCCCTCACCACTCAAATTGAACGTTTTTTGATTTCGGGGGGAAGGGGGGGGCTTTAGGTTTTATGGATACAACAATAATTTAATGTCAATAATAACAGGCAACAAACTATTTATTAAAAGGGTCTTAAATTTATAGTAATATTTATGTTCTAGAATTTTGACAGTACGTTCAATTACTCTTATATTTATAAAAATTTGACATAAGTTATGTTTAAACGTTTGTTTCATTAATAAGGATTACATATAAGTTAGACCACAAAAAAAAGTGGAGTTTTTTATGTTCATGTTTTTTTCCAAACAAGGCAACAGGAGCAGAGTGATCAGAGTGTGAACAAATTTGGGACTTTCGACAGGCGATAAAAATGATATATGATCCTGAGCTTTGTTTTTTTTAAATAAAATTATGTGATGTGACTTAGTTTTAATTTTAACTTATATTTTCACTAGAAGGTCTTGAAGGAAACTAATCAAAATTTATAAAATATACTTAGGCTTAAATATATTCATAAAAATTTAGTTTTAAATAATTAAATATTAATGTACAATATAACATGAATTTAAGGTTACTATTGTTGATTTAAGCATGTTTATTAGCTCCAGATCTTAGAAGTGGGAGCTTGGCCAAAAAACGTTAGGCGCCACTGATCTAGATGCTAATGGTCCAAGATGTCTTGACCGCATTGAGTATGCAAGTAAATATGAGCTCAAAACGAATGGTTTCTAACCCTCAAACTTTGTATGAGTGTTTTAAAGTCGATGCCTGAACGCTATAATCGGATTCTACAAACCACTGTCAAACGTGGGATCCCAAATTAGGTTACTAATGGAACAAAAAAGTTTGGTTGAGTTTTAGTAGATGGACCCTGTGCACGAGCGATTACGACTTGTTTGTTATTATGCACGAACGAGACTGGGGCTATATTTTAAACTACCCGCACGTATGTGTGGACACGCATAGCTGCCAGCACTTGAAGGAACAAAATTAGTAAATATGACCACAAAAATAGTGAAAATTAGTGAAACCACCGGATTTAACAAATTTATAATGAATGAGCCCTTTACAAAAATATCAGTCAGCCCACTTTCTTCCCCCTGATACATAGGCCTATAGTGAGATTCTGGTAGGAAGTAGCCTCTAGAAAATACAAACTTTTTGAGGTCAACATTAATACAATTTTAATATATTTTTAGTGTTATTTTTAGGTACCATATTGATAATATCTAACAAAAGTGACCACTGCTATTAGCATGACTAGACGTCTACATGAAAGTAGATCCAGTAGCTTAGCTAGCTTTGAGATATGGTTATTCTTATGAAAATATAATATATAATTTCGTTAATATTAGGGATATCACTGGAGAGTTGGCAACCGTGAACATGGTTGTTTCGAACAGATCATGAAACCATTTCACTACAGGCTGAGCACAACCTGTAAGCTTTAAGGTCTTAGATCTGTCCGAAGAAATAATATAATAAAAAATTATGAGCCACCCACTATTCAAAACAGTGTGATCATTTAGTATATATATATTTGAGTCACAAAACACTGATAACCTACAACAGAAGAAGAATGATTATGATGGCAATTATAGCCTGTGACAGAGGAATAATGATTATGATGGCAATGATAGCCTGTGACAGAGGAATAATGATTATGATGGCATTGATATCTTGTGACAGAGGTATAATGATTAGGAAGGCATTGATTGATATCCTGTGAAAGAGTATGGATGATTATGATGGCATTGATAGTCTGTGACAGAGGAATAATGATTATGATGGCATTGATAGCATGTGGTAAAGGAATAATGATTATGATGTCATTGATAGCTTGTGACAGAGGAATAATGATTAGGAAGGAATTGATTACCTGTGACAATGGAAGAATTTTTATTATGACATTGTTCCTATAACCAGTAAACACGTAAATAAACGAGGAAGAATAAAATTAAACTACATAGTTTTGTTTTCAAATTGAAAATAGATCAAATTTAAATGAAGATTCCTGGGGTGTTTACTATCAAGAGGGATTCAAAATTATTTCTCTTTTTAAGTACTTTATCCTCTATAAATTCAACTGGCTCTGTGATCTAGTGGTCAACGGTTCCAGGTTCAATCCCCAGCACTTTAAGAATTATTGTTCTGTGAAAAAGTGGGTATAAAATGGGATCAAAATCAGCCTTATGGGGACAAATGAGGGGCTACTTGAACAATTAAGTAGCATCTTCAGACTAGAAAACTGAGATTAATGGATAGAGGGCTAATTGTGCTGATCACATGACACCCTTTATATGCAAAGATTTTTAATGACCCGTTTTGTTATAAACAGATGTTAACATCTGTGTCTATTAATATAACATTTTTCAACTAAAATGTATTTCTATGATATTGTTTCACTTATTCTGAATGTTAATGGATATGTCTTAACTTAAATGAGATTCCAAATAAACTTAAACTAAAATTCAGTATATTTACTTTTACTCAAATTACCTGCGAATTAAAATGTTATTTTTGATAGAGTAGGGAGCTGTTTGATAAACATAATAGTGAATAACTAAGCACGTTACTTGTTCTACTGCTTAACTCAGAAAATAAGTGCATCTGCCTACCCATATGAGTCTAAAGTTAAATTACCGCTAAGGTAGAAATGTGTATCATTGGTCTTTCTTTATCTTCTCTTTAAGTTTAGGGAAGGCTAGTTTAAAAAAAAAAAATCAGTATTCATGCAGTTTTTATATCAAAACTTTTTTCTGCCAAAATAAATCCAATAAAAAAATACTATCGCTCCATTGTTAACCTAGTCCGTCAAAAACCGCACTGATGATCCTCAATTATTTCCTGTGCATATGGCGTCAATTTCATTAACATCATGTTAAGTAAAATTATATAGCATGTTGGTAGTAATGAAATACCTCTATAGTCATTACACTCGGTTCCATCCACCTTTTTAAAAATGGATATTATCAGATGGAACAAACCAATTTATGAATTTCTATTACTAATTTTTCACCACCTCCTGTTATTTACTCTGTTGGAATTGAATTTATATCTACCTAGATATTAAGGTTCATTAATTTCCGAATAGCTTCGTTGACTTCACTAATACCTGGATCTGGGACTAGTGATTGAGTAGTATGGATTTCGACACCCTCCCCCAACTCGGATATTTCAAGAGCATTCAAATATGTCTGAAGTGGTCGTTCCATTTACTCAAAACCTCGCTCGTGTCTACCATCAGGTTTCCATTCTGATCCTTCACTAATTTGGCCATTGCCTGATAACTTTTTCTATATTCGTTAATACCTAGAGTTCCCTGGTATTCTTATTTTTGCTATTTTGTCCTGTCTCGCAAACTTTACCCTTTAAATAGTACAGCCTTTATGTTTCTGAATAAAGCACTGGACTTCTTTTTTGTATTACTTTAATGTGTTCAAGCTCAATACACTAGGACTTTCTAACCAATGTAATTTTACATTACAAAGTCCATGTGTAGATACCGAAATGATGAGTCATTTAAACAACAGCGAATTTTACATCGTGGAAAAATGTCATAACGGAATATAAATTATATAATTATAATTTGATGTTGTTTATATATCAAAAGTAACCATTAAAATAATTGGGCATATCCAGTGAAGAGTATTATTATGTTTATTCCAATAAATGGCTTAAGCCTGGTTATTTTATGATTAAATGTCGATCTTTTGAAAAAATTTGACACAACAACTTGAGAAATACTATTTTATTCACATTATTTTTATAATAAAAAATTTAAATACAAGTTGATTTATTTCTAATACAGTACATTTATATACATTATTAATAATACATTTTGACAAATATAATATTGTACTAAGAATTGAAATTAAAATTAAATCCAAACTATTTTTAGAATATCTTTATAAATTATTTAAAGAAAAATTTACAAATAAATTAAACAATAATATTAATGATGGTAAAAAAAAATTAAAATGTATATAGCCTATAGTATAAAATAAATTAATTAAAATTCATTATAAGATTACAGGCATTTCATGATTGTTTCATTAAAAATATTATATTTTGCGAAGTAGCTTAAATTTTGTTTCAAAGAGTTAGGTGCCGATTAGAGTTCGAATTATAGACTTTCTCATTCCTTTACCTAAAATGTAGACATTTAATTAAAACGGGTAAACACATGAAATATAATAATATACATTGTTGCAGGAACACAATGGAAAAAATATAGCGTGAATTGAATAATATATAATGTTATAGAAACAATGAGAAAAGAGCAATATCTCTGTCCACCAAATAGAATAACAATAAATTGTTTTATAAAGATACTTGTCAGTTGACTTTTGGTTCTGATCAGAGCAAGGCGCATACAGACTACGCTGACGTTTCGTGTTAACACTTTATGACGGTTTAGTGAAAAATCCAATCCACTAAATTATATGGAAGTGCTTAAACTGCCGTGATGTGTTGTGTTGTGTAGTAACGTGTCATGTGTTATCTGACGCCGGAATGCGTGCTAACATGCCGTGACACGCATCAGCCCAAGATCTGGACGTTCATATTTTCGTCAGACGTGTTAAAACATCAAAACGTGACACTCGAACTTATTCGATTTAAGCCGAATTTTGTTAGATATTTAAAATAATGGATGAGGAAGCTGTGATTGAGTATGTACGGAGTGTTGCATTTTTCTAGTTTTAGTTTCTCCATGTCCAGAAGGGTAGAAAACTCCTTTATTGACATCCTTGTGCATATTTTAAAACGCTCTTCATCTTTCAAAAGTTCGGGCCATAAAGTATTGAATTCACCAAATTCCCCCCTATCGGCATTTATAGGATGTCTCCACTCTCTCGTGTGTTCCAGTGCAATTAACCAACTAATAACGACTAAAATCTCCTTATCTTCGTCAAGTTCAGCTAATATTCTTTCATCCGTTTTAGTAGTGTCCACTTAGAAATTTCATTAAACGAATCGTACACAAAATGGCCCCCTATGATCAGAATTAAGAAGTCAGGTGACAGCAATTTCATGTACAAACGACACTATACATAAGAAACATCAGAGCAGTGTAGTCACTCAAAGCTGATGTGTTGTTTTGTGTTCTTATAAATGTTGACAGGTGTTAACACGAAACGTCAGCGTAGTCTGTAGGCCGCTTTAGTATGTTATTTGTAATGAAACACACGAGAGAGTGGATGCATCCCATATATGCTGAGAGGGGTGAATTTGGTGAATTTCATACTTTATTACCTAAACTTTTGAAAGCTCAAGAGCGTTTCGAAATGTATACTAGGATGTAAATAAAAGAGTTTTCTACCCTTCGATAACTCAAACAAAAACAAAAAAAAATCAAGTGTCACGTTCTGATGCTCCAACACGTTTGACGAAACTCTGGATGTCCAGATCTTGAGCTGATGCGTGTCACGACATGTTAGCACGCATGCTGGCGTCAGGTAGCACATAGCATGTCACAACACAACACATCACGGAGGTGTGAGCACTTCAATACAATTTATTGGGATGGGTTTTTTTCCCCTAAACCATCATAAAACGTATTAACACAAAACGTCAGCGTAGTCTAAATTTGGCTTAAACTCTTTATGTTCTGTTAACTGGCAATGAGAACAAATGACAGTACAATTTCTCAGGTTTATGTCATCCTTGCATGCTTTCGATTCCAAAAATTGCAAGCTATGACCGTATATAATTTAAAATAGTACTATATAAAGTTTAAAATGAGTCGTTTTATAAAGAATCGAAAATAAATAGCCTTAAAATTATTTTATTTTATTTTAAAATATTTGATCTAAAGCTATCTATTTCTTCCATTTACCTATGCATTTAACTAATATATTGAGAAAAACTGCTTTAGAAGACACCGAATTATTAAATTAAATATGTACTGAGGCAAAAATAATCAAAAAAACCCTATCTAATAATTACTTTACCGAGATAATTTAAATGAAACGTGTTTAGTATTTGCGAAATGGCCCCACAAGAAGTAGTTTTTGATTCCCCCTAGATAGTTTTAAGGTATTTTCTTTCCCCGTTTCACTTAAAGTACCGTAATCCTCAGGGAAGGAAGGAAATAAAAATACAATAAGAACAATTCTTTTTAGCAGTAAACGGAAATATAAAAGCCACGTATGAGCAAAACGATTATTGGCATCGGTTTTCAATTTAGAGGAATCCTTTCTTCTCAACCCAATGCAACAGCCCCCTATCTCCATCCTCACCCATCTTATGTTTTCCCCTAAATCTATCTCGTCTACACCGCAACATCAACAACATCGCCACGAAACAAAGGGTCGGATGGAGAAAAAAAAATCGCCATTGAGTAACGGACAGAATAATGTAGTCTGAAACATGGGTGGAATACAAAACGAAGACGTCCAGTCACTTTAAATATTGCAAGTATATATACATATACATATATATATGTATATAGATATTTGTGCTCACCGCGATCATCCAGCGGTGAGTGTGTCCAGTAATTACGCCAAAGCCTCAACATGTTTTACCACTTGGGGTAAAGAACAACAAAGTTAAATGTGAAAACAGCCGACAAGAACTTGGTTGAATCATTTAACGTCCCTTTTTCACTTAGAGCAGTCAATACAATAGCTCATTGGTAAAGAGGGAGAAGAATCCCCATCCAAAAAAAAAACTTATTTATTGAATATTTTTTTTGTGTTGAGGAAGTTTCAAGAGTTATTTTCTTCAAAATTACTAGCAACTAGTTATGCGAACACTAGGGAGGAAGGCGGTAAGCAGCCTCGTTTACTGTATTATTGTAATGTAAACATATTTGTTAGAAAAGGGGTACATCTAGAAGCCTTTTTCATCAAGTATAATCTCATAGTTACGCAAAAATGATTAAAAAGTCAGTGAAAGTGAGCTAATGTCACATTTTCACATATTTTTTTATATATTAATGAACCTCAAACTATAAGGTTGATAAGGAAAAAGAGCCCTATTGGAACATCTCGGCTTCATTTTGGCTATCGCGTTAGAGCTAAACGTCAGCGCAGCTATTTCTCGCTTACCGAGGCGCCCCCTTTAACATATCCGCATCGGTGGCCACACGGGTTAAAACATATGGTTTGGTTGGTCGGTGAAAGGTAGGTCAGGGTTCGAGTCCCAGGCGGGTGTAGTGAGGTGTTTTTCTCCACTATACCTCCACGCAAATGCGGGTGAATCTCGTAAATTCTACCGCCTTCCTCACCTGCCAACTACACGACTAGTTTAAGTACGATCATACGGATTGCTCGGACGTGTATCAAGATGCAGTGCACGACAATGTTAGCGAAGCGATCCACCATTTAATTATTTTAATTGTTAATACATCCAGTGCCGGATTTATAAATGGGCCCACTGGGCCCGTGCGCGAAATTTCCCGGGGAGTAAGGGGGGTGCAGATTTTCTTAATTATACACTTTTTTTTAAGTCGCTATGAGTATCTTCATTTCAAGATATATGTTTAACTGAAAATCTTGAAAACAATACCAAGAGTTTTACTCTTAGATAGTCCAACACCTTAGCTCAGTCGGTTAATATACGTGTCTGTATACTGAACTAAGGGTCCCGGGTTCGATTCCTGGCACAGCCGATTTTTTAATCATTGGTGAAATATGGGTTTACCCTCTTATAGTGAGTGATGAGTATCGAGCGAGGGCTGGTTGTTGTGTATGTTCTAGATTTAAGTTAGTTTATAAAATGGGTGCTGATACAATCAGTCGGATCAGAAAGTGCATATTAGGGGAGAGTGGGCAAATTGCGGTCACCTAAGCAAAAACTTAAATTACTGAAAAAGAATTTATTGTAATTAAACCTAATAAGCACGATCTTATAGCTTAGTGATTCTACTTTGAAGATTACATAGTACAGAATAGAATGTCTATAAGGTTTTGTCTATCAAACAAAAAAACTATAAATAGGGGTTTGACCGCCATTTGCTACCCCATCGGGTAATCACGGTCACTATTGCTCCCATGGTTTTACAATAGTAAAATATGTATTTTTATTCTATTTGCTAAAAAATGTGTAAAATAATTTGAAACATAGTAATCCAACAGCAAACATAAATGTGCATATAAATTAGTAAAAATAATGATGAAATTAAAATAAATATGATAAACAATAGGCTACATGATAACATAAATATAAAAACAATCAGTTTTATCAAAAGTGAAAAGTAAAAAAAGGTTTTAAGAGTAAATATTTTCCAGAATGTCTTTGTTTTGATAACATACAGAAAGTTATATAAAATACAGTAGTCAAAAAATCTATTTCAACTTATTTAGTCAACATTTGTTTACATTGAGTGGCGATTTTTCCTTATGAACACGTCACACATGTATACCTCTGGTGTGTCCCACCCGCTACATTCTTCGTGAACCCATACTCCACAAGAAGTGCACCGATACCATGGCTCTCCATCTTGTCCGAACTAGTCACAGATAAAACATTTGTCAGTCTCCATGTCACACTCATTTATATCATTATCGTCACACAAATTATCCTCACTAAAATAACTGTCTTCCGTCGATGTACTATCGATGTCCCGAAGGTTTCTCCGACATTTTTTTAAAAATTTGCATTGCATTTTTTGTTTGAATCTTTATCTTTCCTTTCACCTGTTTGGATTTTAATGCAAAACTTTTTCATTTTTTTTCGACAGCATTGACTTCATGGGTGTGCTTGTAAGAAGTTGGGAATGTTGTTTCCTTTTTTTTGCCTTTGATTGGGTTGTCTTGATTTGTTCTTGGTACGGGAGAAATGTCTTCTATTGTCGTCTGTGGTTTAGTTTTGTTTGAAACTGGTGTGATGATTTTCAAGTTTGAGGTAGAAGTACTATAAATAGAAGTGCCTTCTGAGGTGGCTTGTAACTCTGAAGAAGAGGTATGATTATTGAAAACTTCTATTTTCATCCTACCTTGCAATGTGCTGAATGAAATATTTAACTGTTTTGCAACCGAGCGCATTGTGTTTTCTTCATTGACTAGCTTTACTGCAGCCTCTAAATCAACTTTTGTCCAGGTGGCCTTCTTTGTTTGGCGTTTTATATTCTAAGCCATTATATTACATATTACATTATATTTAATATAAGCCTACAATGCATAATTAAAAAAGTATTTCTTAAACATTTAAATATTTGAGGGGAAATGGCGGTCAAGCTGACTGCCATTGCCCCAAACGTATCTCATGAAATAAAAAAATCGTCACATGAAAACGAGAAACATTAAAAACAATTCTAAATTTGGAATCTATTCTCAAATACGAAAGCATGCAAATAAATTAAAAGAAAAATAATTAAACGTGGTTTTCTGGTACTTAAATGAGAATATTTTTTATACAATATTTAGATCAAAACAGCGGAAAACCAAAAACATAAATTTTTCGTCACTAAAAGTTTGACCACAATGGTGAATCCTGTTGCGTTGGTTCGGTAGAAGATGGAGTAGAGCGCAGCACAGGCTAGACCACTTCAAAACAACAGTGGGGCCATGCAATAGGCCTGACCGCCATTCCCCACTGACTGACATTCCCCACTGACTGCCATTCCCCACTGACTGACATTCCCCCTCTCTCCCCTAATACTTCAAATATATATATATAAATAATATAATATAAAAGTGAGTCACCTGAGGACAAATTGCACAGCAAGAAGAGGGTTTTTTGTTCTCAACCGTAAAAGGTCACTTCTGAGGAATACAAACTTGGTCCGATTCTGACGTGTTGTTAAAGAGAAGTTTGCTTAGAAAAAAATACTTTGTTCTAAATGTACAACACACCTGAGTGAAGTCTAGCCTAATAATTTTTATTTCTGTACCAAAGAATTATTTCGTGACATGTGCAATATTATTTTGACGTCTTTTCTCCCTAATTTAGTATTTTATGTAATTTATATTAAACCTTAACAATTATGTAAGGGAATAAAAAAAATTAAAAAGCTATATACATATGTTGACATCGTTATCACTGAAGTATTTCTGCTCAAGTTAATTGAATATTTGGATTAGAATAATTGGTAGATTTAAAAAAATCCCATCGAATATTAATTATCAATATATATTTTGTAGACGGGCGCCCAAATATACTACGTCCAGGGTGCCTAGCACCCTAAAACCGGGCCTGAATACAACTATGGTGCTACTATATTTCAAACTATGGAAAACCCTGTCGTGCTGATAGTCGATTATGGCCAATGGAAACATCACTACTGTGAAGGACTTAACTTCTGTCTATACAATAATACCGTGGAAAACACAATTATTGATGTTTAATATTTCATCATAGAGTATTATGTGTAATTAGTGTCATGTAAGCTAACTGAAATCCTATTACTCATTTATTTTGAAAACAACCACCCGTGAGCTAATCAATGATAATTACATCCCGAAACATGAATGTTTGGGGGAAAAAAATAGGGATCATGGCATTTACGAGTTAATTACAAATATTCATTTACAAATAATTAAAACTAATGTTAATAAATTGAAAGAGAAAAACGAATAAAACTACCTTAGTAAATTGAAAAATTATTAAACTATCCCAGGCACACAAATTTGATAATAATGCAAGTGATTTAGATAAGTGGTTGAGAAGGCGATGAGGCTAGGGAACGGATATCAGGGAATGGTACTTTATTAAATTTTAAACACTAATTTCTTGAGAGACTCCTAGATTCCCAAGCTGCAGAATAACATAATTGGCCATACATGGACAAAACTTTTACCTCACCGAAAATGCTATGTTGACCTATAGCCCAAAATTTCCTGGGAAAGTTGTGTAACAATATTAGAAAACACACACAAAGTTTACTTCTCAAACATTTACTAAACTATTAAATTAAAAAAAAAAAAGTCAATAAAAATCACAATTAACGTTTACTCTTCATTTGAGATTACTACATTCATATTACTATAACATTTAATGAAAATACGTTTAAACGTTAGCGATATATATATAATGTTACATGTATAAAGTTATATACTTACTTACTATATGACATTAGGAACTCGAAAGTACATTGACGCACTTACAAAAGTACGCCATAGATCCCTCCCTATCTTGAGCAAGTTCTATCCAGTCAACCTCATTGACCTCCCTATCTCTTTCAGGTCAATTCTAGTGTTATCCCCCCCATCTGCGTCTAGGTCTTCTAAATGGTCTCTTTCTATTGGGTTTGTCAGTCAATGCCCTGAGCACGGTTCTAGAATCTCCCATATGTGCTGCATGTCCTGTCCACAGTAATCTACAAGACTTGATTACCCTGACAATGTCTTGTGATGAGTACAGGGTATGTAACCCATAATTATGTAAGCTCATCCACTCACCAGCAGCCTCATCCCTTTTTGGACCAAATATCTTCCTAAGCAGCTTGTTTTCCAACACCCTAAATTGGTTTTCGTCATGTTGGATAAAAGATGAAGTTATATATATTTATATATAGCCTATAATTTTAATGTTTAAACGTTATATATGTTATAATGCTATACTATAATACTATAAAGCAAATTAATAAAATCTATTTTATAATTAAGTGTACATTGTGCTATGAAATAAAACATTCATGTGATTTATAATATTTATTTATTATATAGGTAATATAATACTTTAATATTGATACACAAGTTTATTAAAAATACTTTTAAAATCTAATAGATGTTTAACAAATGAAATCAGTTTGATAAAATTAAGACAAAAAATTAACAGAAGTAAGACTAAAACAATTAGACCTAATTAATATTAGTAGCCTATTTCAAAGGCCTTGTTGACATCTAAACTAATCAAATTAAAATTACTAAAAAGAGCTACCGCTCTAGCTATAGCTAAAGAATTGTTTTATTCGAGAAAATAAATATAATGGGTTTGGTTCATTATGTATATTGTAATATGATGTTCTCGTAGTGCGAGCGTATAACAGCGAGTTACTGTTGAACTGCAGGGTCCATGTTAAACTTCGAGCTACACAAGTAATTATTTTATACGTGAACATAACTCAAAGCTCTGACGGAATGAGACATTCATAGATTAACTAAATAAGCTGTGCAGTGTATAATATCCATGAGAACAGTCTTTTTTTAGAGTTGGCAATAAGAAAAGACTCCCTTCTTCCGAAATTCTTGTTTGAACAAGACACAAGTGAGCCATAAAATATATCATTAATGTGCATTTCAAAAAGTAATGCAATAACTTAAATTGACACACAGATGTTGTAATCAAATAAAATTTTAATTAAAATGGCAGTTGGAACTCCCCAGAGGATGATGAAATTCTCATACATTTAGCAAAGGGCTGTTCCAAAAATAATGAAGATTTTGTTCGAAAAAGTGGAACGGCGAGAGAATACCCCGAAAGGTTTATTTGCATATAAATATAACCTCGATCGTGAAGTCGATGCAAATAAGGAAAACTTAAATAATTATAGTATTTTAATTTAAAATTAATCAAATAAATTATATGAGAAACAACATCGCCAGTGATTCTAGCGATATGCCCATTGCGGACAATACACAGGGAGGACTGTTATAAAAGACAATTAACTGGAGTCTCATAGTATATTAAATTACAGTAGTTAAGCACAACATATTTATAAAATTATTATTTTGAATGTGGTTTGGTGAATACTTTTTTAAAGACAAAAGAAAAATTGCATCAGCGTAATGTTCTATAAATTTTATAGACACTCTTAAACATGTCTAATTATATTTAATACATCTTCAAACTTTAGTGTATGTGTATTATAGTTATATATATATATATATACATATATATATATATATGTATATATATACATATATATATATTAAATAAATATATATAATATATCTATATAATAAATCTACTTTCCAGGAATATAAAACAAATAATATTCAAAACAATAATTTTACCGGTGGTTTTCTATAGATGTGAAACGTGGTCTCTTACCTTACATGACGAAAAAAAAACTATGTTTGAAAACTTAAGATATCTGGCCCAAAAAGAGATGAGGCTACTGGGGAATGGAGGAGGTTACATAATGAGTTACATACCCTGTACTCATTACAAGATATTGTTAGGATAATCATGTCTCGACGATTACGGTTGGCAGGACGTGCAGTGTGAATGGGGGAATCTAGAACCGTGTCCAGTGTATTGACTGGCGAACCCAATGGGAAGACTTACTAGACACAGATAGAAGGAAAACATTAGAATTAACTTGAAAGTGATAGGGTGTAATGAGGTTGAATGGATAGAACTAGCTCACAAGAGAGATAGGTGGCGTACTTTTGTAAGTGCGGCAGTGAACTTTCGAGTTCTTAATGTCATAAAGTATTATTATTATTATTATTATTATTATTATTATTATTATTATTATTATTATTATTAGCACCGCATCTTATTAAATGTTCAGGTTATACGCACTTATGCTAATATTTAATAGTAGGGTGATAGTGAGATGAAATGGAGGACCTACAGTTTAACGTGGAATCCGAACTACGGCGGAGTCTTGGCATTCCACACATTCACAAGCTGTGATGAATACACGTCTTGTCAGAGGTGAAGGAAGGGTTTGGAAATCAGTTAAATTTGTGCCGGGACCAAGGATTGAAACCCGGACTCCCAGCACAAAAGTCAGACACCTTACCCCTAGACCACCAGGTCACCGACATAGAGTAAGTAAGTAATATGATTTTACACTAATTGTATAGGGATGATGGTAGAATTAAGAGGAAAAGTATACGAATTGGTGTAGAGGAAGAGTGTAAAAAAAACATAAAGGAGAAAAATACTTTAATACCCCCTGACCGTAATTTAAACCCTGACCTCCTCATCATCAGGAAACCAGACTAGACCAGATTGGCGTTTAGTACGCGTGCCCACCGATGCGTATTTATAGCTTGACACATTTAGTAGAAATATGAGAGCTTTGCAGAGCCGTTTAATGGATGACCTAACTCCAGACTGACAAAGAAAATCAGCATATTATGTCATATAGTATTGTGATAACGTTGCAAACAGGAGGGTCAGGAAATTAATCCACACTACAATTTAACATAGAAATAGCGTTTAATTTCCCACGGTGGCTGCTATAATACAACACAGTTAGAACCAAATGAGGAGTTAAGTTGTGATATTGTATGAATAATTTTAATAGCATAAAATAGGTAGCAAAAATGTTTCTAAGCGTACTTTGACTCATTTAAATATAACTTATATTTTATTAAAAAAAAGGAAACTAAAGATTAAGGCTGGTAAAAAAAAATCATTCTAATACAATTTATTATTGTTGAAAAAATTTAATTAAGAAATTCAAGATTCATTTTTAAAATCAAATCTGATTCATGCAAAATAGAATAATTTAATTGGATGTCTTTGGAACATCTTTGGAATATGACTATTACTACTAAAATTATATTCATTTTCCTCTTGAGTCTTTGGATCTAATCCAGTTAGCTAATAGGAAGCGTTAATGAGCGAGTTCGCACATACTTCGTTTTTAAACATGTGCAGATTCAGCGTGCTCAAAACAAGGAAATAATATAATAATAATAATAATAATAATAATAATAATAATAATAATAATAATAATAATAGATGATTTGAAATATAAAAGTAGATCAGACTACGAAATCTATAAGAAAAAAACAAACAAAAAACACAGGAAACCACGCGCCATTCATAATAGATATGAACGGGAGGTGTGAAAGGAGGAAATGACGTAAAAAAACATGCTATCGTGTGTGACATACACATGAGTGTTACGTATTTTTTTGTTATCTGCGTCTTACTAAACGTCTAGGCTATCCACCTTTAAAACAAACACTGATATGGTATGGACGGGTACGATATAATTTGAAATTATATGTACCCGCATTTATAAGGAAGGAGAGTGGGAAATAGTTTCGTAAAAAAAAAACCCACCACAATACGAGTACACCATGTGAGTACACTTACTCGAACGTCTATATTCCTCATGTTAACTCAATTGCAGTATTAATAGTCTAGGCGAGTAGTAGGACGCCAAGCACAAAAATAACTGTTGAAATAAAATTATGAATGTTAGGATAAATGATCACTTGTGCAAACAACTTGGGCACTACCACAAAGCAGGCCTGAAATTATAATACAATATTCTAAAGAAGAGCCTTATCTGCCAGAAAGAAAAGTTACCGGATCTATTTTTAAGTATTCATATCTCAGGTCATGTTATCTGAAGCGGTCACTTTTGATAAATAGCAATGCAATGCCTATAGAATAATACTAGTGGTATAGTAAAATGTTATCATTACTGACCACAAAAATTATGTTTGTATTTTCTAAATGTTTCTTCAGCCTTGTTTATTATGTAACAAGTTGGACCCGACATGTTAGGAGACGAGGCATGTGGAAAAGTAAGTTGCGTTTATTGTCGCCATCTTGTTGGATCATCATCCTGGGTCTTCCGCCTTTTTTTAATCAGTCTACACAGCCATGGATAACGACGTATTACTTGCAGTTTCTTCATTATTGTGCTGACAGGTACTGTACTCTTGCAAAAAAAAAAAGTAAGAAATGGTAGGGGGTTCGAAGTTTTTTTGGCTAAACGTCGAATTGAAGGTGTGTACATGGGAATAATGAATTACCTACATTTGCAAAGTGGAGTTGATAGCTTTGCACGCATTTAACATCACAAAGAACAGAATACTTTTGATGTAAATCAATTTTTAGTTTAACTGTATTAGCCTTGTTCCATCCCATGGTCACAAAATTATGCAAGCCCCGATTTTAAAAGTTAAACTAATCAGAAAACAAAACACGTGCTTCGCCAAGGTTAGAGACTGATTCTACTTAAAAGCGCATACGCAGAACCTCCCAATTCGGCCAACATGTCGGGTTGGTCGTTTATTATCTCCAACAAGTGATACAACACAACCCAACACAACTTGTTGGCTCTGACCGGCTCTTCCAACACCAACATGTTGGCCAACAACTTCAACAAGTTGGGAGTGCGTTTATATTATAACACAACTTATTGGGATCGTGTTGGCCAACATGTTGTGTTACAATATATACGAGGCTTTGATAACAAAACCCCACTATATCAAATGTTGATCTTCAGAATTCGACGATGTCGAACCAAACTTTCCGCGCGTAGCATTAAGTCCATCCACCAAAGGAGTGTATGTGACTACCAAAAGTTACCAGATCTACTCTCATATATCCATTCGCCAAACCACATGATCTACAAGACCTATATGTTAGAGTTGCTGTCACGATTGGCAATCAAAACTTTAACAACAAACAATTTGATTGAAATTATTTCTTTTCTTTTAAGCGTTTGTACATTATTTAAATATGAACTTAAGAAAATTACCGTTTAGATATATCTTTGTTGTGGAAGCGGCGTCTGTAGTTCATTTGAAAATGCTTTACAAACGAAATATTATAAAAGGCGGTCTTTTCTTCAAATATTAAGATGGCCGAAGAGAACAAAACGAAGGCGGTTAATGACATCATACAGACCCTATTCGGCTGTGCGAATGTGATTACATATTTAAAATGTTTTATTTTGAAGCTAAGAAGGGCAGAGTTAGATTATTTTTTTAAATATATTATTTCAAGCCCTTGTGGCCATAGCTGCGAAACAAATTCATATTATTTTTATTTATTGTTCTTGCAATTAGTAAAAAAAATACATTAATTATTAGGTAAGTATTATTAGAATCGTTTGATAACACTTTTTATTGATAATATAGTATAACCAAGCAAATACTAATATTTATTTCCGATTTAGCCGATGTATGTAATGAAGAATACTCTGCTAGCTGTTACTTACCTACAATCCTACCGCAGTGATTCAATCCCCCACCCAAGTGAGCACCTAGTGAAACATAACATGTGTGACACCAAGGTTTTGTTCTACCCTCGTAAAGTCGCTCCCGGAGAAAACGAGCAACTCAAGAGTTGTTTTAAAACGTTATACCAAACACGTGATGTTAATTCTGTTGTAATAAAAGTTTCTGAAGCGTTTTCGGAGTGTGATGATTCGTATCTCAACCGTTGCTAACTAAACAAAGTAGTTTGTTATAATCGTACAGACTTATCTACGCCTCTCTTACTGTACATGATTTTGAGAAATCATAATAACATAATAACAATGAATATTTTGTCACAACTTCAGAACTTTTAACAAGAGAATTTTAACGACGTTAGTAAAAGTCATTACAGTCAATATGTAGTACCAGATAGATTTTTTTTCTTCGTTAATTATGTAGGTTGGCAGTCGTGTAATTGTGTTTTTACTATCGTCAATTAAAAAGATCATTACTTACACAAGATTCAACAACAAAAGGCCATTTCAAGATGTTTATATTTCTATTATAAATAAAGTTACAAAACTAATTGACAAATTAACTAGATAGTTCCACACACCTGAGGTTGAACGGTATAAGAAAGCAAAATACCGGATTTCTAGTGGTTTTCCCACTCTCCCTCCACACTAATATGGGTACACTTCTTCTAATCATCCTCCCTCCTAAATAGGCCTAATTTCAAACTGAATATTAAATATTCTCATACAAACTATGCAAACAATTTTGTGGTATTAAGGACATAATTATGTAAATTAAATAAAGAACAAAATATAAAAATGTATATTATAAGTGCTATAACTTAGGGCGGTGAAAAATCTGGTGAGAACAGAAAAGAAAAATTACCTAAATATATCTTAAGAAATTATCACTGTATTTATGTTACCCCTAAACATTTTTACCTTTCACTCTTTAAGAACTTGAACACTGTTGTTTGTGGACTGAGGGCTTAGGCCTAGAATACGTGCATCGAAGGTACGACAAATAAGTTCCAGTTTCAAAGAATTTCAGCATCTTTAATCTTTAATTATTTTAATCCCAAGTCCATTGTTCAGTCATCGTTTCTTCCTCACTATCATGTAGCCATCCTCGCTCAATTCACTTCACTTCCATGTGATTTTTTTTTTCTTATCTAAGTTTTAATTTGTGGTGACGCATGTCTAAACACAAATAATAATTATTTATGATAGCCTAGGTCTATATAAAAACTCACTATTAATTAATATTGTGTGATTATTTGATTTTAATCTTGTTGCTTACAAATTCAACAAATTATAACATAAAACATACTAATAATATATGTGTATATCTTTAAAAAAAAGAAGAGCAAACTATAATATATACACATAAACAATAACTGCATTCAAGCATAACAAAATAAATGGTACGGCGCACCGCACAGACTTTCTCTCTCTTTCTATAAACTCGTAAGATTTCTGCACGGAATAATGTACATTGTATCATCACCACTACACATAAGAACACGCATAAAATAATATACAATGATATAGAATCAATGAGAAAAGAGGCGCATCTTTGTCCACCTAAGAGCATTTCAAACAGTTTAATGTCTTCCACAAGGGTCAACACTTCGTATTAAAATTTCGATTTCTGGTTAAAGTTTTAACATTTTATAAGGTGTTGCAGATCTTCAAGTCATCGCATTGATATTTAATTATTCATTTATACATTTTGACCAATAAAAAATGTAAATATTGACTATTGAGTCTAAAATGGAGATAGATCATTGCTATGCAAACATTTCTCCTAAGAGCTTTAAGGAAAAATAACATACTTTTTTAGATACTTATATTTAATTACTCTATGGCATTGGAGAATTATTGCGTTAAGACTTAAGTAGTATATGTTTACAACTAAAGCTCACAAAATTGTATTAATATATTTGCAAATATCTCAGAAACTGTTGCTTTTATAAAAATATATGTCAAATAAAAGTTTTTTATTTCTAATAGTCCTACAATTTTGCAATGATAAGTTGTTTAGTTTCTCAAATAGTTGTGGAGATACGGAAATTAACGCTTCTGTAAAGTACCCTAAAAATCATTTTCATAGGAAAATGAAAATAGCCAGTTTATTTATAATCTTAATCAACGCCTAGATACGAATTTTAATCAAAATCGTTTGAGCAGATTTTGAGAAAACCAAATTTTTCTCTTTTCGCCCTTCAGTAAACTACCCTTAATTTTAAGTTTTTATAGACACACAGACAGACGGCATTGCAAAGACTATTTTTTAGGGTTCGGGGGGTCATGAGACGTCGACATCCATCAACATTTCAGGTTAGTTTTTTTTTACGGTCGCAATACTTAAACTTTAATGTCCAAAAAGTTAAAAAAATTCATATAATTGCGTATAGATTGAAAGTTATTGATTTTATAAAAATATGTTTCGGATAAAATATCTGTATTATAAATATATATACATATTTGTAATGCTAAGTAATTTCATATCTCAAATAGTTTCGGAGCTATTATAAAAAATGTTAATTGACGCATCAGACCGGAGCCCTTAAAGCCATTTTGCCGAAATATTGAGGGTAGCCATTTTGTTTGGAATATTTATTAATGTTTATAAATGAAATTTAATCAAAATCGTTAGAGCCGATTTTGAGAAAATCGACTTTTTCTCTTTTTGCCCTTCAGTAAACTACCCTTAATTTTAGGGGTAGATATCCAATTCCAAAAACCCCTCGGGGCAACCCTATGAAAACCCTAGATATCAAGTTTCAGCTCAATCGGTAAAATAGTTTAGGCTCTAGTTGGAGGTACAGACAGACAGACAGACAGACAGACGGAAATTCAAAAACAACTTTTTCGGATTCAGGGAGTCATGAAACGTCAAAATTCATCAAAATCTCGATTTCGATTTTTTTGACGATCACCATACTTTCTCTACCTGTAAGATAGAGAGAAAGTAAAAATGGGGGGCAGAGCCTAAACACTCCCTCTCTCTCTCAAATTTTAAAAGCACAACTGAGATGTATCAGTAGCAAGGCGATAAAGATAACATTTAGAGTCATGATCGAACAGGGACAACTGGACGCGACCTTTAAAATGTGTGTTTTAATTGTTAAAAAAAACAACGAAAAATGTGTGTTTTAATTGCAAAAAAAAATTAAAATTAGGTTAGGTTAGATATTTTTAATGATTTTTTAAATATCAAGTAGTTTAACTTTATAAATACAAACAAATTAAGGTTTCTCTGTTATGATTTTTTTAAACAACTCCAAAAATGAATATTTACGTAAAAAACAATCATTACTTTTTTACACTGGCACCCAGTCTTGCCAGCACCTGGTTGGCGGCGCCCAGTCAAGATTTAAGTCACGGCAGTGTGTTACCGTCCAATAACAAATAAAGCTAGTAAGCCACACAAGATTTCATCAAGAATGTACGAAAGTAGTAATACTTTGTGACATAGTCTTGTGACGTTTAAGGTGAGATGAAAGAGAACAAAGAAGGCGAATTAAAGCCAATATTTTTTCAAGTTTTCTTTTATAGTTGTTGGCCAAGATGATTAAAATACTATTTCAGCAGATAATTTTAGTTTAATTTGCTACAGTTTAGGGTTGCCATTATTTTCTTGTGTTTTCCAAGTTTTCCAGAAGGAATCCCCATTTTTCCCAGCAACTTTAATTGAAGTAAAGAGTAAAATATATTAATCATTTTTTCTTAATCTAGCTAGTGTGAATTCATGTAAATTATGTTTAAAATAGGATGGTTAAAGATTGATGTAGAATTATATATATTCTTCAGTTCACTTTTGTGTCTTTCTAAAGACCTACTGTTTTAAGCTTTCAATTGGCCCAAATTAACAATTTGTCAAGTATTTTTACTTGAATTTGCTAAATTCCCTATTTTTTTCCCAGTTCTACATGTGAATGGCAACCCTGAACACATAGTAATCTCAACCATTCTTTTAGGATATTTGTCATGAACAGAGTGGCATTTGATGAATTTTTATCTTCATTTAAAAAGCTTTAACTAATGCCACTAAATGTATAACAAATATTCAAGAACTAAAGAAAATACCGTGAGTAGAAAATAAAAATAAACGCATCTATTGAAGCAATATTTTATTAATTTTGATGATCAATTTCTATTTAATGAGAAAATACTGGCCCTAGCTCTCGTTCCCTTCCATCCCACCCTAAGAACAACATGCAGAAGGGGGTGTTCAAGTATTACATAAGCACCTTTTTGGTCAATTTGGACACCCCCTCCCCCGTTTGTTAGCAAGAATAAGCAAACGTCCTACCTTTCCCCTTCCTCACAGTCTTGCTTACATTATGTTTGTCGACTTAAAAAATATATATATTTTCACAAGAATAACCATTAATTGTAAGATAATAATTACCATAAATGTATAAACTAAGATAAAGGTGTAAATTAATGGTGAGAAATATTCCCAATAAACACTGTTGTAAAATGAAGTTAAATTTGTCATACTAAACATGTAACATTTAAAAAGTTATAAAATTATATAAAAAAATTCAATTTACATTTAGTTTAAATTTTAAAAATAGTATTATTAAATGTATTATTATAGTTATAAAAACTATTTAAAATGATGATCAAGGTCCTTGAGTCCACGTCTTGATACTTTTAACTGTGTCCATTTGAGGTGGCTGGGTCACTGCTCCATTCTTGCCCGTTTCTATGTTCTGACCCACGTTTCCCCCTTGTAAGCAAAAACAAGCAAAGCTTGAAATCCCCTCCACGCCTAAGGTGCTTACGTATTAGCCCTACTTGAACGCCCTCACATCCTTTACAACTGTTTCATCATGGGAATAACTTTTCAGACAACATTTTTTTTATATCCATTAGTGTTTCCAGCCTGTGGCCTGGGTCACTTTTTTTTATTCAAGCAATATATTTTCCCCTACCGGCTTGCTATGCCTGTCGTAGCTTCCTGTGCCTCATAATTTAACTTAAAGACTAGGATAGACACAACATCCAGTCCCCGGCCGTTAATTCATCACTGTGCAAGGGTAAACCCACATTTCACCTTTGATAAATTTTTCAGCCATGCCGGGAATCGAATCCGGGACCCCTAGCTCAATAGACAGACACGCTACCAACTGAACCAAGGTGTCAGGTTTTTCGTACCACATACTTAATAACAATATGTTGAGTAGCCACTTATTAAAAATATGTTGAGTAGCCTATCAACATCAGTTGCAGAACACGCGGATTGACGTATTAATACATACAAGTAGAACTATTAGCTTATATATATATATATAGCAAAAAGTCTTCCTATGGCGATTTAACTATAGGTCTATGTTTTCAGGCAAATTGGCATGAGTACGGCGATAAGGTACGTACGTAGTTATTCGTCCCTGGAAGAATCATTAAGCGGTTGGAAGGAGGGAGGATAGAGGCGGAGAGGGGGATAGCCGTGGTATAGGCCAACAAAGACTAGCTACTCCATTAATGGGGGTACTACCCTCTTCTTCGAAGAGGAAGACGAGGGACAACTTATAATGAATGGATGAGTCAAGAAAGGGAGGGGGAGAGAGAAAGAACCGATTAAAGGCACCTGTCCTTACTCCCACCATGATGGATAGACGCCGCACCGCGACGCTCACCTCCTTACAACTGAAAAATGACTTAACAACACCAAGATCGGGGAGGGGAGGGGGAACACACACGGCCTACGCTAGACACCTTTCGACGCGCCTTTGAAGGCCAATTAACACTCGCATTTCTCATCGCTTGGTCTTTCTGACTGCTAGTTTCTTCGCAGTGTCATTGTCACTCGCCCCCACCGAGACTTTCGAAATAAAGTGGAACCTATACAATTGAATTTAGGTTTTATAGATAATTTTTTAAAGCACTTGCAACATATTTTTATAATAAACTCCAAACCAATCGTATTCTGAGAGCAAATGAAGTCCCAAACTGAGATTCAAACCTTTCTTGAATTAGGTGCTCTATTTTATTTTTAAATATTTAATAAATACTAGTAAAGGTGAGAATATAAAGATATTATAATATATATGCCCGTGTTAGTGGGCCCACAGACTAAATGTCAGGTTCAAATAGTCTAGTTTGCCGATAACGGCGAGGTCGGGGCTCGAATCCCAGCTGGATGTTCCTAAATTGTTTTACCTTCTCCTTCCAGGAAAATACGGGTGCCAGTACATATCATCTTAATTCTATCTTACTTCTCCTTAACTCAATTTTGTAGTGATATGAATAGATAGCACAGACGGGCAGTAAGACGCGTTGGGGTAAAATGTATATATTATTTTATACTTATATCCTGTATTAAAGGCGTCCCGGAAAGCCAAGAAATAAAATGTAGGCCTATATTTAAAAAAAGACAAACCCCTTTTATCTCAGAAAGCTACACACACTAATTCAATACATCGTAATTTATTTTGATTGAAACTGTTTATTTTATTCGTGTAGTGTTTTACATCATCAAGACTCTCAAGAAACCTGTTTATTTAATTTATTTTAAAATATAAATTATTTCAAGGAATATTGAGAATGGCTCCCTGGCTATGTAATGGTCCCTTAAATCAACCTATTAGGTAATGTTCCACCCGTGAAATATTTTTAGTTCAAATAGCATAAGTCCAGGATAGCGAGTGAAACTTTGAAAGAGCGAGAGAAAGCGTGTGTTTGCGTGGAAAAAATGTAAAAAAGCACGCATGGTTAGAAGGAGTCCGCGCCAACAACGTTTAAAATTGGTTTCACATCTCGTGATATATTCAAATTTTTCTTTTCGTTACAAAATATTCGAACAAGTCTCGATTTACTCGAACCTCTCCCTTTCTCAAGAGAAACTTCTCAACTATTATACCTTATATGTTATTTTCATCTCCACAGTTATGACGAGAACTGAAAAGGAAGAGGGTGGGAGCCGCATACTTTGCTTGTGTGTTTTGTGAGGTAGAAAAAGCAAACGCTTTCAATTTTAAAAAGATAGGAGTTGAGTCGTGGTACCGGACAGGAGGCTCTGGAACGTCGTGGCAACACGCGGTGCGACGGTATACGTCAAATAATCTTTTATCATCTCTACCCCCTCCACCCGTATTTCTTCACCCATCCACAAACAAAAGCACCATCCAAACTATGGAGAGAAACATTCTACCAGCGATTCGTATTTAAAACTCAATAATGTTGTGTATTTTACCACTGTCGTATAGTTGTATTCGGGTCCCAGATAATATCAGTCCCTATCACCTAACAACATCTAGTCCCCCCACTTCGGTGGCCACGTGGTCTAACGCGCTACTCTCATGTTGGACTAGACTGCCGAAGACAGGGAGATCAGGGGTTCAATCCCGGTCGGGTGCACTGAGGGTGGTTTTCCACTCTCCCTCCATGCAAACACGAAAGCATTTCCTCTAAATTAATCTTTGCTAATTCCTAACTCATTAGTGTAATTAGTACATAGGTGTATAAGCCTAACAGGTAGTAAGACGCGGTGCTAAAAAAACATCTCATCCACTTGGGTCTGTACATTTAAAAAAAATATTCAGCAAGCTGGCCGTCAGCTAAGCTAGGTGACCAAAATGTCCTAAAGAGGGCTGCATTGGGTCATGGCTGCACTGTAACGTTTAGAATTCTCGGGTTATTTAAGAAGTGGTTTAATATGTAAAAATATGGTTTTCACCAAAATGTAGGCGAAAATTACCAACAGTTTCCTGACCAGTTAAAAAGTAGAAAAAAATAATTAAGTTTAACATTAAGTTTAACTATGCATTAATACCTATGGCTATGAAATTTAATGAAATACCTTAAGTTAAATTTTTACTAGGGAAACCTTTTTTTGGCCAAATAAGTCATATATTTCTCCGGTAGAAACATTGAGTTTAATTTTTATTACATGATGATATCAACAGTGTTCTTGAATATCTGTCATGAGCATAGCGACAATAGACGAGAAACCTTTAAATTAAGAGAAAATGTTGTCATTAAATTCCAAGACACGCTTGAAAGATATTCAAGAACTGTTGATATCACCATGTGAATAAAATTAAACTTTATATTTTCACTGGAGCAGTATTTTATTTATTTTTGCCTAAAATATGTTTTTATATAAAAACCGCAACAACAACAAAAGTCAACTTTACTCGTGTCCCCGCCACTCTCAACTTAATTTAAAGACTGGCAGATTTTATTTCGACGTCATATTAAAAACAAAACCGTATTGTACTAACGTGCATTGTTAGTGATTAATGTCCATTTCAAATTAATTAATAATCAAATTAATCCTGAAAATGGAGCTCATATGCTAAAAATAATTTACGTAAAATGTAACTTTATAAGTTGTAACTAGAAGATTAAATACTTAAAGCACAATTCTTAAGTAATACCACCCTTATTTCCAGGGTGTACTTGTCATTATGCTAAAGATGGGTAATGACTATTTAACAATGAACCAATTGAAGAAATAAGATATTGTATTTAACTGAAATATGTTCCAATTTACAATTTTTGACCATGGATTTAATCCATTCGCTAAAGTCAATAATTTAACTTGCATTTAATACACTATAGCAGCCATTTTAAACTCACGGTACACTGAACAAGGCGCTACAATTGTCAAGGCACACCATCTGTTTTCAAGGAGAGGTTTATCTTTTTTTAAACAGTATTTAAAGTGTGTTTAAAGTTCAATAGCTAAATTCTAATAAATGTGATATTTTTAAAAATAATGTCGATCATGAATTTTAAAGTATTTATTTTTATTCCTCAAATTTGTTCTCGCTTCTTTTTGATCTTCCCTCCAAATTCTCACGAAGACACAAAGTTTGAAAAACGCTGAACTAAAGGAACTCAAATCTGATAAGGTGTTAAACGAAGAGGAAAATTTACTTCCAAATGTTAAATAAAAGCGCAGCGAATTAATCTCTGTCAAAGATGATACTGTTATATAACATTATGTTCCTCCTCATAAACCACACGTTCATACACATGCTGCCATCAAAGCAGGATTTTCAAAACTATTTTCACCTTGCAAAAAGGTCTGCAACCAAAACAAATTTCCAAGAAAGTACCCTTACAAACCATATGAAAAATGACTTGAAATATAATATGGGGACAGTGAAAAGATAGGATAGCCTGGCTGCATTCATTCCGGTTCCTGAATGACACAAAGAGGATACATGTGTACCATGCAGCACAGCATCCAGCAAGCCATCTAGAGAAGAGATGGGTGAAAGGGGAGATGGAGACTGAAAGGGTGTCAAGTAGATGGGATGAGGGGTGGGCGGTTGTATATTACCTCTAGGTTCCTCGTAAGAGGCCTGCAATAGATGGGCACTTGGGAGATAAGGTAAGCTAAGGTAAGGTTTTCTTCTATCAAGACATGCAAAAACCCGCCATCTCCAACAGTGTCAGGGAAGACATGGTCGCTCTTAGTTTTAATTAAAGCCCAGTTTTGTTATTTTAAATGAAAATATTTGTTATAGTGTCGACTTCGGTAGTCTTAATTGCTCACCTTAGGACCCGATGTTTGTAGGTTCAAAACCAGCCGGGGTCAACGGATTTTTTTTAGTGATAAAAATTAGTAGCACAACTTCCTGCGGAGGGGAAGTAAAGCCGTCAGTTCCATGTCGATTGTGTTATGTAAAAGAATCCTGGAAAGTATTTGAAAATACCTTACCCGGCAAAAATGTTAGACCCTTTCACGCTCGCTCAGATAAATTCAGTGTGAAAGGCATTGGGACACCACCGTACCGTCTGAACTTCCCTAGTACATGGGATTTCTACCAGATGGGGCAGGCAACACTAACCAGCCGTAGAGCTAAATGTATGCCCCGTGCCGGAGGGATGGATATAATATCAACCCGACAAAGAGGGGTCATCCTCCGCCAGAGTCCAGACATAGGTCGGACTCAGCCACCACCGGGTAAAAGGGTCCATAGGCCCTAATCGCTAAAAACTTCCTAAAAATGTGCAGATTAAATTTACTTATAATAATTATTGAAAAGTATATTTTACAAAATAAATAACTTAATCTAAATTGCTTAAAAGTTTTGCTAAGGCCTTTTTAGTGACCAAACTTAACTAGAACAAGAGGCGTTGTATCTTCCAACAATATCTAGTGTGACATATCAAGGTCAGTCAATAGGATGCGGGAGACTTCAAACGTGTTTTATTTGTTTGATTATAAGAATAGCATTGTAACTGAATGATGTACCATAACTGTTGAAAATTTTTCCACAGACAATAAACTTGGCAACTAAAGGGTGGTGGTGACTCGCTTCAGCCAATCTCCTTCCACGCAAATGCGGATAGACTACCCCTAAAATGATTCCTTCCTCGTCCCTACCCTAAGTAGCTATCATATATACGCCCAACCAGGACAGGTAGTAAGACGCGTTGGTAAAGACAAAAAAAAACTAAAGGGTGATTATGACTACAGTCTGATTTTGATTAAAAGAAAATATATTTTCAACAGTCACAAAAGTTATTAATTCAATTTTGATATATTCATACGTCAATTCATGCGATCTGTAGCTTAAGATAGATAATACTATAAAATAATAATAATCAAATAGAATAGTTATATCAATGATGAGCACAATTAAAAACTCTTTAATATTTTCTAAAAAGGTTCTTTATACCAGAATCCTACTATATATGGGCTTGGATAAGGTGATGCTGGGACCACTGCCCAAAACTCATCATTCATACTTATATATATACCTGCAAAGCTGGGCACGCAGACTAAATGTAAAACTTATCTAATCTGGTTTGCCGGTGACGAGGAGGTTACAGTTTGAATCCAGCCCGGGTGTATTGAAGGTGTTTTCCTCCTAAGATAGTTTCATACTCTTTCTCCTTACGCCAATGCGGGTACATTCCCTCTATATTCTAACTTCCTCATACTTACCTCACTAGCGTAATTAAATATCGTACAGCCCTGATGGGTAAATAAACCGCGAGGCAAAACAGAGGGATTTAGGAAATATTTTTTTCTTCATTCAGTTGTTCATGCATGCCTTAAAAATGTAGAAAAAACAATAATATGCATGTGTGTAATCCGTCAAACCAAAATAATATTCTGTTTACTCGTCGAGCTGATGCGAAAATATTTTATTCGGCAGTTATATATTTGGGGAGAACATTTTAGAAAGTAAAAACATATTTTATCAAGGACAGATGTATAGCATTTTAATATAATATAATTACCCGATTCACTGGCCGAATGGTCTAAGGCGTCACTCGTGTGTTTGACCAGCCTACTGAAGACGAGGATATCGGGGTTCGGATCCCGGTTGGATATAATGAGATTGGTTTTACCTAAATGACCCGCCTCGGTGGCGTAGTTAGCTAACGCGCTAGTTTCGTGTAGAGCTAGACTGCCGTGGACGGGAAGATCGAGGTTCGAATCTCGGTCGGGTGATTTGGAGATGGCTTTTCCCTAAATGGTTTTCCACTCTCCCTCCACGCAATTGCGGGTTCACTTCCTCTAAAATTAACCTTCCCTAGTCCTAGCCCACTAGCGTAATTAGTACTTAGGCGCATATCCCGAACGGTTAGTAAGGCGCGGTGCTAAATAATAATAATAATAATAATAATCATATATGCGTACAAACTGAACAGGTAGTAAGACGCGGTGATATATGTGTGAAATATATAATTGGTATTCATTTATTGGTATTTACTAATCAAAACACGATGGCTCAAGAGCACATGACTTGACGTATGAGCATATTAGTTTTAGTAAATATCCTATCCTGTCCTTGTCCTGAACTTGTATATGCCCATGCCAAGGTCGTCGAGACCTCTTCGGCCCGCGCCAAGATACATCTATCGGCGTGTGTGGAGTGAAGGGAGTAGAGAGATCTCCCTAGAACAGAACATTTAGCCCCGCTGAGTGGTGGAGGGAATACCGTGACGCAGTGGTCATTACAACCCCGGCTACTGTGATGCAGTGCGAGCTCAACTGATATTCAATAACCACCCCCAATTAATAACTAGAACCCTATACGTGGTTAGGACGTGCATATCCAATAACCTAACTAATAGTCGCGATAGAGTTACCTTACCGCAGTGCTAATGAACACAACAAAGCGTTGGCCCGTTCTCAGCGAGCTGGAGTCAAGAGAATCTGCTAGGAAACGTCACAATTGTTAATTTTAGAAACAGGTGTCACTAACTAACATCGATTACAGTATTTTTTACTTACTCATATAAACAGAAAGTACTTAAATCGTGAAAAAACAAACAAATCAATCTCGAGCTTATGGTGAATCTTTACGTTTAAGGGTCGGTCGAACCTATATGGGGGTGTGTTGACCTTTGAGCTCTCAAAGAGATGGCGTCGTTAACAATGTACAGTGAATTCCGCCATCAGGCCACATCAAACGTAAACATACGTCATATAATCTTGAACAAAAATATCAATCTAGTGTTCCTAGCCAGCTGGACGCTTCTGTCTATCAGGTTCAAAAACAAGACAAAAGCCGGAAGGTGAATCTCGAGGCCCAAAATGTTCACGATTACAATACTTCCTTTATAATTCATTAATGTAAAGCCTAGAAAGTATAACCTAGTGTTGTGGAAAAATAGTCAGTCGAAATTGTAAACATGCCGACACCTGAGTTCCGTGAATAAGTTAAAGTACTCAGTCAAAAAGCAAATTTATGTTATGCTATTGAATAAAATTATAATATAGTAAAAAGTTTCAGCCTGTGTTTTCACTCAACGCTATTAATAACGTGTTCACGTGTCTATTAAAAATAAAATATTACAATATCAGGGACATCCCAGTTAACTGAAATTTAAATGAAGTTGCGACGCAACAGTCGATGTGAATCAAAGATTAGATGACAGGTGACAGGTTACTTATGTGTATTTTTTATTTGTGAAAGAAAAACTATTCACCTTCTAATGTGAATTCATAAAATGATAAAAATTTACCTCCAAAACACTCGTTTCCAAGAAGATTTGTAGTGGGTTTGCTGATTTTTCCAAACCCCTGGGTGCCAAGAAGACTTACAAAGAAGATACATTAAAAATTAATATATTTAAATTGTTACAAACTTAAACCGCAAATGTAGCCACACTAACAGTTTGTTTTCTCTCAACACGGATTGGCTCACTGATGAGAAAGCGTAATGGTATAACTTACTCTGTATTCTTAACCAAAAGAAGTACAACAGGGTTCCGTCTCCATGCGATGAGATATTTATGAGTTTACTGGCAACAAACAAACAGAATCGAGGGAACATACAGATTTAAAGTTTTATTATATGTACTGATAACTTTTATTCAAACGAGCGTTATACGGCTGTTTCAAAACCATAGACGTGTAAAGTTTGGGGGAAATATTACTCATTATTTAAGATAAGGCAATGAGTAATGGGAGAAAACTAGACTACAAACATTTAAGTTTTAAAATCAAGCTGAAATAGGAACATTTGTTTGGAGGTCAAAATTTGGTTTACAAATGTTGGTTTCTTGGCACAGCTCCAAAGCGAGCTTGGCGATTTGTTTTGTAATTATGAGTTTGACTAAAGAGTTGCAACCGAGTTAGAGAAATTTTCAAAGTGTAGTTCAAAAACTCAGTTCTTAAAAAATGAATATGTGCAAACATATGTTTATGTTAAACAATTGTTATTGAGTTTATACTCAATATTAAGATTGATTTTCTTCGTAAAAAAAATTAGTTCTGAGCAAAACATATTATGTTAAAAATAATTCAGACATTTATTCAAAGAGGTTTGCAAGACATAAAGAATGAACAGTGGAATTTTTATTTAAAATGTATCAAGACCTAAAAGTTTGTATTTTGCAATAATGATATCCACACACACAATAGATTAACACATAAGTTACGTGAGTTGTAAATATTTTTTTTATGTTTGCTTAGATTAAGTTGCAAAGTATAATAATATAGTAGGCCTGTATACACAGTGATGTGAAATGTATGATTACAATACTAAGTAACCAGTGTTATATAAAAAGTGTATAATATATCATAGTTTAAACTTTAGAATATTTGAATTTGTGTACTACTTGTTGTTTTGGTCACCAGCCGCCACTGTTATACTCAGTTACAAATTGCGTGGAAACCATTGAATGTATTTTAAGAACACGATAGGAAGAACAATTATCTGACACAAAGCTAAAGTATTTTAATATGTTCATTAAAGCCAACCAATTTGAAGCTATCACTTTAGATAGATAATTGCATTACTAATAAAATAATATTATAATGACATAATAAATTCTATTAACATTTATAAAATAAATTGCTTTTTAAATGTATCTTCCTATCCCGTTCTTAATGTAGTCGTTTAAATATAACAATAAATTTGACTATGAACATTGAACGTACCAAAACTATCACCTTCAAATCCCAAGCACCATATAAAGATATTTTTTTAAATATGTTTTTATGAGCTAATAAAACTGCTTCAACCCTATAAAACTTTTTCAGCATTCCTTTTTTCCCCTCCCCCGACTGGAAGTTTCGTATTGTGTTATCAGTTGTCCGCTCCGAGCGGCGGGACAGTTGTAAGTTTTTTTATGGGGACATGCGAACTATTATAATCACCCCTCCTTCGACCGGCATAGCCGCCGCCCGCACTTGAGAGTCAATACTACCGGGTAAACATTCAGAGTAAGTTGGGCCAACTGTGCAGACTGAAATCTACCATCCGGGTCATTCCACCCACACTAAAATGGCGATAAAACATGCACATTAAGTTTATCTCAACACAAGACTAGCAAATTTTATATATAAAAAAGCTTATGAAAGTGCATTTCAATAGAAAGATTTTTTTATATGTATGCAATTAATATAGATATTGTTTTATTTTTTATGATGTGCACTTTCTAAACAGTGCTATACTAGCGCACATGTTGGAAGCTAGTTAAACCCAGTTAAGCACGCATAAGACACACTCAATTCTACTCTAGAAATTATAATATTTGAAGTTTAACACCTTGGCTCTGTAGGTAGCATATATGTCGACTGAACTAAGAATCCCGGGTTCAATTCTTGGCAAGGCCGAAAAATTTGTCATTGGAGAAATGTGGGTTTCTGCATTCACAGTGATGAATTAACCGCCGAGGGCTGGGTGTTGTGTCTGTTTTAAATTTAATTTAGTTTATAAGTCATGTGCTGATATAATCAGTCGGTTCAGAAAGTGCACGTTAAATACCTAAAATACTGTAAATAAATAAAATATTTGAATAAAACAACAACCGAAACGGTGGCCACGTGGACTAAACGTAAAACTCATTCTAGTCTGGTTTGTTATTGGCGGGCAGATAGGCGTTCTTATTCTGGTTGGATGTAATGAGGGCAGTTTTTACCAAATTGTTTCACATTTTCCCTCCATACAGAAGCGGGTACATTACTTCTAAATTTTACATTAATTATCATCTCTAACTCATTAGTGTAATTAAATGCATATAGCCCAACGGGTGATTATATAAAGTGGAGGAAATTAAAACACGAAAAAACTGAATTCCAAGTGTTATTAGATAGACTATATAATATAACATATTGTACATTTACTTTGACCAGGAAATATAAAATATTATTTTATATTTAGGTTTGTCTGTGATATCGATACAATTTTTAACCTCCTTTACATAACCCTAAAAATTGACACAACAATAATCGATTACTCCGGTTTTTTTAGCTGTTAATATTGGTTTGCAATCTATAAGTGAAATTTTTAATAATAGTATCAAAATTAGTACCTAACACACAAATAAATGTAAATGCGTAAAATGCTGCGTAAAATGCTGCGAATAAATGCCTTTAAAACAAACAAATTAACGCTCAGTGAATTAAATAGGCGTTCCTTTGCATTCAATACCCCTTTTATTAGTTTTAAAATATGAACAACCATAATACAATTCATTCCACTGGATTCCAATGCATTTGGAATCATATTGTTAAATCCGATAGTGATCACTTTTGTATGATGACGCGCCGTTAACTCATTTAATATTATCATGATGCAACGGAAACACTTTTTGTTTTGCTGTCAACATTGATGAAATGTAACTATATGGCTATTATTTTGTCGGCATTGATATTGTCAAAAGTGGGAGCAACGGATCATGAGGTTTGACCTATGAATTACACTAAATGTAATTATAAACTTTGTCAAATAAAAGTTTTCAACTTTATCTTAATAGTATTCTTTAGATGGTAGACATTTTATTTGATGAGCCTATTTTGGTTCATGAAAATGGATAATAGAGCTCAAGTCTACGCTGTGAACATTTATTTTCCTAGGTAGTAAAACTACTTCTAAATGATAGAAACTAATTCTGAAAGATTTCTTTTAACCGTTGTAGAAGATGCTCGATTCAAAGTAATATTACAATACACGGCGTTTAACAAATTGAGGTTTAACACCATAATTAAATAGCGCCCTTGTATCTTGAAAACCTTCAAGTGCACTCACGAGATTCCATTGAAAATGTAATCACTTAAATTGGGAACGTTCTGTCGCGCAATAGGTTTCTTGGGGTAAAACCTACCTCCCACCCCTCTTGAAGCCTTATTCCTCGTCCCTTTTATAATACATCTCATCACAACATCGTTATGCCGTACTTTTAAAACGGAATAATTTCCCCTCCAAAACTCCTTTTCTCTCCATTATTCGAGATAGAAATGAATGAAATTGTAAAATAAGAACAAAACACACATAGAGCATTTTCCACTAATTATGCCAATTAATTTTTTATAAGTGAGTTATTTTCCTAAGGGCCTTGTAAACGTTTAAAAAATTATTTTTTTTAAATTTAGCATAACAAACATACTATTCCAAAATCCACTCTGCATTCCTAAATTAAAAATTTATTCCAACAGGTATTTGCCCAAAAGTAAATTAGGTTTTTCTTATCATATATAAAATGGAAGTTTGCAATTAAAAACTTAAACGAAACTCTTATAAGAACAAACTTTGCATTCGTTTAAGCATAAAATTTGTCCTAAAATTATATAACTAACAGCGTATAAGAAAATAATTAGATTTCTATAAATGCCTCTAAGAAATACAAAGAAATATGAGAAAAATTCAAAATAGAGCACAAAATTACATAATATAAAATAGTTTGATGCAAAGGAAAAGCGCAAGTTTTCAGTATTTAGAATGCCCTTTAAAGTGTTGTTAGAATAATTATTTTAATAATTTCATGGATTGTGTTAAGTGATTTGATGAAAAATGTGAACAATATTATTTATTTGTACTAGGTAAGTTCTCTTTGTTACCAAATTTGCAATGGACGTATGGGGCGCCAAGTCAAACATTCAGCGATAACAAATAACCAATAAATGTATGTCTACCTAAAGCTCATAACCGATTTTGATCAAATGGGGTTTTAATTGTAAGGGACTGCAAGGGTAAATGCTTATTATTAGAAGGAATCAAAGCTATTAACACTAAAGTCAATATAGCTATTTACGCCTAGACAGAATCACTTTGTACAAAGCAACAAATACAAATTCGATTCATATGAATGTATGCTTAGACCGAATGTTATAAGGGAAGTAATATGTTTAATCTTTGTAAAACATTTAATCGTGTGCGTAGTGAAAAAAAAAATGAGTCCTAGTTCGTTATTGCTTGAAGTTTCTAAAAATATTATTCACAATCATTGAATTTATTTAGTAAACGTGGCCGAATACCTTACTTCACAGATGAAAGTTTTGTTAAAAAATAACACTGATCTAATATAGTAAATACATTCAGTCAGACACTATAGTTTCCGACTCACATAACATTTATTTAAATTAATTGCCAAAATCAAGTACATTTTAAACAACATAAGTATTCTCCTTACTTCCGTTTGGTATATGTATAAGATGCTCAACAATTCCTACCTATTGCAAATATTTTTAATATTTTGATTTATCGTGTTGACAATCGCATTTTAGTCATCTAATTATTTTTATTCATGCATATGTTTCAATATTAACACAATCCTTTTACCATGCGTTCAAAAATGTATGGTACATACATACCGTACTTGTAAAACCGTTTTAATGCTCGATCCAACATCACTTATATTTAAAACAAACCGCTACTCACATGCTACGTAAAAATTAATTAATGAAAATTAACCCACAAAGTAATGTAATCGTTTTAATAACTGTGCAAACCTGAGTTTGTGTTTAAGGCCCGCCGCACATTGGACGCATGGCAGGCGCAGCAAAGGCAGAGGGCAGGCATAGCACAGGAATAGGTTCTTGTAAGTCATCGCAGATTTGAAACGAGTCAGGGAGCTTTCACCCAGTGGCACAAGACGTGATATGGCGTGTGAATTAGAGTAACTTCTGATAGATTTGGATTCAGAGTCAGACTCTGAATTAAATAATATAATTTTAGGCTACTCTCTTAGTAAAAAAAAGTAAAAAGACGAAAATTGTCATTTACTTTATGCCCAGTGTCTAGTAACATCTTATTCTTCTAATGGGTTGTACAAACTACTGTAGATTAATTTCACTAACTACAATTCAGTTCAATAGCAATCTTTTCCCATAGCTCATCTTTCAGCTTCGTCCTCATGTAGTCTGAATTGCTTGTTTCATATAATACTGGATGGTCTTGAACTAATTGGATAGGATGTTCCATCACAATACACAAAAACTACGTGACAGAGGCGCAGAGGACACAGGAAAACTGTACGTCTACTACAACCAGAGAGAGGTGTGAAAGAGTTATCCCTACACCGCACCTGCACTCTGTCAAATGTGCGGTAACCCATAAGAACACGTGTATTACAGATTTTCCTCTTTCTCGCCTGGCCCTCTGCTGCACCTGCCCTGCGTCCAATGTGCGGCGGGCTTGAGAGTTGGAAACTAGTCAGATGGTTGGAATTCATCTCTATACCAACCAAACTCGAACATGTATCATTTTTAGCAAAAAAAAAACAACAGGATATCAACCCGAAAACGTCAAGTAGAGAGAAAAGCACATTTTGAGAAAGGTTATATCTAAAAAAACTTCATACGAAAAAATAATCTCGGCAGTAAATTCGGTGTATGAAGACTCCTAAAAATAAGTGCTTTTGTCAACAAAGCATAGTTGTTTTGTTTTGGCTTCCAAGATCACTTATTATCGACCGAGCGGAGTGAGGTTCTATTTTAACTTGATCATATGAAATTTCGTATCTCTGTTTGTTCCGGGATTACTGCCAAGTGTATGGGCAAATTATAGCAAAATTTGACTTGAAGATTCTTTGAATCTAGTAAGCCGTACGACTTGTTTTGTTTTTTTTACTAATGAAAAACTTGAAATACAACAAAGAGAAAACTTCTGTAGTAACGTTAAGAACATGGCAATTCTTAGTATGATGTAGGCTACTTAACATTTTTTTAATGTAGGTAGCGAGGTCTACTGCCCACAACACTACTAGTTAATCTTTGTTAAACCCCATTTACAAATTGTATCACATAAAATGTTAAAACAATGACAGAGCAAAGTTTTCATTGAACGCATTTATAGCAATAATATATAATACATTGATGCTGTAGTTGTTCAACTTCTTTCACTAAGGCAGCCGCTTCTGTTAGCGAGAAAGTATAAATAGCCGCCAGGCCACACGGCTTAAAATAAAATGGTTTGTGTAATTTTCTAGAACTATTCTATTTTGTTTAAGATAAAACACCCTTTCGCCCTTCACCTACAACCAACCTTTGTCATGTCAATAAGAAAGAGGGGAAAGAAAACTACGAAACTGCTTACCACAAGGTAAAGAGGAAAGCTCGCTGCTATTTCTCAAGTATTTTAAAAAATTTACGTTTGAAGCCTATCAAAAAATATTTTGTTAGAGGAAGGTTACATTTAGAACCCTTTATTCATCAAGCCTAGTCCCATAGCTCCGCAAATATTCTTTAAAAGTCGTTGAAAATGAGCTAATATCACATTTTCACAATTTTTTTCCTATTAATAAAACAACTACGTTAAGGAAAAAGAGACCTGTTGGAATCTTTCGGCTGTTTTGGCGTGAACCGTATTTTGAAATAACGAATCGTAGAGTTGAGCATCTGCGCGGCTGATTTCTCGCTTACCGAGGCGGTCTCCTTAACTAAGTTACTATGTATTCGATCCAAACACTTAATTACATTTGTAAGCATCTGATACTGCTGATTTGTTTATTAGTAAGTTTAACATCAAAGTTATTGATTACTTGAGGTCACTAAAAAGTAAATCCACACGCATTAAAGTGGGAAGGGGATGCAAACACCACAGTGGTAGATCAGAAAAGATAACCCCCAATGCACCCGACATATTCGAACCTCAGCCTTACCATAACAATCCTGTCGATTGAGAGCCCGACGCTTTAAACCACCAGCGCAAGGCATATTAATGATACATTAGTGAGAGACCTAGGTAAACCTTTTGCAATCACTCACGATTTATATATAATATAATATACGATAATATTATAAAAGTAACGAAGGAGCTAAATTAATCAAAATTACCCTCCAAGCCCACATTACCAATCTATGAACGAAGGGTTGCCTACACGCAACCACAGAAAGAGGAGCTAACCAAAATATACGTGTACTCGAGACGATCCTAAGCAAAATAAAACCAGCCTGTACCTTGATGGGTTTGGGAAGACGTAGCCAATACCCGTCTTACAGTGTCTGTATTCTTTTTCTCTGTACCACATCCCACCCCTCCTTTCACAACCCCACAACCTCTTTTCCCGACAAACAGGATGATAAGGGATGGAAAAGTAAACACAAGGATTCAGATCCAGAAGGTCTGCTTCATTTAAGATGGCCCAAGGCAGTTATTTTCAATTAAGGCGGAATGATACTCGTTTGTATAATAGCTTTTTCTTATTTTTCCATCTCCCTGTGTGTCCTCCACTATACGACTGCCAGAAACACAAGAGAAATATATTACTAAAAATACAATGACATTTCTTTGGAAAAAAGTAAAAGAACAAAGAAAATTATACAGAGACAGTATCTTAAACGACTCTTCTTAGATCGACAAAAAAAAGTTCAGTTTTAAGTTCATTAATGGAATTTAGTGTATCCCCGTTTAATGTTAATGATGTGGAGTACAAGATGATAGACGTGTTGCTAAATAAATTGTGGTAAAACTGTTTTCAATAGAGACAAATATTTTGCATATACATATACATATACATATACATATATATAAAACACTGTGAACCCACCATATTAGTTATAATTACTCGTATATTACTCTCACCGGTGGATACACAGGAAAAAGACTCAGGTCTCCGGAAGATTAATTTGTACTACAGAGATATGTAAATATATTCTCTTACATTCAAGAGATAATTATAAAGAATAATATTAAAAGAAGTTTAGAAATAAGTGCGAATGCAAATACAATGCATAGAAGCATCTCGTGAATAAAGAGAGGTAATTATCATTCAACGGTTCCGGTAAATGCATTTTATATATATATATATATATATATATGATCTAACAAAGATTTGTTTGCGTAAGACTAATTTATCAATTTGAAATATTGAGCCATTGATTTCATTACCAAATAAAATCAACTGATTACGAGAAATTATCCAAATGTTATTTTATTTGAGAATTCATAGGAATTTTGCTGTTCGAGTCTTTTTAAGAAAATTGATTAAATCTATCTTGAGTTAGCGGGGAGCATAATACAAATTTATTCAAATAGAGTGAAAAAAATTGGGGAGCAAAACGGCTCTCAACAGATTAAAGAAAATATACAGTAGTTAAGTAAATACTTTTTTTAAAACATCACGTCTTACTAGCCATTTGTGTTATACTAATTACGCTAATATGTTAGGGATGGTGAAAGTTTAATCAAGAGTAAATGTATCCAAATTTACGTAGAGAGTGAGTGGAAAATAGTTTTGGAAAAGCCACCCTCAGTACACCCGACCGGGATTCGAACCCCAATCTCCCCGTCACCATCCCCATTGCGAGAGTGACGCCTTAGACCAGACGTCCCCAAACTTATTGAGCAGAGGGCCACATTAGGATATTGAAATTTGCTAGGTGGGTCGGATCGTAAAAAAATATATTGTATACATGGAGAGGTTGTAGAATTGATTGTTCTGAGTAAAAAGGTTATATAAGCATGTGTCTAATTCCAATGGATGCGGAGGTATAGCTGTGTGAAACTGGTGAGTACAACCACGTTTCTATAATTTACAAATATCTAGAAGAGGTTGAACACCATTGACCTAGACTTACAGGAGGTACCTGGTATACCCATCTGTTTGATAGGAATGAATATGGAAAAACAAAGCGACAGAAGCTTCTCGAAACCCCAAGGTTCAATATTGCTGAAATCTCATACAATATTTTGAAACTTGTAACTTTTCTATTGGCCGACAAAGTGATGCAATAATATCCAGGTAGAATAGTAACAATGTAATTCAACCAGAGAGAATCTTAACAGATGTTCTCTCTGCAAGGTCTTCTTTAAGGCGTCTTTAATGTTAGGGCATGTCACTGCACAGCTCATAAATTTTATTTCATACAACATATTAGCTAGTCGTCCCTTTCACCAGTCAAGTATTTTACGATATTGTTCATCACAACATTATTTCTCCAGGGCACTGAACCCTTAATACCCGGGGCGAAACCAAAAACACAGTTTCTCTAACTGTGGGTCGTGATCCCTGAAGGAGTCTCGAAAAATATTCAAGTGGTCGAAGCAAACATTGACAAACGTGGGTAAGTTGAATATTGATTATAGAACTATTGAAATTAAAATACACTACAAGTTTTCATTTTATATTTGTTTAGTTTATGGAATAAATATCATAAAGCAAGATTACTCGAACACAATTTTAATAATCGTTTGTATAATTAACTAGGATAAACTAATGGTTTTGATTGGTTAACTGCGAATTATATAGAGTTTGTCAGTTATAAAAATATAATTAATATTAAATATAACTGCATGAATGCTTTTTTTTGTAATAAATATGTTAATTATTTATATTTCTCATTTTATTCAAAACTGCTTAAAAACCGACACTAGAGTATACAAAAACTCAAATTGCCCACAACTGCCCAAGGTCCCTAGTAAGTTTGTTTTGTAAAAAAGAATAACGAATAAAAAAAAAAGTTTAAGAACCTGTTCCCGTCAACCCAAGAAGAATAATATGTGGATCCTTTAAGTATTTTTCATCCAAACCTTTCCAGCCGAAACTTATTACAAGAGTTCCCAAGGTTTTAGGTTAAAGTGTCTCTAAATCTAAACAAAATTAGCGGGCTGCATATGATGATCTGAATCTGGCTGTACGCACCCAAGGCCGAATTTTTAAACATTTGGATTTGATTTTTTAAATTGATAAAAAAAAAACTGGGTCAGAAGAACTAAAGTGATATTTTTTTTTCCTGTCTTTTTGAAGAAAAGAAAAGCGTTGCCAGGAGCAACCATGGGTAACTACGGGTACTGCTGCTGATATATTATGAAAAGTAAGAAGCTGATATATTATGAAAAGTAAGAAATATTGTAGGCGGCAAACCAGAAACTCGAGGGCTACACTCCGGTACCTTATATTCAAAGCAACAAATACTAATAATTGTAATAAAGTCCCCAGTTAATAGGCTTAATAAATAGGCTCCCTTATCTGTAGCATGAAAATTAGCAGAACTAAGCGTACGTGTGGCGTGAGAAAAGCAATTCTCCAAACAAAATAGCTAGGGGCTAGTGCAGAGCCAACATCGCAGCAAGCTGGCGCACAAAATATACAACTTGTGTAAACAAGTTCACATCCAGAGAAGAGTGTTGGAAGAGTGGGGGGACTGTCGGTGGGAAAACCTCTGATCGCCTGCCAGACTCCCAGTTTACAATTTCCCGGCAGAAAACCAGACACACCACGGTCTGGGATTGATGCGAGCATTGCTGACGACTGGCGACTGGCAGAACTCTCTCTCTCTCTCTCTCTCTCTCTGTGTGTGTGTGTGTGTCCTAGTTGTGTGGGCTTAGTGAGATATACAGAAGAATATTATGGTTCGTTCTCTGTATTTATTATTATTTATTTGAGGTATTTAACTTGCACTTTCTTAACCAACTGATTATATCAGAGCATGAGAATTGTTATGACCGAGAGCAAAAGGGCCTACCAATTTACCTAGAAAGGTATATTCACACACTTTCAAGGATTATTTTAGATGCCACAATAGACATGGGACCGACTGCTTTACTTCCCTTCCGAAGACAGTTGTGCTACGGATTTTTATCGCTCAAGAAAAATCCGTCGACCCCGGTTGTGTTTGAACCAACGAACATCGGGTGCTGAAACGATCACTTTACCCCAAGACCACCGAGGACGATTTCAGTTCTCTGAAACTTGGCTCTTTTAGTCGCAAAGAGGAGTGCGTGGAAAAAGGTTGTCCAACTCATATGGTCTGTCTTGCCGTTTGACGGAGAGTCATGGGTTCAAGTCCCATATAAGTATTCTGAGGATTTTTTTCATAAAAAGTTTTCCCTACTCTCACAACGTAAATGCTAGTACATTTTCTTCATCTCTATTAAATGATAATATTAATAATAAAAATAATCATTGTAATAGAGCCCACTTCGATGGCCGCAAAGTCGAAGGTGCTACTCTCGCAGTACACTAGACTGTCGATGACGGGGAGATCGATGTTCAAATCTCAATAGTGTATACTGAGAGCGGTTTTTCCAAAAAAAAGTTCCACTCACCCACACGCAAATATGGGTAGCCTACAATTCCTCTAACTTTAACCTTTCTAATCATTAAAACCACTAGCGTAAATAGTAGATAAGTGTATAACATGAACGGGTAGTAAGACGCGTTGATGATGGTGATAATAATAATAATAATCATGCGGATCTCTATTACGGGTAATAGAACGCGGTATGCAATAAAACTTTGATTTCTACTAGTTGAACAATTACTAAAACAAGTTTATTGATTCGCCTGGCAAAAATGTTTGTGTTTGTGAAATATATAAATATATAGCTATGCTTTTAGTAAATTTAAACTGTCAGAAAAAGTCAAAGCTACCACGAATTAAAAATAATAATAAAATGTGCCAGGGTTAAAGAGAATTATATATCTCTGTAGAGAAAACAATATTTTTACTACACATAATTATCTATTAATATTTATATTCTTAATACTTATACTATTGTTTATTAATATATTTTATTATATTATCAATACTACTAAAATAATAATTAATACTATAAATATTTCATTGTGTACACCTCATATCAATGTCCAGTTATACTCAATTTCAGACCCATACATTAATATCGTGTATCATAGCAGGCCCAACTTAGCTCCAAGCTCGCGTGAAATATGGGAGTTAAAAGGCAAAAGAAAAGACCAAGATCTTCCAGAAATGTGTGCAGTGCATTCGTAGTTGAATTATTACTCGAAATTTTCCGCGGTGACGATGTGGGACAAAGCGACAAAGTGTGTATTGTTAATAACTACACTATGTCCCTATTAATACAGAATAAAGATTTGTGCACAATGCTTAAAGTCTGTTCAGCGTAGGAATTGTTTTCTGAAAGGCCTTTTTCCCTAACAGAAATATATTATTTAGTAGGATATTGGTAGGAAAAAAGACCTTTCAGAGAGTAATTCATACCGTGAATGGAGTATAGCTGCGAAGTCATCCAAAATGGTCAAAAACTGCCTTTTCAATGCAGTTTTTATCGAAATATCATTTAATATTTCAACAACGTTCAATATTATAAAAATGTATTTACTCTTCCTTTATCTCCAATAATGTTTAGTCAGAAATTATCCAGGTGCAATAGTGTTCGTGTAAAATGACGAGTTCTAGCCAACTGTATCACAGAGTTTATTGGCATATGATGCACGATCTTTACTTTACCTTAACAATGGTACGTAAAAAGCATAAAATAGCAAGTTAGACCCATATAGTTCGTGAACTATAATGAGTTGAAATCAGTGAACCACTCTTTATAACTTATAATTATACACTTATTAAAATTGTGCAATAAAAGTGTTCTGCCGAGTGACCTTAACTTCGTCTGGTTTGGTTTGCCTTTAACGGAAAGTCGGGGTTCGAAACACGGTCAAGTGTACACTCCATTCTACTGAAAGCTTACAATCTTACCTTGACGGACTTCATTCTATGAACCTATTAATTATTTCAGGAGAAAAAAATGATAAATACATATTTATATTTTACATTTACTAATAAAATAAATAAATATATAATATTATTTTAAACTTGTTTTTGCTTTTTGCACGAAGAATCGTATGGCGTTTTAATACAAAATGCAATTTGAACTGGCAAATGACTACTCTAGGGGACAGGACAAATTGCGCTTCCTCCCTAGTGTGTTATAAGAATGAGTTATACTAATATTTATTCAATCCTAATATTGTCGGTACAGTATCGCGGCCTGCGAGCCAACAAGAGACAGAAACTTTGGTCCTTGAACATAAAAAGGTTGAAGGCCCGAATTTTCATGGCATGTCATTTTTTTTTCCGTCACATACAATTCTCATAGGAACCTACATAATAAACTCTGTTCGTGATCCCCTTGTTGTAGAAATGTATATTTTATAGGGATTATTTTTGTCATTTTGAGTAGTATTTTCTTGGTTTGCGTCATTTTGGAACGTTTAGGCATATTTTATTCATTTAAGGCATTCATGTTGAATAAGTATATTTTTAAATAATCGATATTTTATAAATGCATAAATGCTCAGACATAATTTTTATTCAAAATAAAATAATAGTGTAGTCAATTAATTTTGTATCCTCTTTGCGTGTATGGTTGTAAAAGACACATTCCTGGTGTAACACAGCAACTAGACTGGAGAGGGTTGCGTTGGAAAGCAGATATTTGTAAATTAATATTGTATTTAGCAAAATGCGAGAGTTTAGTAACTAAAGGGCTTACATTGCATTTAAAATTCATATTTTTAGGTAACATTTTGAAGATTTGAAGTAATTTTTTAGATTTTTTGGGTCACTTTATGGATCATTTTAGGTAATAAAAAAACCGGGCCCTGATTATAATATAGATCCATAGTATAATTCATCAAGGTATGACTCCTACCTTTAAAAGTAAACGGAGTGTTCAGTACGTATGGATAACTTTCTCAGCCCAGTAAGACGCGATGCACAAACACAAACACACACACACACCGCCCAACTGGTTAGTGCGTTTATCCATAGTTCTGAGTGACGTACCTTTGTGCCCAGGTGCGGATGTAGGAGCTCGAACCCTGACAGTGAGGGTAACAGTATTGGACAATTCATCATCATGGCTGGGTGCGTCTGTTCTTTCCGTAAAAAAACAACAACCTACCTGTAACAGCAATACATCAGACACAAAATTAGCTTTAAGTGGGCTTATTAAAATAAGTTAAAATTGTTGGGACGTATTTAAACTACACATCTATATATATATATATTAAATATATATATATTTAATATGTATATATATTAAATATATAGCCCTGTAATATATATTACAGAGCTATATTTACTAACCATAAAATACATTTTTGATAATCTTTATGTCTACTAAATAAATTCACGCATATGTTGACGCGATGCCTGCTTTCCTTCCTCTCTGTCATGGCTTTGTATTAACACTGAAAGAGTTATTAAAATTTATAACGATCCTACATACAATAGCAGGGTTGTTTTTTTTTTGTTTTTTTTTTATGAAAAGCTGGAAGGGCTAGTTAGTTAGGCCATGGACCCGAAAGGGGTATACGATTGACAGAAAGTTTGGGAAACATTGAACTACATCAGAGGTCGGCAAACTTTTTTGGACCCCAATCGACATATAAAATCTAAAAAGATCCCACGATCACTCTTTTTTCTACTCTATTGTTTATAATGCACCTATCGCTTCTGATATGGGCTGGAGGAAGTTGTTACTTTCATTGATCTGTCTCAGTCTCACTCATGGCTATGACAAATTATGAAAGTGACAGGGGTATGAACGATACTTGTAATAACATTCGATATACAGCTAGTCCCTGTTATTAATAGAATGAATGCGTCACTTAGGGTCATTTGGTGAATGCATTTCGGTGGGCTTGACAAAATGATGGCTCAGCGAAGAGAGCAACAAGAAACTACCTCACTTGTAGAGTTTATGCACCTTAATCTTTGAAAGTTCCAGGCTTTTTCATGTTTTCCAGCCAAAAAAAATTACATCCAACCAGGATCTTATATACTAAGATATAAATAGTCATTCATTTTAACTGATTTATATTAAAGTCTCAACACAAGAATTAGTATAGACAAATATGTCAGTGCGCTTCGCAGCTTAGTAATAAAAAGTGAGGATAAAATAAAAGCTTATACTGGGTTATAGTCATCTGATTCGTATTTTAAAAAATATGTTAAAAATATTAAACTCACTAATAAATTTTAAAATTTTCTTGACTTTTCCTCGCAACGCCAAATCTTATATGTTTTCCAAGTATTTATCAACCCTGACTTGGCCACCATTGACGGGTCCGAATCCAATCTGGGTGCATAAAAAAATTAATCTTAAATTTTCTGTAACCAAACAACATAGGTTCAGTTGTATGCAACTCAATCAAAATGTATTCAAATAAAACACAAATAGATAGAAATAGTTCTCTTTTAACAACGTTTGACATCTGATCTAAGAATCCCGGGTTTTATTACAACCAAACATATTAAACCAAATATGTTGTGTTAACCGACTAAGGGTCTATTTGTTGAATTTGTTTTAAAATGATCTATAAGTTGCTAATAGCCAGCAGCTTGACACTAAAACACATAGTTGACAGGTAAACAGGTAAATCACGTGATAAGTTAGTTTTAACAAACCAGCATAAAAACATATGAACCCAGCTAGTAATTTAAAAAAAAACACGATAACGTCAGCTACAGAAAAGGAGTCCTTATTTTGATGCCTGGATATACTTAACGCACAGGAATATGCTGTAGTCGGGGGGGTTTCAAAGGACTCAGCCTTGAGCAGTAAACCACTATAAATGAGCACGACTAGAAATTCATGTTCGAATCTCAGTCAGGATATTAAAGTGATTTTTTGTCATATAACATATGAGTAGTTAGGATACACAATAGCTAAGATATTTAAGGCGTGGCGACTGAAAGAGTATCATGCAGTTTTTATAGAAAAGATTTTTTTGACCAACATAAATCAAATATTGCTCTAGTATAAACATAAGAGTTTAATTTTCTACACATGGTGATCAAAAGTTCTTGAATATTTGTCAAACATAGGGTCAATAGATGAGAACATTTTTAAATGAAGAGAAAAGGTTTTCATTAAATTCCAGGACACACTTGAAAGATATTCAAGAAATATTGAGGTCATCATGTGAAGAAAATTAAACTATATTTTTCTACTGGAGAATTATTTGATTTATTTTGACTAAACGTTTTGCTATAAAAACTGCAAAAAAAAAAGCCCTTTTTCACGTCCTCTACACTCTCACCTTAATTAGTTACTTTATATGAGTCGTATCAACAAGTACAATGTAAGTATGACTCTTTTGTGTAATATAGGCAAAATAAAACAACAAAACACGTCAAATTACCAGGTATGGGGAGGAGTGGGCCGGGAATACCCGTGTAAGCTCGCCCTCGGCACTGCGCCCTTTTGACTGGCGAGGTCCGACACTTGACACAGGAACAAAGAGCAGGTTGGCGCGGCCCCAACATTCCAAGTGACACTCAAAGTGGTGTCATGTCAACTGTTTGAACCGGCCAGGCTGCCTAATCCACCCTCCCCCTCCTGAACCCACACACACACACTTCATTTGCTGGTTTATACCTAGTAGCGTTCAAATTTAGTGTGAGCACACGATTTGAATATTTAGTCTTGGCCGGTCAATGGGGATATTTTCGCGGCAGAATATGAAAAAAAATAAAATTGATTAGCACAGCTTTCGAAAGGGGAAGGGATAAAACGGTTAGTTAAGAGAAAGTGGAGCTGAAACGGTCGGTCAGAATATATATTGGTGCTAACAACAGTCTCAAAGTATGGTCTGGGAATCATTAATGAATGGAAACCGAATAAATAATAATTTGTAAATAAACTGGGGCATTAAATTGTCGTATTAACCAAAAGCGATATAAAATACCTTTAAAAAAAAAGGAGGCCTGTTCTTTCGACGTAGACACAAAAGTTAAGTGTTATAAGAGAGACACCATTGTTCGAAACACCACAAGCCCCGCCCAAAAACACGACTAGCTTGGCCTTGAAAGACACCATCACCAACACCTGTATTTCCCAGTCACATCTACAAAGCTAACAGCAAGGGGACACAACAAAATGGCTAAAACGTTCCCCACATGTAAACAAAGTCAAAGAGGGAGAGAAGCTTTGGGAGGTAATTAAATTTGCAAACATTACATGCCACGTCGGCGTTGTTTTGACAGCGCGCTATATAAAGATCATGGAAAGGAAAACCTGGAAGGGGGGGGAGATTAAGCGCTATGTTTGTTACAATACATTTCCGTGTGAAATATTGACACATTAAGCGGGGCATGTTAGGTAGATCTACATACATATATCGGTACCTACAAGAAAAAAAATAGTTTGAAGCAAAAAAAAAAATACTCCATCAGTAGTTCGGCTCTGGGGGTAGGTTACATTGGCTTTAAGTTATTATTCAGAGTTGATACCCTATTTGAGTTAAGAAATTTCCAGACTTAACAGGTTTTCTACAATAAGAGTGTTTTTTTAAAGTATTTTATTTCACAGAAAAAAATCACGTTAATCTAAAGTATTTTTATTTACTACTTGCCATAAAATTACTAAGGGCCGGTCTTATGACTACCGAATAAATATTGTTATCGGAAGGTTAAAGTTAGCGACCAGATAAAGTTTATCAGCCTCTCTAATATTTTACGCGTATTATGAACTGAATTTATCTGCCGGATATCTATCTGTAGGATAAATATATTTTTATGCAGAAAACGCAGGGTTGGTACTGTTTTTACCGGTGCGCGCATGCGTATGGACCCTGCTGCTACTGCTACAACCTAGCGAATGGAGACAAACCTCAACATGATTAAATAATGGCGGCTAAACGAGTGCGAGGAAACAGATGGCGTCACGTGGGCGCAGAAGCTAAGTTGTTTTGCAATTACTAATTTCGGTGTCTGCCAAAATGTGGTCAATAGTTTGGTACAACGTTTACAAAGTTTCATTTATTATGATCACATTTAAATAATTTGTTCTTACATAAACATAACTCTACAAATAGTTTGTCAGTTTTTGTAAAAGTGTGAATTAAATGATCTAACTTTATATATAGTTAGAGTCTGGGCATGTGCCTACTAAACACGTGAACCAAAATTTTAACCAAAAAACAGGTTCTGATAGGTGAAACCTCGTGAAAAACTTTAACTTATCGACCAGATACAAATATTTATCGGCCAAATTAATATTTATCCAGGAGGCATAAGACTAGCCGTAATAATGCTGTTTATAGAAATGGTTTTAGTACATAAAACGCCAATACAGTGTCCGTTCAACTTGCATGAATCTTAAATATGTAAACTAGTCTTTATTTATCATTTAAGAAAACATTCTAAAATAGTATTTTAAGTAAGTAGTGTTGCCAAGGCCGTATGGTTCAACCCCTCCACCCCCCTCCCTCTCACAAAAAAACTTATGAACAAAATATATATGGCTCTATTTATGGTTCAAACAATATCAAAATTAAGGTACAAGTACAAACTAGGGGGCAGTATTAACAAATAAAAAAAGCACTTCAGAGAGTTTTTAGAGGTGTTTAATATTTATAATTTTTTCTAGCCTTCGGCAGTTATGGTGTTATGTTGCCATAAAAAAACACTTCAGATGGCTTCTAGAGGTGTTTAGAATTTATAATTTTTCCTAGCCTCCGGCAGTTAGGGGATTGTGTTGACATAAAAAAAAACACGTCTAGATTGCTTCTAGAATTGTTTAAATGTGTAGATTTTTCCTAGCCTCCGGCAGTTAGGGGGTTATGTTACCATAAAAAAACACTTCAGAGAAATACTAGAGATGTTTAAATATATAAATTTTTCCTAGCCTTCGGCAGTTAGGGAGCTATGTTGCCATAAAAAAAACAATTCAGATAGCTTCTGGAGGTGTTTAATAACTATAATATGTCCTAGCCTCCAGCAGTTAAGGGCATATATTGACATAAAAAATACTTTAGAGAGCTTCTAGAGGCGTTTAATATTTATATTTTTTTCTAGTCTCCGGCAATTGGGGGGTGTGTTACCACAGTTACGTATATTACTAGATCAACATATTAATAACTTTAATTTTCATTAATATGCAGCAAAGAACCTGACCATAAACGTTAGTACCTGGCGCCCGAATAAAAGTCAATAGTCTAGTGCCCACGAATAAGTAGCACAAGAGTATCTAGAGCAACCAAGGCGATTTTTGAGCCAGTCAGGATCCAAATGCGAGACGTCCGGTGACATACACCACGTACGTTTACAGGTTCAAATTCCATTCTAGTGAACTTGGAAAAAAGCGAGGGGAAGATAGCAATTTAATTGAGTTGCTTCCAATCTCTATTTAAAGCGAGTGCTGGTGCATTCCCTTAAAATTCACTTCCCTCTTGGTGTGGCTTTGGATTGGTCTGAGTAAGTTGTGGGTAGATGAAAAAGGAGTAGTGCTAAAAAGGGAGGACTTTAATGATCGTCCAACTTCTCCCTCGCCCCATTAAAGATTAATTCAAATGTAGACCTACAAGTTCTCTCCTCCAGCTCGAACACAACCAAACCTTTCTACCTTCGAAAAGAAAATATCAACATGGAAGTAAAGGAAGGAAAATAGAGATCACCTTCAAAAGGTGTTTTCCCAGAGGGGAGATTTGGCCGTAAAGCCTGTTTTTCCTTCTTCCTGTTTCTATTTCTTACGTTTCTTTCTCCCATTCATTCCCTCCCATCAGAAAAGGTATCCATCCATCTGTCTCCGTGTCTGTGCGATGGCAAGATCCTCCCCGAACGTGTTTCTTTAGGTGAACCAGAGATAGTAAGAGAAGAAAGCGGTAAAGCCGGCAGGGAGGATCCAACCTGAACGCTACTCCGGTTGGCAAACATACCCGAGCAGCGTGTGTCGAAATTTTCACCTACAGTTTTTTCCAGCATTTGAGCCTTGACTTTATGCATTGTAATCAAAAATGTATCTGGATGTACGAGGTTGGAAGAAAAGGGGAGTTCAATACGAGATAGACCAACGCAGATTATGATTAGACTCGATTAATAAATATCTTGCATTGTAGAAAGTATCGTGGTGAGCAGATACGTTATGACTAACAGCGCTTATTGTGCGTTTGGATGAGACCGCCTAGTCGAAAGAATGGAGAGTATATTTTAGTTAAACACTTACATTAGAATCAAATCAGAAGGTAAAATTAAACGTCAACATTCCGGATGTTTAAGAAGTTCTTTGATATCCTAATTTTTCTTTCATTAGCAAGTAGAACATCATAGTTATAAACAAACTAAACTATGAGTTATGTAACAAGAGGATAGTTTTTAGAGGAAATCCACCATATTAGCATGGAGACTAAATGCGAAAACTACACTCAGTGTACAAGGTTGAGATTCGAACGTCGATCTACGTCACCAGTTGTATGTATAATTACTTTATATTTTTAATTAAGAAAAAATTAAAGCTATTGAGAATTTGTTTCCATTGTTCTATGAAACTGAAACTAGAAATCCCAAATGTAATTGCATAATTTCTGACAACCAGCCATCACTAGTCGAGACACCTGCACCGTTGGTCACGCGGTCTAGACATCAAACTCGTCTCGTAAAGTTTGCCAAGGGAGGTCGGGATTTGAATCATATTCTCTGAAAATAAATGCGGGTACACTTCTCCTAAATTATAGCTTCCTATTATCCCCTTCATAGAACAGACGGAAAGTAGATGTGGTGCATAAAACCACAACTAGTGCACACAGGGTGAGCTGGAGAGCATGGACGTAGTTTAAATTTACTCTCGTTGATTACATACCGAGGAATCGTCTGGAGGGTGATACATGAAAACAAGCAGCGCCATGGCGATTTCAATACACCCTTAGACTTCCTCATAGCTGTCCAAAAAGATTACAGATATTATATAAATTCAAACACGTGCTAAGAAATACAAATTGGCCGTTTTCATTTCTATGAGCTCAAATTGTTTGTGCAAGTTCCCCCCCAAAGGTATTTTTGCCATCCAAACAATTTAGATATTATGTTAGTTTTTAAAAAAACGCGTCTCCTTTGAAATACACTTGCTAGAAATACACACAAAAACAGCACCGAAACCTTAATCTCTAGAAAGGAAGAAATAAGATCCCACCAGCATAGTATTGCTTAGATTGCACGAAGTATCCCAACACAAAAAAACAATCGCTTCCTGCCCAAGAAATAAAAAAATTTACCCTACCTATCCTCTTACACCCCCCCCTCGACGGGCTAAACAAAAAAAAAACATCCCTGGAGAAATCTTGTGCTATGTTGAAATGGGTACATGTGTTTTGAATGAATCAAATATGAATGTTGGTATTTCGTTGTTTCGTGTAATTGGGGGAAGGTGGGTATTGTATACCTGTGCGCTACCAATTAATAGTACTATATAAATGTATTTAACGAATGAGTCAGCGAATAGCCGCCAACTTTTTATATAATGCCAATTACTTTTATTTTACCTAAACAATGTAAAATGTGTCTGTATTGGACAAAACGTAAACTATGTAATATAAGAAGGTCAAATAAAAGTATCTCATTCCCTTGGTAAAGGGGTTATAGGATTCAACCACTGTTTAGGGTACAATGGTTTGTTTCTGGGTTGTGTTGTTAATATTATTGATTTACTATTTGTGTACAAATTAGTCTTGCTGTTCAATAAACAAATATCATTTTAAGATAAGTAGGCTTAATTTTTGAATCAAGTCACTTTGCAAGTCGCGTCATCTCACAAATATAAACATTCAGAGATGAACAATTAATGAAATATAACTAAACGCATGCATGTATTTTCTCTTAATGCATGTTTTATCAGATATATTTATATTTTTACTATATTATTTACTTTAAAAAATTGTGCTACAAATTGTGTGGTTTGGAATTACCACATTTTTATATAGAAAAATATTAGTTTGACTTTTATTTGTACCGCATCGTCGGGAAAGCGGACGAAGGTGTCAGTCTTGTGTTGTCTGGTGTGCCAGTGACGAGGAAGTCTGTGTTCAAATCCTAATCGGGCGTGCCGAGGCTATTTTTCCTAAATAGTTTTCCACTCTACCTTCGCGAGAATGCTGGTACGTTTAATATAAAATCTGCCTTACTCATTCCTTCTCTCTACGTGAAAATACAGTATGTGGACTGCCCGAATAGGTAGTAGAGGCGGTGAGCTATTAATGAGAAATGTTTGCTCAATAAAACCGTTTATTTCTCATAAAATAACGTAGGCCAACTTTTCACCAACATCGGTGGGCACGCGGTCTAAATGTCAAGCTCATTTAGTTTAGTTTGCCTGTGACGGGGAGGCTGGGGTTGAATCCCAGTCGTTTGTATTGACGGTGTTATATTTTTACTAAATGATTTCTACTCCCCAAGTCTCCCCACTGGTGCATTTACTCTAAATTCTACCTACCTCACCTTTATAATGTTAAACGATGCATAGATAATTATAAAGTTTAGTCAAAAATCGTTAGAGTGGGTTAAGGAGATAGATTTTTTTTTCTTTTTACTTTCCAGTTAACTACCCTTAATTTTATGGTTAAATGTCTAGTTCTAAAAATATCTCGAGGGAACCTTATGAAAAGCCTTGATACCAAGTTCTATCTCGATCGGTAAAATAGTTTCGGCTCTAGTCCGAGATACAGAGACAGACAAATAGACAAACAGACAGCATCGCGAAAGCAACTTTTTAAATTTCATGGGGTATTAAAACGCCAACATTTATCAAAATCTTAAGTTCAATTTTTTTGACGATCACAATACTTCTTTCTTTGAGGGGTCTAAAACATGTAATAATAGAAAAATGTAAAACAAAAGTTTTATTTTTCTTTAACAATAACTTGAACCTTAAAATGTTAGCTGAAAAAAAAACATAGTAAGAAACTGAACCGATAAATATCTCGGTCTGACTACCTGGTTAAGACACTTTCGTTCACAGCGATTCCTGTTATTTTAACGTCGAGTCGAAATATCTTTTAGGGGGTCGCATTCCTTTCTGCTCTCGAGGCAGCCAACAAGGCTTCAGGGCACTGCGTGGAAACCATCAATGTGTCAGCAGCCTCACTAATTTGATTTGAGCCACTTTCAACTGGGATGTCGAGCAATCCAAAGCTTCACACATACTTTGTTGCGGGCGGTGTCACACAATGCGCGGCTCACGATCACGCGAGTGTCGGCTGCAGGGTATGTGAAGAAGAGCCAGTCAAATTGAGAAAACTCAATGGAGACAAAAACACAGGCAGAGATAGTGAACAGCATGTGGAGAGCGAGAGAAAAAATATACTAATGAGGAGCTGAATAAATTGAAAGGAACTACGGACAAATGATATATATTGTTTGCAGTAAGACCACACAAATTATTATTACTGCGGCATACTCCACGAATATTATACTTTGAATTCTCATTACAAGATAGATCTTTACAATGGTATTCATATAATTATAATCATCATCATCATAATTATTGACGGTGGAAAAGTTATGGCTACCGCCTTTTCTTACACTTAACAAAAAATAACAATTATAATCCGCTGTATAGAGTCGGGGCCGGTAGCAATTTTGGGTGGAGTTGGAGTCGATAAAAATATACTGAATCCTGCTTCAAAATAAAAACTTACAATATTATCATAATATATGGTAGCTACATTATTTTGATTTTACACCTTTTTTTATTACATAGGAACGATATTTGTAATTTGGATTTTTTATTTAATTATATAGTCACATGTTAAAGAAGCTTCCCGTGAAGCTATCTGTATTAGATTATTTTACCGCAGTTAATTTGTTTACCAATTAAGATCGTTCATCATAGTAGACCCAACCAACTCAGCTTCCGGCTCGCATCTGCGTTCGTATGTGTACGCGCGCGCGAAAGAGGTAAAGGGAAAAGAAATCACCTACGATATGCCAGAAATGTGTGCAGCGCGTTCGTATTTGAATGATTACTCAACATTTTCCGTGGTGACGATGGGCGACAAAGCGACAAAGTTTCTTGTTAATCACTACAGTAGATCCCTATTATGACATAAATAAGATCTGTGAAGCCATTCTAAAATGATCAGAAAATTATATTAATACTTTATATCCATTAATGTTTAATCATAAATGATCCCGATGCAATAGTGTTCGTGTAGATTTACTATGTCTAGCCGACTGTATCAAAGAGTTGATGGGCGGGCATGTGATGCGCGCTCTTAATTTATTTTAGCCATTTATGAAAGAGTCTGAGCCGAACAGTAGAAAAATAAAGGAATCGGGAGTTAGAATCGGAGACGAGGACTTGGCGATCCGATTCCACAGCCCTGATTAAAATACGAGCTAAGCAAATGATACACATAAAAACACACAAATATTGACACAGAAAACTAGAGATAAATACAAATACATTACGTTGTTAATGTGTATGTGAAAAGAGTTAAGGTTAGCATGAATTTACGCCATCACCCACGCGCGCACTCACAAACACACATCCATCACACCAGAAGGTGTCATACAAGTCTCAATATTCAATCTCGCGAATGAGCTCCCTCCCTACCTTAATCCGATCCTTCGATTTATTTTAAAAGGGGACAGAGTTAATTTGTATGCATCTTTCCCAAAGCTCAAGTTTTGTTTACATATATATATGAAATCATATTCTTGAGGATATGAATAATTAAAATTAAGATAAACAATTATATACGGTGCTGGGAGTATAAAATTGACATAGATTTATAAACAGTATATTTTGTGATGGCAAACCTTAAGGTCATTCGACCATCAAAATTTTATTGCATTATTTTACTATGTGTATGAATATAAGTTATAAATATTGATTCAATGATTTCAAATCATTACAGTTCTCGAGTTATAAGTAATCAAACCTACTATTTTATCCATTTTACGTACTAATTTTAAGGTAAAGTAGTTAATGTATGGGGATTAAATTTATTCTAGCTAGACATTCATATGAAGTGTATGCAATGAAGTACTTACAATATTTTAAATAAAATCAGTTTTTAATTTATAAGCTATTTAATAGTTGTAAAATTACATAATTTTTGATCTTATATAAGTACTTTTTGTTTTATACCCCGATACTTTGTTTTTATATCATTTTGTAGTACATAGTGTCACTATTTCAAATTTGTTTGGTTTATTAGTCCAACTCTACTCTTTTATTTTATTAATTGCACGGCGTTGATCAATGCAAACGTAAATTGGCCATGTCCATTTCCTGAAACTTCTTGTTTTGACTGTACCTACCAATAACACTGACCAACCGACCAAGGAAGGGTCGGGCTACCCCGGTCTCCGACTAATGACTCACCCCACGTTTTACTACCTGAGTGACGAGTTGTGACATTTATTTTGTCTCTTTTTCCTTCCTCTAGTAATTTGGCACTTGGATAGTATTTTTACTGTTTTAGTTTTATTCTTCAACTCAAAAGTGTCAGAGGAACTCATCTCTTGGTACATCAAGACGCGTAATGATTTTAAACCTAATGTTTATCTGCAGTTAGGTAAATATAGCAAAAAATGAGTGCGCATGCCCTTAGCATCAAGGCAACTATAGTGCTCCGTGACAAATTTCTCTCCTGAAAAGTGCTCCGCGATTCAAGAAGTTTGGGAACCGCTGTTCTATACCATTACTTCACATCATGTCACACGTCTGGGATATCCACCTAACTTAGCACCGCGTCTAACTACCCGTTCGGGTTACACGTTTATGTACTAATTACTCTATGTTCTTAAATTTAGTACAAACACAACACCCCCCCACCCCCAGACCCTAGCCGTTAATTCATCACTATGAAAGGGTAAACCCACATTTCACAAATGATCAATTTTTCGACCATGCCGGGAATCGAATCTGGGACCCTTAGCTCAGCAGGCAGACACGGTACCGACTGAGAAAAGGCGTAGGACTCCACCTGACTAATTTTGAAGGGCAAGTTAAGGTATATTTTTAGCAAATGTTTCAGCATTTGCGTAGAGGTAGAACCGAACACCTAATTACATCCTGCTGGGATACTAACCTTGATCTCCTTGTCATTGGCAGACTAAATAAGATGAGACTGACTACTTTACCCTCGTTACGGGTGCAGGCAAACTGATCAATCACAAACTTGTCGACATGGGAGGACAAGGTGAAAGACAGACAAGTGATCGACAGCAGGAGCAATGTCGATCAAGTGGCCGACACGAGTAGGACATGACTTGTACCAACTGGTTGAACAAATGCATATGCGAACAAAATTATTGATAGCCAACTGGTTGACCCAAAAAAAAACTTAGAAAATTGATGCCTTACTAATGATGATTTTAGTCCACAAAATCAGCGTATACCCGAAAGGGTAGTAAGACACTGTGCTAGAAAAAATCCACTAACTTGGTATTTTTTCCCTTAGCTTCTCACTCCCAGTTTGAGCTATACGCAGGATAAGGAATGAGAAAGGTAAAATTTAAGGAAATATGCAGTCATTTGCGTGGAAGGATAGTGAATAAGATTTTAGGGGGTAAATAAATACCTCTGTACTTATGACCGGGATTCTAACCTCAATCTCCTCAACACCGGCAATCCATTATAATAGGATATTGACGCATTGGACCATTTGACCAAAAATGTGTTTATTTATTAGAGTTTTAAATTATATTAAAAAATAATATTTCATAGATTTTACTTATTATTTTCCGTTCACGATTTTGTTGTCGAACACGTTGTTTGCAATGTATTAACTTGTCGGTCAATTGGTTCATTGAATCCATCTCGACTTTTGTATACCAGCTGGTCCTCTCATGTCGAACAGTTTTATATCTTATCACATGGTCCCAAAAGTGCCGATCAATTGACACACTCAAGCTTTGAAATATTTTTATTTATTTGGTAAACCAACTGGTTGTCGATCACTTTGCTTTCTTATGCACGTGGCATTCTAACATTTTTACAGTTTATAAGGGGCTCATCATGAGCTCTGTTAACTATTATAATTATAAAGAAAAGTAATACTTTTTTACTATAAATAAATAACTCTAAAACCTATTCCGGTACTAACATGGTCTCTAAGGCATCACTCTCGTCGTAGACTAGACCGTTGCTAAGACAGATAAATCGGGGTTCGATCACGATTGGGTGTACTGAGGGTAGTTTTATTATAAATTGTTTCCCACTCTCTCTACGCTAATGCGAGTGCACTTCCTCTAAATTCAGCTTTCCTAATTCCTAACTAATTAGCGTAATTAGTACATATAAGTATATCACGAACGGATAGTAAGATAAGGTGCTAAAAGAATAATAAAAGAGCCCTTAAACTTTCATCAATCAAATATTTAATTAAATTGCTTAGTAATACCGGTACATATTTTTTTCTTCTAAAAACACATTTGATAAATATGGGCCTAATAGCATTCGATACAATAAATACTTTGCGACACATGTAATAAGTTCATTATTTTAAATTATCAATATTCTATGAATCTTAGTAGCCAGGATTCAAACTCAAGCCACAACTCCCGGGTGAGCCATGCGGTGACAATTCATTTTCTAACAGTGAAGTTTCTTAGTGGAAAAAAAAAGAGGTAGTGCTATTACAACACTGTTAGGAACAAAGAGCTGGCAATCCCGGCTTACTTTCCCACTCCAACTGCCCATCCCCCCCTTTACAACACAACACCACCCCATCAACCATGTTACAAATTCCCTGTCAAAATGTTATAGCCTATTCATTCTAGGATAAGCTTGCTGTCCGAATGACCTTAAGATCAAATAAGAGTCTCTTCTATTAAAAGGTAAAGAAAAGCATGTATTCGGCAACGTTGGAAGACAAGTATTCTAGTTTGTGAAGTGTAAAATTATCTTCACTCAACACAACATAGTTTACAACAGAGCTAAAACAAATAAAATGCCAATATTTTATACTTATTCTATCAACCTTTAATAGTAATATAGTGATAACTTTATCATGATGTCACGCTATGAAAATGGTCAAATGAATTAATGTAGTAGTGGCGACCGGTAGGAAATTTAATTTAAAAATTAGTGACCAATAAGGAATGCTTAATTAAAAATTGTAATGAACGAGGAGTGTAGCGTTGTCATATCGTAGAACGTCTTTTGTTAAATGTAACTAGGAAATCATTCACAAATAAATTTTTTAAAAGAAGGAAAAAATAACAAATATCTCACTACGGACAAACGCGGGTACATTTCCTCAAAATTCCTATTTTTTTATTATTTCATTTATTTTAAGTACTGTATTTAACGTGCACTTTTAGAACCGACTGATTATGTCAGTACATGACTTAAAAATTAACTTAAATCCTAAATCATACAAAAACCAAGCCCCCGGCTGGTTCATCACCGTAAAAGGCACCAAATTCATATTCCGATAGTGTGAATTTTCGAATTTCTTCGACTTGAATTAAGAAGAGGTACACTTTAAAACACTAGATTAAAGTAAGCAAGATTAGGGTGTGATAGCTTTAATATTTCACTGGAATGCTTTACAGCTTAAATATTTAAAGCCCTAAAGTCAATGTAGTACTCAACAATTTTCTTGTTTGATATTTTTTATTAAATTTTTCATAGTAAATAGGTACACTAAAATTCGTGGACGAAAAAAAAATGAATTAAAAAATTAAAAACAAAAAATCTTAGACAAATGAAAACTAAAAATGATAGCCAAATTAAGTATTCTTACATAAAAAAACATACAAATTTATACAATGAGTAGGTTCTACATTTTTATTTTTATTCACTTTGGACGTCAGAGCCACAAATGGGAAAATCAAAGGTACCCTATTTTTTTTCCAAAGTGGCAGCCGAAGCACGTGTTTCAACGGATCAGGAGTTTTAGGTTTTGTGTTTGCAATGGGTATGTCAATAATTTTTTTAGCAAAAATCAGTTTAATTGGAATTATTTCCATTATAAAATTCAAAATGACTGCTGTGTAATGGATGTATATCATTCTAGTACACTTATACACTGTATATGAGTCTGAGTCACAAATGGGGTGTGGCCTCTCCTCCTTGGGTTAGGCGTCAACACGTGACGGTACGCTAGGGAGTAGAGGCCTACATCTGCAGCGCTGTGACGTCTGCTAATTATCTGAAGATGTGGCGGACCTGCGAGATAAGTTTATTGAAAGGAGGGCGGGAAGAGACTAAGATACAAGCCAACCGTCTGGCATACTTGAAGAACACACGGTGCAAATCAGTGGGAGCTTGAAGAGAAGAAAAAGAAACACAAAGAGAAACATAATGAATATATGTGTACATAAACACACGTGAAGTGAGTGAAGAAATGCATGGAAAATGAGATGACGACAAGCAGTTGAAGAATAAGAACTCGAATATGAGAACAGGAAATAAGTTGGCCTAGTTTCTAAACTTCACCAATTCTTTACTGCCAATAAAATAAGGAGTGGCGTACATAAATGTTATATGAGTATTGTGAATAATTGTAAGACTGTGATGAAAAGAAGATACATATTTATTTTCTAGTTTTATTAAAATCAACTTAATTTAAATTAATTATCGCTGCAACAATTTTTATAATTGTATAAAGAGGAGTATCTAGAAAATATTACTCGAGTTTTAGAAAATGCAGTCCATATTTTAATCATAGTTAATTAGTTACCATGAATGTTTGAACAAATAAAATAAGTCCTTTCCCTGTGCCAACGATTTTCAACCTTTATCAACTCAGGGCACGTTTAACAAGACGATAAAATTGTCAAGGCACACCATCAGTTTTTCTAGGAGTAATTTTATCAATAAAATAAAGAGTGTTAAGATTGTTTTTAAAAACGCACTATGTATGTATGTGTGTATGTGTGTATGTGTGTGTGTATGTGTGTGTATGTGTGTGTATGTGTATGTGTGTGTGTATGTGT
>CABFWB010000020.1:274570-299584 GCA_902151455.1 Timema bartmani | reverse complement strand
GTATACCTCAGTTTTAGCTTATGTGGTGCTGACTGACAGCTCACAGCTGACTTCTGACGGCTTTGAAAAGCTACCAGACCAAATTATGTATCCCTACGCCGAACCATATGATCTGCAAAAAACATGTCTTTAGCAGTTGTTACTTCTGACAGACAAAATTTAGGTATATACCTAAATGTTGACTGTCAGAAGTCAGCTGTGAGCTGTCAGTCAGCACCACATAAGCTAAAACTGAGGTGTATGTATGTATGTATGTATGTATGTATGTATGTGTAGCACTCAGTCCGAAGGCTGATTGGATCCTCAACAGTTCCGCCATCATCTATAAAGCCTAGGCAGCACTAAAGAGGAGTACTATAAAAATTAGGATTAAGGTCGTTTCCCGTTGCTTCCCTCACTGAACTAGAAGGTATTATTTTTAAAAATAATGTTGATGATGGATTTAAAAGGATTTATTTTTGCTCTTCAAAATTTTTCTCGCATCTTTTTAATCTTTCCCCAAACTCCCGCGGCACACCGGTTGGAACATGCTACACTACGCAATAAACGCCCACATCAGTGGCCATACGGTATAAGGCATTATCTCACAGTATAGTGGGTTGCCCATGATGGGGAGATCGAAGTTTGAATCTTCGCCGGGTTTAATGGATGTGTTTTTCCACAATCATTCATTACTGTAGGGTTTTTTCCCTTCCCGTCTCACCAATCCAGGTGTATTTTTTACAAATTCTTCACATAGATTAAGTAATCGATTAATAACATTTGTGTTAAAACGTGTATAGTAAAATGAATATCAAATTTATAGATATTCTAAGTCATTGATTAGAATAGAAAATAAAATAAATCGAAATCAGCGCGGATGGAAGAAACAAAGTTTTTATGTTTCAAATAAAAGAAAATAAAGAAATAAAATTGATTAATTTATTAAATTAGTAACTAGCGAATGAATTGCTTTACAGATTTCTTAATGTTTCATTTAACCGATGACGAATTTACTTATGTTTAAAGTGTTTTCGAACCTTAACATTCAATTAAATATCTTTCACTTTACGTTGATAATTGCTGTTTCGCAAATATAATATATCTCACTGTTAAAACCAAAATTAGGATGGTTGTCAAACACTCATATTTATTTTATCAAACACTCATATTTATTTTAATCTTTAAATTCAATGTTTTGATAAAAATTTCTTATAAAAGCAATCACGCCATCTATGGACAAAATTTCAAAAGGGAGGAACAACTTACACACATCAACTAAAATACAACTTAGTTTATAGGTTGTTTAGTGTTCTTTCAAACGAAGTTTTATAAAGATCCAGGTTCAAAAACCTCATTGCTAGTGTTAATCTCGTGCAATGATATAACATTATACAGTCGAGGTAGGTCAATATAGTTTATCGGCGCCTAGACTTGCTTTTGTATAACTAGAGACAAGAGAGAAAATAGTCAAGCATAACAGAAATAGAGAGGGCGAGACATTTAGTAGAAAGAGGGTAAATAGATGAACCTTCATGCAGGAAAATAAACAGAAAAGAAGCGAGAAGAAGAGGGAAGAAAAAGGTAGACGATATATAAAAAGACGAAACAAATTAAGAACGGCAGGAGGAAACAATTGAGGGAGTCGGGGAAAAAACATGATAGCTCTTATATATTTAAATGGTATATTTTCACTAGTTAAACTTCGATTAAATTCTAGAATCTAGCTATAAAAAATTATTAAAATATTTGTAGTCCAAGAAGAAAGCTACCAGGAATCTCTGCTAAAACATTTTCTCATAAAATAAAGATTTTCATGTTTTGACCCGATCCCCTTTATTTTGAAAGATAGTGGAGTAAAAGAAATGGGAGATTCATAAAAGATGAGGGAGATGGTAGGAGAGGAGAAAAATAAAAGAGCAATAGGCGAAAAGAGAGCGAACGAGAGAAGTAAAAGAAGGTAAAACAAAAAAAGGAAAAAGTTACACATGGAGAAAGAGAAAAAAATAAAAAATAAAAGGAAACGGAAATAAAATGACCCAACAAAGGAGAGTGATAAATATTATAAAAAATAGGTGGGAGGGAGTAAGATATGAAGAGAAAGAGATGCGGTGAGATAGATAGAATGAGAAATTTAAGAGACACTCAGATAGACGAGAAAGATATATTAGGAGAAGGAAAGAGTTGAACACAATCGGAGAAGATCCGTAGAAAAGTAGTGTGAGGAGAACATAGAAAGAGGAAGGGAGGTTAAGATAAGTTGAGGCAGCCTTCGTTGACGTCAAGAGCCCACGGGTGAACTCTCTCGCTCGCACACAGCTCAAACAAAGCCGTCACACCAAACTTTGTGCCTGTCTACATACTCAACAACATCGCAGGCATAGTTTGGTCGCAGTTTCACTTGTAACATACACTCTGTTCTAAGTCGCAAAGTGTCATGAATCTTCGTGTCTACACACTTGACAACCACTTAGTAGGCTAAACAAGCATATGACTGTGTACAGTACTTATGCAGTGTATAATGTGCTACGTACAAAGGATTTCTGTAAAATAGTACCATATTTGTGCCCGCTTATACGAATAGCCTTAATTAAATGCCACAACCTCTTCAACTAAAATGAAACAAGTTGCAAGATAATTCTTGAAAGAAAAGAATTAAATACAAATCACTTACATGAATACCATGTCAATTTAAGCTTTTTGAACAAAATAAATAGAAATAAAAGAATTGTGTATGACAAAACCTTAAGAAAAAAATAACAGTACAAGGTTGATGTTTCTCAGTCTAATAATAATTCTAAACAATGTGAACATAATAATTTAACAAGTTCGTGCAACATAGAGGATTTTTCAAACAGGCTTTTTTTTATACCGGGCGGAATGATTTGATTATAAATGAATAAGAACAAAATAATGTTAGTGGTCGTTACGTATTAAAACAAGAATGACAGAGAGAAAGAATAGATCGGAATGGAAAATGATCTGGTATTCGCCTGGAGGGAGAATTAAAAATAGTAAATGGAGGTGAACTAGTTTAGTTACACGTTCTTAGTGAGATTCAATCATATCGTTAGATCATTACGTAAATAAATGTGACCTGTAGCTGTTAATTTTGATAGAAAATATAAAGACTTATGAAACTACACTAACCCAATGATAAAATGCTTTCATTACTAACGGCATAATAAACGTTTTTCTTATCAAATAGTTTTTCCCTCTAGAATTCTTCTACCTTGGATCGTTATAATATAAAGAATCTTACACAGCATTTCGAAACGTTACTAAATCTACTTTAGAAAAATTCATAAGCTAATTCATGTATTCCGGATCTATCCCTTTAGAGAAATATTATAAATTCTTGGTGGTGTATATTATTTTAGTACCTCGTCTTACTACCTGTTCAGGCTCATCTGCATTTGCGTTGAGGAAGTGTACAGGTGAACACTCTTTAAGAGTTGTCTTTCTTCCGATATAGATCAGACTATAAAATCAGGTTATTAAACCTAAATCTGGAATTCAACCGCAGCAAGCCGCAGATCAATTCGGGAGTAATATTCAAGACAAACGCCCCACCGGGTTTTGAGGCTTGGCACGAGCGGCCTCAAGCTGGCAAGTTTAAGTTTGGGAGGAAGGGGGAGGCATCCCTGCAGTGTGGGGCGTTTCACTGTCAGCTAGAAACAGCCGTGACGTGTAAACCATAACTGTAAGCCACAGTTAGGTGTCTTGCCAACTGCAGCATGTGACATGAAGGAATTTCCCCGGAGAGCGAGCGAACATGACGGCTTGTTACACACCGCGCAAATTCTTGCACTCAAGTTTTGATTGGCAGAGGGTGGGGAACAGAAGAATTGTATTTGTGAGGGTCCCATAATGTCACAGAGTTATTGTTATTATTTCAATTTGTGGTGGTTGTTTGTGACAATCCTTACTGAATGACTAGCGTGAAACCTCGTCAGTATGTAGAGTTGATCTGAATCACTTGTTCCTGGGTTAGTTCCAGGTGTCTTCAGTCAGAAAGGTTAAAATCAGTCCAAGAACACTATCATGAAAAAATAATAATAATAATAATAATAATAATAATAGGCGGTGGTGGTCGTGTTATTGGGAGGTGGTATCAGTGATGGTTATAATTTGACGAAAATGGTAATAATGGAGATGGTGGGGTTAGTGATTGTTGTAATGTGATTGCAGTTCTGGGGATTGTGGTAGTGATTGTTGTGGTGTGGTGGTAATAATTGTTGTAGTGTGATGGTAGGGATAGTTGTGGTGTAATGGTAGTGATTGTTATGGTGTGATGGTAATGATTGTTGTGGTATGATGGTAATGTTTGTTCTGGGTAATGGTACTGATTGTTGTGGTGTGCTGGTAGTGATTGTTGTAGTGTAATGGTAAAGATAGTTGTGGTGTGATGGTGGTGATTGTTGTGGTATGATGGTAATGTTTGTTCTGGTGTAATGGTAGGGATTGTTGTGGTGTGATGGTAATGATTGTTCTGGTGTAATGGTAGTGATTGTTGTGGTGGAACGGTAGTGATTGTTGTGGTGTGATAGGAGTGATTGTCTGGTGGGATGGTAGCGGTAAAAGTAATCAAAACCCTTTATAAAACAAACAATTTAAATAAATAACATATTTTATTGTATTTAATAACCAAGTTTTCTGGCTGGTTGGTGTAGGCCGGAAATGTTAATTTTCTAATACAAATTGTTATGTAAAAACTACGTTCGCTTCACTTAACTAATAAAATCAAATACTAAGTTCATCTTAGACACAAATTAAAATGAACCTCTTTTTATTAACCGACATAATGAAAATAGTTATTTTTAGATGTAGAGAAAAAACTATATTATGTAGCTTTGTTAACAAAGAACACGTGAAGAACGCGACTGGATGCTATTAGTTGATTTAGCCTCTTTCATATTATATTAAATTAGGGTGAAGTTATTGTTAGTAGAGAATAGTTCGGCAGAGTAAGTTTTGTTTGTGTAGCTCGCTAAAGAGGGAGAATAAGTAATAATCTGTCATTAGAGCGCAAATATGCCGTTTTCCGTATTTATTCAAATCTACTGTCGTCGAAAATAAACTCTGGTGAAATATTTGGACTAATGATTTATGTAACTTAACAATAATAAAAATTAATCACAGCTTTAATTTAAAGGGAAAATATCAAATCGAGTTTTCCAACAATATATTATAGCTAAGTTGTATCTTATTTTAAGTATAGGAATGATATTTTTCAATGTGATTTCATTAAAGTTCCTGGCAACAAATCCTTAAGTCCCGGGTTCGATATCCAGCGCTTCCAAATTTGTCTGTGGAGCAGTGGGTCTGGAATGGAGTTAACTAAGACTCGTGAGGACATATGAGGAGCTACTAGAACGAAAAAATAGCGGTTCCAGTCTAGAAAACTGATATTAACGACCACAAGGTTCGTTGTGCTGACCATAACACCCTCCATCCGCAAAAGTTGGCAGTATCATCGCCAACAGACAGCGGACATTCGGTCGAAGTAGCTCGATTGCGGGCTGACGCCATAGAGTGCTTTTTAAAAAGAAGTACAGTACCAATTTTTTTCTAACCCGACTCAAATTAACTTTTAAACCAAAACATATCTGCGGCAACTTAAATCCTCCTGCGATTATAGGCATTCGGAGTAACACACCGGTGTTACATGGTTGTCCACATAGTTGACACAGGCGAACACTTGAGTAATATTCTCATCCTTAGAGTTAGGCTAATCATCAACACACACTAAGCCGAGGTTAAACGTTGACGTACGAGTGGCCTACATATAAGTGAAGTACTCAAATACAATCACTCGTGCAGACTTATTTAATTTTATTATTTATTATTTAGCACCGCGTCTTACTACCCGTTCGGCTTATACGCTTAAGTACTAATTACAATAATGGATTAGGAATTGGGAAGGTTGAATTTAGAGGAAGTGAACCTGCATTTACGTGGAGGGAAAGTGGAAAACCATTTAGGAAAAACCACCCTCAGTTCACCCGACCGAGATTTCGAACCTCGATCTCCCCGTCCTCGGTGGTCTGGCTCAACACGACTGGTGCGTTAGCCAACTACGCCACCGAGGCGGGTCGTGCAGACTTAATTTCAAATAAAATTCAGTACTTGTATTTCAAAACAATTCAAATACCATGTAAAAAAAAAGTGCGGAATTAAATACAGACTTTGATAAAAAAAACATTTTAAATATTAGTAGCGCATCCAACTCAATGTTCATAGTTTTATATAATGACCAATTTAATTTGGCATTATCACTGTTGATTCTAAAATTCCCATTATTTCATTATTAAATAGTCAGTCTAAAAACGGAAACTTTTAAATGTAACAAAATATGATTTTATGTAGCCTATGTAAAATATTGAAATGTTTTCAATTTTATTGGTAAATAAAATAATCCGTGTTTGGCTATTAATTTTAAATAGTGTGATTTTGTTTAGTGATATATCTTAACACAATTTAGAACGTGTTCAACACACAAATTTGTGTTGATTCATCGCATTTATAATTGAATACACGGCGCAAAAACCTAGTCCACTGATCTAAAATATTCTAAACGAACCGACCGTACAATAGATGGTTAGGTTTCCTTTAACGAGTTCTTAATTTATAAAAACAATGCTTGGCTGAACTCAATGTTATAAGACAAGCTTTAATTGGTATTATTACCACAATTCGTACTTTCATGGCTTAGAAATAGGTCGACTAAATTATACCTAGTTTCAGTTCCAAAAATTCAGCCAAGCATAACACCGTTTGAGGAGTTTTAGAACAGTAGAGTAAAATCCAAATATAAATAAGATTGTAGCATTGTTAAGGAGCCTAATAACAAAACCAAGGTTGTCACTATTTCTACAGTAGCCCCATGGCTTCTTTGGTGCTGACTGACAGTTTACAGCTGACTTCTGAAGGTCAACATTTAGGTATATACCTAAATTTTAACTGTCAGAAGTGACAGCTGCTAAACACGTGTTTTTTGCAGATCACATGGTTCGGCGTAGGGATAAATAATTTGGTCCGGTAGCTTTTCAAAGCCGTCAGCTGTCAGCTGTGATCTGTCAGTCAGCACCAAAGAAGCCATGGGGCTACTGTAACTACCAAACATAAACAAGATTGTACCATTGTTAAGGAGCCTAATAACAGAACCAAGATTGTCACTATTTCTAACTACCAAACTTACTTTGTTTTCCAGAAAGAGTTCCCATTTTTCCAAGAAGCTTAGATTGAAGAAAATAGTAATAAAATTTCATTTTTCATCAAACTGACAAGTGTGGAGTCATATGACTTATGTTGAAAACAGGATTATTTAAGAGTGATGGGGAAATACATCTTTTGTCGCGTCACAGCCCTTGTTTAAGGGGTAACAAGACATTCTTAAATCAGAGTGCTTAGTTCTTCAGTTCAATTTTTCATCCATCCAAATACTCACTCGTTTAAGTTTTCAGTTAAATGTCCCAAATTAACAAATATGTCCGTATTTTTACAAGATTTTGCACAATACCTTGTGTTTTCCCTGCTCTCCCGGTTTTATAGGTGCGTGTCAGCCCTGAGAATATACAATAACATAATTTTGATAACAAAGTAAAACATCATTTTAATTCATAGAGGTATTTGTTTCATTGGATCTTGAGACTTTTTGTGTACAAACTCCGAGAGAAACAAATATTTTAATTCTAATAACAACCTTAAAGTTGGTTTTATAGGATAAGATAAGCCTTTTTGAAAATACATATCGGATGCCTCGTGCATCGGAGCATCTACCAAAATAAGAATCTAATAGTCAATTTAGATATATACTTACATTTATTCAAAAACATTTTACTTTAAATAGAAGATAAAATATAATAATAAATGTTTTTCCTGCATTTTACTCAAATTGATGTATTGATGAAAACCAGGTCCTTTATTAAAAACATAGTTCAGACAAAAAATATTAAACGCAAATTTTCATTTACATAGATAAATCTCCCATTCTCAAAACGTTATTTTAAAAATGACTATTTTAATGTCAAAGCAACAATGAAAGAAAGAAAAAAAATGTTTTCACGTTAGATAATAAATTCGCATAAAATAAAGTTTTGACTTTCAAATTAATTCCAAAGAAGCCGCAGATAACCTTTACTTTTAAAGATGGATGAGATTTCAAGATTGAATAAACTAAAGAAAGCTAAACGAGGGCGAATAGATCAAATTTACAATTTTAACCAAAACTTGAAAGAGAATCTCTGATAAACCTCAGCCACCTACTCCTCTTTTCAAAAAATTAAGTGTTCTAGAAATACAAACATAAAATACGTTTATAATTTGCCTAGGTTCGTTTTCAAAATCAAACCCTAGTTTGAGGAAATTTTTTCAAAAAATACAATTGTCGCTACACTAATGCACGAAGACATTACTTAACAACCATTTTAGAAAATATAATTTACCATTTTGGTTGTTACAAAAGTTTGAATGTTTACAAAACTTGCCCGTTTTCATACTCAGCCGCTAAACTCTAAAAATTAATTATTTTTAATTATTTCCTAAAACATAAATATTTTACTATTTTGCTTAAATTCTTATGTACATTCCGGTTATCCAGAAAGATAGCAGCTTACCTTCATGTTTTACACTATGGTACAGTTAATAAGATAGGTACAACATACTGAACTCAATCATGATAAATTGAGTGTACGTCAGCGTAGAAAGTATATTCTTTTTACTTTTTATATCCATTACTGTTTACAGCCAATGGCCTGGGTCAGTATTTTATTCAAGCCATATATTTTACACTACCAGCTTGCTAGTCCTGTCGTATCTTCATATATTTTATAATCTAACTTAAGACTAGAACAGACACAACATCCAGTCCCCGGCCGTTAATTCGTCACTGTGAAAGTGTTAACACACATTTCACCAATGTTATTTTTTTTCGGCCATGCCAGGAATTGAACCCGGGACCCTTAACTCAGTAGGCACAATCAACAGACTGAGCTTTACTATTGTATAGAAAATATATTCTACAATGTTTTAATTTATTTTTAACAGTCTCAGAGTCAAAAACAATTTTCAAGCCAAACAAGATATAATATTATTATTATACCCATGTCATTTTGAAAATCTCTTGTTAGTCGAGTTAAGTGAAGCTTATAAAATTCCTAATATTGGAGACGACTGGGCCAGTTCTCACTCCTCTGCATACCCACCTCTTCCCGGGGGGGGGGGACTCTTCTCCCTTCCAAATTAAGAGGAAGTACGACCCTGACTTAAGGCGGGGTGCAATGTATGGCAAAACTTAATTAACTAAGTATCTAAGATACTAACCACCCGGCTGGCTGTATTCACTACAAGTTGGAGGCCCCAGGAATGAAAATTCCCTCCTTCTCCCCCTCTCTTGCCAATGATACAGATTTTATCACTCTTCTTCAGGGGTATAGTGAAATGTTGTCGCGAGTGAAATTTTCAATAAAACAGTCACTTAGGTTGTCTCAGTTTAAAAGTTGAGTAGATAAGAATATTACCAATAATTTGTTGACAAATATCAAACTTGAATATATTTTATAGTTAAACAAATACATCAATCCTGTTTATTTTTCTCTCTGTGATTTATGAAGAAAGAGAGAGAGAGAAAACATATGAGCTTTTCTAATTAGTACGGTCAGTAAAAGGGTAGTTAATGATTTGATCTAAGTGGTAAGAGTGCATGAACTCTCACTTTAGCAAGGTGAGAACAGTAAAATCAGAGTAAACATCACACGTAGAAGACTAAATCCAGCGAACTTAGTGGGAATTCGTGCCCAAACCTCTCCGTAAACGGTGATCAAGTGCAACACATGTGTGTAACGCCTATAGTCTACGTATGTTCACTGCTGTGGGAAAGAATAGTGAGTTATTATGCAAATAGTGTTGTTTTTCAATGGGTTTTATCACCTGTCCAAGTTATGCGCATTTTAACTTTTATCGCCTGTCCAAGTTAAACGCATTTTAATTACGCTAAAGAGGTTAGGATTAGTAATAATTTAGAGGAAATGTGCCCGCATTTGTGTTGAGGAGGATTGAAACCCCATGAATGAAAACACATCATCAGTAGAACTGGCCGAGATTGGAGCCCCGACCTTCCCTTCAACAGCAAAAAAGAAGTCCGTGTACCCGCTGACACTATATGTGAAATATGGAACCAGTTAAGCTAGAGGAAGGTAATATATTCCAATAAATAATCAAATGGGTCTTGGTCTTATAAACGAGCTATTACAGGGTGTCTATTGAGTTAGAGAACAAGAATTAGTAACTTTTTGAGAACAAAATTTCTTCTGTGAACGGCCAAACATTATATAATGCATATAATATAGGCATAATGCACTCACACGCAACATTAAACTTTAATTATATGGCAAACGTTATCCTTGTCCTTGGTATCACGGTAAAAACAATCAGGCAACCTGCTGGTAGCGCATGGCATCCTGGGTAGTGGGTGGCTCAACATCCGAAGCGTTCGCTTTGTTATGATGCGCGGGAAATTCGAATAAATTTTTTTTTCGTGACTTGATGGACAAAATATTGAAAATTGGTGACTTTCCGGCGACTTTCGTGACTTATATTTTAATTGGTAACTTTTTCATGACTTTCGTGACCCAGAAGACACCCTGAAATATAACTGTGCATACATTCTCCTATTTAAATAGAAATAAAAGTATTTTTGGGCGTCACAATTAAATTTCTTATGTATTTACGAGTATTGTGTAAAAATGTACCTTACCTTATTTTTAAATTTATTTAAGTTGAAATATATTCGCCACAACCGATATAACTATTTTCAAGACGCCTCACCATCCCATCTCCCAAATTTTTCAAGCCCGTCATTTAAAAAGAAAGCACAAAATATCTTTACCAAATGAGCCGTGATATAATATGTAGCTAAATACACTCCACGAATTAAATTAACAGCGCTAAAAACTACCGCTTTATGGGTTATCTTGTTTACTAGGGCCAAATTTCATCAGGTAAAAGCACGGGACAAGGACTCAACAACCCTAGGAACATTTATTGAAGGAAGGCAACCTTGCTGCATCGGCCCCATAGCCCAATCAAGATAAAGAGCGCCTGTTTACACTATTATTTGGGGTTGGTTAAATTACAGGTATACTGCGATAAATAAGTTATATAGGCTATGTATATATTTGCAGTGCGTATAGCCCAACCAGATAGTACTAGGTTTAATGAGACTGACTTGATTGTAGAAAATTTGTAGAAAATTTGATATAATTGAAGATAAATAGCATTTGCTTGGAAGGTGTGGAGAAACCAGTTGGGAACCACCACCCTCAGTACACCTTATCAAAATGACCCCTGACCTTTTTAATCACCAGTAAACCAGGTTAGACGAAAATGAAGTGTAGTGTAGTGTATTTTAATTTGCTTGGTGAAAACTTAACATTACTTAATATCATATAAAATGGTTTAAGTGTGAACAATAAAACCACAAAAGTCAAAGTTTGTTAAAATTATACGGCGAAAAGTCTCTCCATATTTGAAAATAGTTTGATTGGCCCGACACCTGAGCACAGTCGGTGGCGTGTCTGCCTAGTGAGCTAAGCGTCCTAGGTTCGTCTCCCAGCATGGACCAATAATTCATCATTAGTGAAATCGGGGTTTGCCCTTTCACAGTGATGAATTAACAGACGGGGAGCTGGCTGTTGTGTATGTTATAGATTTAAGTTAGATTTTAAGTCGTGTGATGTCTTCAGAAAGTGCAAGTTAAATACTTCAAATGAAAAAGGGTTTAGTCATAAATGTCGCAGTGGCGTTAACGGGTTAGCCTTAATATGCCAAACCAAATGTTTAAAGTATTTCTTCAATATAATTTTAAAAAAACTATTGAAATAGTTATTTTAAAGAAAAATACTTTAGCTCCCTGACGTACAAAAAAAAAGTATCTTTATACACCCCTGATACAAGTTTAAACATGAAATCGATATAATTTTCAACCCTCCTTACGTCGACGCCACTTCAGCCCAACCCTACTGCAAGTCCCAACTAATTAATCGAGGTGGAAAGATGCGCCCTACCCCTCAAAAACCCCACCAACTCACTTTGGCTTGGGTAAAAAAAAAACTTTAAATTCCAGATTGTGTGTGAAAGCTCGACACGGGGGAAGGGAAGTTTAAGTTCTTAATTAAGAGTCAATAAAGTCCCTACATACTATAATATCACTTTTTTTACTCTCCCCCACCTTAAAACTCTTCCCGTCACTTTCCAGTCGTTTCGCCACCATTCACTGTATAGTGTAATCACGGTGAGGAGTAACTAAAGTTACTATCATATATTTATATGTTAAACCACATGACCTACAACTATCACTTTTTACCGATAGTGTCAATGAATATAAAAATAATTTAAATAAAATAATTACATTTTGCCAATATTGAGAAAGAAAATATTAATATTTATCATAAATCTATATATCTACCTACAACGATCCACTATCCTTTACATTACGTCACCTATGCACACGACCAGACATTGTGGATGAAAATATTCGGAACAATGCAGGAAATATTTAGTTGCCTCTCAAAAAGTTTTTTTTTTAAATCACCGCGTCTTATTACCTGTTCAAGTTATATGCATATATTATGATGACTACTCTAATGAGGTAGGGATGAGGAAAGGAGCGTTTTAAAGGTAATATACACGCGTTTGGGTGGAATAATGAGAAATAAACCATTTGGTAAAAATCACCCTCAGTAGATTCGACAAGGGTTCGAACCCCGATCTCCCCATCTTCAGCAAGCGAGTTTAATACGCAAGTAACGCTTTAGACCATTCGGTCACTGAAGCGGGTCTCTCATAGTTACGAAGATATGTTTACACAACACCAAATATCGCCTTATGCAACATCTGTTATTATTAATGGGGTGGTAAGCTAACGGTTTTTTGTTATTGATCTGATTTGAATTTCCCACTATCTACACATAGTATTCGTCAAGTTCATGTCCCCACAAACCACCCTATAATCATTTCAAAATAGTTTTTAAACCGTTTGCTCTATTCTAAACACTGAAAATAGGATACTTGAACTTTTTTTCTCTAGGAATCAGGGACTTTTAAGGAAATACATCAGCGGATGGAAAACTACAATGTGGAGAAATATGCCAATAAAGTTTGTACAGTAGGGGAGGATCAATAAACGCCCCAAATAATTAAAGTTCGGCAATACACACTTCCCTTGACAAAGCCGATTTGAGAAATTTGAAAAAGATGGTTGGTCGAAATTAAAATAATAGTATCAAACAATAACCCTTCATTTAAAACAACATCAGCATTAGGCACTAGGATTTGTGTGTGCAGAGATTAGTTTTCTTAAGTTAGAAAAAATTACTAGTAAACACACAAAGGCGAAAAAGAATTGAAAACTCGTGGTCATTTATAACGATATTAAAAACTATTTTCAAAATCTCATGTTTATTGTAATAATGTATACAACTAGTAACGAGATTTTAAAATACAAAATAACATCTCACTTTAAAATAATAATCATTTATATGCACACATGAATCGAAAGAATAATCCTTAAAGGGTAAATCCATGCCTTGTGTTAAGTGAGCTTGGAGGTATCAACCTCAAATTTGGTTAATATTTTTCAATGTTATAGTATTGACTCGAAAATAACATAATATATCTTTATGTATTAATATATAAATAAATATAAAAATCCACTTCGTAAGTTTATGTTAGAGGTTAGAAGTTATGACAAAAAAATAGGGTTCAATTCCCGCCTATCGCGGGTGTTGTGATTTCCAATACTCTCATAGATAATGCCTGTAAAGTTCCTTAAAATTAACCCCCATTAGAGTGTTCTTAGGATTAGATTAGCTAGTTGCTAAAATAATTCAAACCAATAAGCATTTTAAAGTACATACATAGATAGATACACACACACATACATACATACATACATACATACATACATACATACATACATACATACATACATACATACATACATAATCACGCCACTCCCTTAAAGGGTAGGCAAGAAACTGCACATATAATTCAAAAGACAACTTCATAATTAATACATCCTCATTAACTTTCTCCACACTTCTCTATCCTTGTATATTCACTTTGCTTCAACAAATCTATACACCGAGTCATACATTATCTTTTATTCTCAAAACTCTTCAGTGCTTTTCTTTCTCACACATATGACTACAACATTTAACCACGTCTTAAATGGTCCACCCCTTAGATATGATCCTCGTTTTTTTTATTTATTGAGCTACTAAGTATTTTTAGAAAAACAAACAAACCCAAAATATATTATAATAATAAATACGCACTGTGCACGATTAAAATAGAAGCGATGCGACACATTTAAGTGTGTATCCATAAATAACAAAAGAGGAAAAATTAAAATAAGTCGCAGGTTGTAGAAATGAGTGGATATTACAAACGAGCATCCTATGTTGATGCGGTAAAATGGTGGAAGAAAAAGAGTAAAGGAAGAGAATAGGCAAATGAGAAAAGGAAATATCTAAATTCTAGCACAGGCAAGTAATCATTCAGCACAAAACTTGGGTTGTAAATTTTCAACAGACTCTTTGAACCACCTGGTATCCAGACATTTTTAACAGACATGTAGGCAGGAACATAAAACAAACATTCCAGCCTTGGCAAATTAAAACCAAAACTCAACTTTTACGAGCATTGCTGACTAGAAAAAATATGAAGTCTCTCAAAGCATAGCGCTCAAGTTGTCATCAAATTATCAAGAAAATTAACTGCAATTTCTAGAGAAGTTTTTATGGCGAAAAAACAGATGTTTGCATTAGGAAATGAACGATATTTCTGGATAGGTTTCAAGAGAGAACAAATGAATGTGTTGGTTTGAATGTTTGCGAAGCCCGTTATGGAAAGTTGGTGGACTATGCATATTATAGTCTTATTAACGCTTGATTACTAAATTTTACAATAGTTGAAAAGTTAATTAATTATTAGAGGATTTAAGAGATTTAAAAATGAAGGCATACATTAAACTAATATTTAAAAAAAACATTAAAATTAAAAAAATTAGATTAAATCTTATTATTTAAATAAGAGTAAAATTGATGTGTGGACTCCTGAATCTATCCCGTAGGTATATTATTAAATATGGTTCAAATCCAGGCCAGTTCCATCGGGGACGAATTATACATGTATTATATATATATATATATACACACACGCTTAATTCGTTCCCATATAAACACACAAATATACGGAGTTGACAAGATTCACAAAACTTAGTGTTTTATATGTAAGTAATATTCACTATGTTTATTGTCTTATATATGTTTTGTTTAGGCCATTCAAGACGTGGATAAATATTGTAAATGAATGTGTGAAAAAAGAGAAACATAAATACAGTGTGCTAGTTGTAGGAATATATACAAATATACTGATAATCTAATATTTAATAATGTTCTAATAGCACATACTGTATAAATTAAATTACAATGTTAACATTTTAAAAGTTTCCGTCGGTAAATGGCGAAAGTGGCGGCCTTTTAATGCTCTCGAATGTTTCAAAGTTTTATAAGTTATTGAACCACATCTACTATATTTAAAGTGAAAGTTTTTTGAAAACTGAAGTATTTTTTTAAAATGTTTAGCGAACGAAATGGGAATCTGTAGAACTGGTTTCAATCCTTTCCATCTCACGTCAGTAAAATGAACACATTTCAGACAGGAACACGAGAGGATGGGGCCCCCTCCCACCTTTAACTCGCACACAACAGTTCCCAGCAGAATGTGTATTATGGAGAGAGAGTACAAGGCAGGCAAAAGCCGCAATCCCTCGAACGAGGCAGATGATCGCATTTCACCAACCCAACTTTGCCCCATTCCCAGCCTTTCTAACATGCATACTATATTAATTAGCCACCTCACTAATGTTCTAATGTGAGTAGGATAAACTGAGGTTTTCTGGAAACGTTTGCTGTGTTTCACAAAACGTCAAACGACACCAAGCTAAACAAGTTTATATAAGTATATTACAAACATGGATATAAGAAGAGCTTACCTACTCCCATAGCTTAACATTTTGTTGTCAAATAAATTAATAATTTGGACGATCCAACATAATAAAATCTTGTCTCTCAGCAACTAAATTATTTGTCTGAAAAGTAATAATGTCACAAACGTTAGGGTAGTGGTTCCAACCTTTAGAGGGTTTTACCCCAGTTTTTGTGTTTGAGACCACAGAGAGCACTAGATCACATGCAAGCGTTCGTATCCTAATATTTAAAGTATTATTTTCATTCAATCTTACTACCCATCCAGGCTTTCCGCATTCAGGGTAGGTATAATTTGTTTGAAGCTAAAAGGAGGATACTATTTAGAGAAAAAAAAATCATCCCCGGTCGGAATTTGAATCTTCACCTGATCACCGACAAACCTAGAGAGCGTGACGTTAATCCCACGTGCTAGATTTAATTAATATAAATTGCCTTGTATTTATTTGTTCGAATGCGACTAAGATGTCTCAAAGTATAATGAACGAGCTCAATGGGTATTTTGGGAATTATGTTAGCAGCGTCATTCACCCAAACATTAGAATGCCACAGTAAACCGAATGAGAAAGCAATTGTCAGAGTTGGATAACAAAACAGTTTTTTTTATAATTTTAACAAATAACATACCTGTTTAATTTTGTACCTTCCTATAGCAATTATAATCACTTTAAATAGTAAACATAAAGTTTTTATATGTTTATTTATTTAGTACGGCGTATTACTTACCGTTCGGGTTATACGCTTAAGTACTAATTACTCTAATGGGTTAGGAATTGGAAAGGTTGAATTTAGAGAAAGTGAATCCACATTTGCGTGGAGGGAGGGATGTAAAACCATTCAGGACACACACACCTCAGTTCACCCGACCTATATTCGAACCTCGATCTCCCCGTCCTTGGCAGTCTAGCCCAACACGAAACAAGCGCGTTAGCTAACTACGCCACCGAGGCTGGTTAACATAAAGTTACAACTTCAACAAGCATCGCGATCCCACCAGAAACATGCCACGACCCCGAGGTTGAAAACCATGTAATGTTCTAAATGGGTTGAAAATAGAATTTTAATAAAAGCAAAAAAGAGAATGATGAGGCAGGAAGTACTTTTTTAATCTACAAAATGTGTAATTAATGGATATATAAGTATTTATATAAAAAGAAAAATACATAGTCACAAAGTAACGACGTATAACAAAATTGTATAACAATGTATTATTTTTTCAGCACCACGTATTATTAATACCTATCCAGGTTGTACACATTATAATGAATTATAAGCATGTATTTACTATTTTAGCATACTTCAATAAATTTAACCAAACACCTAGTTGGGGTATGGCAAAATTAGGATGTGTTTTAAGTTAGTGACAAACATAAAATAAAAAAATACCTTAGATTAGATTAAAAAAATACATATATTGATAATGATAAATTCTAACTTAAAATTTCTAGAGTATAGCTCTTTTTATAATTTGGTTTGTATATATAATTGTTTACTAAAATTGTCAAATAAAAGTTACTTTTGGTGACAGTCACTTTTTTTTCAAAGTGGTTTTCAGTTACTCAATTTAAAAATGTTAATTTTAGTTTTAAAAGTGAGTTGTACCCCCTGCGGATATATTTCTCCAAATTTTACCTTTCTCACCTCAAACTTCTGGACGGGTTGTAGGTAAGTATTTGTGTGCGAGTATTATCATATAGCTCTGTGCTTGGCAGTTGGACGTAATAAAATATTAAATTTAGATGATTTCAAGGAATGTAAAACTTAGAGTTCATTAAACAATAATCCAAACAGTTGTTATCTATGGTTATGAAACGTGGTATCTTAAATAACATGACGTAAAAAACAAAACAAGGATGAGGCTACTGGAGAGTGGAGGAGGTATCATAATGATAAGTTATATACCCTGCACCCATCACAGTGTTAGGATTAGTATCGTAGATTACGGTGGGCAGGACTTGCAGCGCTAATGTACGAATCTAGAACCGTGTTCAGGGTGTTAACTGGTAAACCCAATGTGAAGAGGCTCTTGAGAAGACCTAGACGCAGATGGGAAGATACCATTATAATTGACCTGAAAGAGATAGCTGGTAATGAGGGGGACTGGATTGAGCTAGCTCAATATAGGGATAGGGTGTAATGAGGTGGACTGGATAGAACTAGCTCAAGATAGGGATAGGATGAAATGGGGTGGACTGGATAGAACTAGCTCAAGATAGGGAGAGGGTGTAATGAGGTGGACTGGATAAAACTAGCTCAAGATAGGGATAGGATGAAATGGGGTGGACTGGATAGAACTAGCTCAAAATAGGGATAGGATGAAATGGGGTGGACTGGATAAAACTAGCTCATGATAGGGATAGGGTGTAATGAGGTGGACTGAATAGAACTAGCTCAATATAGGGATAGGGTGTAATGAGGGGGACTAGATAGAACTAGCTCAAGATAGGGATAGGGTGTAATGAGGTGGACTGAATAGAACTAGCTCAAGATAGGTATAGGTTGTATACTGTAAGTGCGGCAATGAACTTTAGCGTTCCTAATGTCATAAGGTAAGTAAGCAGTTTAACCGTATTACAGTGTGGCATAAGAGGCAAGCCTCGATCAAAACTGTACCACCCGCGTGTACAAGTTGGGATAGAGGTAACAGCACTCCCAAGCAAGGGAATACTACACTGTGCAGATTGTCGTGTGGTTTGTGCTCTTTCGTACAACATTACTACGCCGGATTCAGTTTCCACAAGCCACGTACACAGAACAACAACATAAGCAGCAACTAGAGGTACAGGATGAGCTCTTTCAGGCAGAACGACCAGAATTTAACAAGTGAATGAGAGAAAATTTGATAGTTTATGATAACTGGTATGAGTTTTACTTACCTCAACAACTATAAAAAATATTGTAAATGTCAGTGAAGTTTAGGCTACACAATTAACATTCTAGGATAGACTATCTTTGGAACTGTTGCCTGAAAAGTCATGCTTTTGTTAAAAAATATATTTGTTTTATAAATACATATAGTATGTTTTCAAAAATGTATGTTTTTAGTTCTTTACTTTCCAGTTATTTCTAAGGAATATAATTTTTTTTATTCGATCTTAAAACATAATTGGTATCTACACTTTAGATAAACCGAGTTTTTTTTAAGTCTTCCTTGCGTTCTCGTAAGGTCACCGAGAGAGGGATGAAAGATGATCGGCTAAACTCAAGAGAAATTTAACCGTGGACCAAGATATGCGTTGTTTAGAGCCCTTCGCCGCATCTGGGGAGCTATAATCGAAACTAAAAGCGCGGATTTCAACCTGCTTCTGATATCTCTTGACGTGTGACGTGCGCGACACGCAACAATGTTGTCGTCATACTCTGCCGAGTTCTCAACTTCCGCCGCAGACACGTTCCAGCGAGCACAACGGCGTCAACTCAAATCTCACACACAATTTAATGTCAATTATAGTCAGATCGTCATAGGAAGAGTAAAGATGAAAACATCCACATAAAGCCCCTGTATTTATCTCACAAATGTCAAAATGGCACCTCTCTCCCTCTAAGCAAATGCGGGTACGTTTCCTATAAATTAAACCCTCGTCCCTACCTAATTAGTGAAAATAATTGGATCGGGTAGTAATACGCGGTGGAGAAACTAGACTACACGTTTACGACAATTATAGCTCATGTACAGAATGGAGAGGTTATGATTTTATAGTTTTAATAATTGGTTAAACACAAGTGTATTGCATTCAAAATATTAATTTTAATTACATAACCGACGCGGTTTGTTTAACTGATACTCTTAAAAACAATTTTATTTTCTATTGATGTATTCATTGAAAATTATTTTTATTCGTAAGGTTAACATAAAGTCGTCCCCTGCTTAAAATCAAAGAACATTCATTTTCAAATAAGAGGAATTGTGCCGGAATGTATAGTCGGATCGCCATAAGAAGAATCTAATTTGAAAGTTCAAAGAATTACTAAATCTGGTTTCATGTATTCATAAGATTAACAATTTGTGTTTTAGCTTTCATTTGACAGATGGTGAGGGAAGTGCTAAGAAATAAAAATAAAGAAAGGAAACTTTAGAAAGGTATACATAGCAAAGAAGAGTTAACATGATAGGCCATATAATGAGACATGATGGTTTGAAGAAGATAATAAATAGAAGATGTGGAAGAGAAAAATTAAAGAGGGAGACTGGCGTAATGATGTTGACAGAAGAAGATACAAAGGTGTAAAAAACTGGCCAATAATAAGAAAAAGTGGAGGACTGTAGCAAATTAATCGCAAGATTGATAACCTAATGATTATAAGATAGTGTAAAACTGACAAACATAAAGATTTTGTCATTGTTAGCATCTAATCAGTTATATTTTCACACCACAGTCGATAGGCGAGCCAGGTGTGAGTTTTCCCGAAACCAATATTGACAAAATTCCCTAAAATTCCCCTTCCTAATCCCGTTATCTTGGATTCGATCATTTTAAGTCACCGATAAATATCACAAGAAAAGATATTCATACGACGAGAACAACATACAGGCCATTTCAAAAGCATTAAAACTTTCAATGTCCCATAAAAAAAGAATGTATATGTTGCTGTATTTTCTAAATAGAATAGTTTACTACAGAATTACAAGTCATTTTATGGCTAGTTAGGTCAATTTAATGGCCTAATTTAAACATAGAAAAACAGTTGGATAAGTCATCGCCTTAATTTATATCCATAAATCCCGTTTAAACGAGTAAGAAAGCGCACGAAGGCCCCCTCCCTGGCTCCCGACATTGCAAATAAGACTTATTGCCAACTGACGAGGTAGATTTACGAGTGTTTTCACCGAGTTTAATTGGCTCGAGTACAGCTGTAAGTAGAAGGAAACGATCCTTGGTCTCAAAGGATCATTCCATGAAGAGTCTTAATGATCCTTAACAAGACCTACATCAGCACTACATGTTATTGTTTCCTGTTACTTTAGATTTAGAGCAACGAGTAATATTATGGGAATAGGGGAGGGGTGCTTAGTTTACTAGGGGTAAATTACGATTGCCAGCAGAAAGTATAACAAAAAATATTGTTATTGATCCCGATGTTAAGTCGAACGTTTAATATAGAAGCTTCAACCCACTATTCCCCCAAACACACACACAAGTTCAATTTATTAAGCCAAGGAAAGATTATTTCCAAATGAGAGGCTGGAAATGACTAAAACGGTGGTTTACAAGTATTAAAGCTAACAAGTATTACCGAAAAAGAAAAATTAATACTCAAATAACAAAAGTGAAGATGAATTAAAATATTGATTGGACCCGATTTGAACGTGTTTTTCACTAATAGTTTCTTGTTTACCGCCAGCTAAAACGCGTTAAAGATTACGGTGGCGTTGTATGAAGCCACTGCAAGCAAGCCAACGACACAGATTATACAGTGGTGAGGGGCTGTCCTTAAATTATGCAAGGGGGAGAGGGAGGGTTCTATATTTTCTTCAGTTTTCTTTATTACTTAAGGTTGTTTTTTTTATCAATGTTTGTCAATGCTTTTATCAGTGTTGAGGGCGAAACAAGATCCAAATAAAAAATTGTAATCATAAAATTTCACTTGTATTTTGTTTACACCTAATTTGACTGAAATTAAAGTATTCTAAAATTCCATATCACTCGCTTTGTTACCAATCCTCATGTCTAAAAATAATGTAACAATTAAAGTAATATAATTTACCAAATCGAAAAAAAAAAGTAGGATTAGAATGGGACGAGGAGGTGACAAAAAATCTTTCGATCCCTTACGTGGTGGGGGCAAAGGGGGTGGGCAAAAATCATGGAAAAAAACTTTACGTAATTTAAGGACGGTCCCTAAGGAGATCGCTTTGGAAATAAGTGTGCACTGCATCTTACTACCCGTCCGGGTCATCCACATATGCATATGGGTTAGGGATGAGGAAGGTAAGATCAATAGGAAACATACCTCCATTTGGAGCGAGAGTTAAAAATCTTCTAGGGAAAACCCTCTTAGTAGGTTTACATCCGGCCGGGACTAAAACACAGATTTCCATGTTGATGGGAAATCAAAAGATAGGATATGGATTCCTTTTGTCCACGCACCCACTGTTGCGGGTAGTTTTGAAGTTATGAATTTACTAAAAATATACCATCATTCTGATTTTATGTTATGCTTCTCAACTTTAGCATTACATTTGAGTTGAAAAGCAAACAAATATTTAGAATTATGGGATATTTTTAACAAATTCGTAGCTATAGCTCGTTTGCTCTGAGCACTATGAAGATTATCTCAAGTCTAGAGCAAGGGTTTGCAACTGGCGACCCGCGATGCCTTTTTAATGTTGGACACAAAGTTTCTTGGAACAATAGTCTACTGTAGTAAAGTTGATGTTTTTAGTCGAGAAACAGAAAGTTTGGACTTGCGTGGGAAAAATCCATAAAAGCTCCAAATAGTGTGAATGCTTATTTCTTCCCTACATCTGTTGTATTATAATGACGTAGCAAAGATAGTTCGTTTCAGTCAGAAAATTAGTTTAGTAAGTAACTAAACAGGTTTAAATTACCACTTATTTCATCCACAATTTAATACCTGTTCTTGTTTTTTGTATAGCTTGACAAAAAAATATTCAATTATGCATAATTTGGGCCCGCCACTAGACTCGAAGATTCAATTGTGGCCCTGAGGCACTTTTAAATTGGAAACTACTTACATATAGTGTGTAATATTCCAAAATACTGTCATGATGAACATAAACAAAAATTCTTTATATTACAGTTTGGTTAAACTTAAATAAAGGCGATGTATTATTCTCCATGATGCTACAATTATTACTCTCCATTTATTTATGTAAATAAATGGGTTTTTTTTAATATGCATAAAATAACTTTAGCTTATGTTACAACCCTACTTTAATACTGTTTAAAATATGTATTTAGCTTGAGTTTTCTTAATAACGATTATCATAACTAAAGGTGTAAAAGGACGCATAAAAAGCTAATGGATGAAGTTAATTACTTTTGACAAGTAAACATATTCATAGTCATCCTGAAACTAGATTTAAAACCATTACAAATTAGTGATTATTTTGTGTAGGCTTTAATAAACCCGTATCATAAAATATTACTTTTTGCCTATTGCAATGAATGATCCCATTTGTTGGATTTCCATACGAGTAAGTCTGGATTACATTCTAGAATATTAATTTTGCTTTAATTACAGATGTGATTTGACAGTTCGTAATGTAAACATTAATTTAACCAGGGAATAGTCTCAATATATTGAAAATTGTGATCACTTTTTTTTTTAATGTGTGAGTAATGGCAGAGAAAATATTATTTTGTCAGGAGTTACATACTATAGTTAATTCGTATCAAGCTGAGTTTTTTAGAATAGAATGTATTACATGACTTGGTGGCTATAGTTAAGTTATATTGCATTAATTTGCCAAAAATTACTCTTTTTTTTAATTAGCGCGTCTTAGTACCCGTTTGTGTTAAGCGCCTATGTACTAATTACGCTAATGAGTTAGGGATTAGTAAGGTTGCATTTAGAGGAAGTGTACCTGTATTTGCGTGGAGTGAGAGTGAAAAACTATTTAGGAAAAACCCACCCCCAGTACACTCAACCAGGATTCGAGCCCCAATCTCCCAGTAATTGGCAGTCGTGCATATTGCGAAATTGACGTCTTAGACCATGTAGCCACCAAAGTGGGTAAAGAAACTGCTAAACATGACGTAATATGATCGAGCGCATAATCATAATTGATTCGATTCCTTTCAATATGTTTAGTAAAAGTTATAAATCGTAAATAGATTTTCTCATGACATAGTTGCGTAAGTAAATATAATCACAAACAGTAAAAACTAATAGAACTTCCAAATTCCACAAATCTACACTACACAGAGCCTATTTCTGTTTACTTTTACTAGTGTACAAACAAATATAATCAGTATGATATGACGTCACTCACGCAATAGTCTAAACTGCCGATAACGGGGAGATGATGGTTAGAATTTCTGTCGGGCGTACTGAGGGTGCTTTTTTCTATATGGTTTTTCACTCCACCTCCAACCAAAAGCGGGCACATGTCTTCTAAATTCAACCTTCCTCATCCCTAACACATAAGCGTAATTAGTATATATGCGTACAACCGCAAACGGGTTTTAAGACGATATAGTAAAACATATATTAAAAGTGTTATGAATAAAAAAGGCCTACATTAGCTAAAAAGAAAGCGTTTCACACGAGTCTGAAATTTATTTTTAAATATAGAGACACTGTGTGAAAACAAGTTAAGTAAGATTTTATAAAAAAACAGTGTTGCTGTTTCTATAATCTTGGTGGTGATATATACATTTAAAATTAATAGTTCTACAATAAACATGGTTAAACCGGTTTTATAAAAATATTGTGATAATTTCCTAGTAATGTTTGTTTTAAAACTATGAACTTTTAATAAATAAACAGATTAGCATTCCATAAAATAAAACAACAAAACAATAAGCACAATCTTTAGGAATAAATTGATAAGTTTTCATGGCTACAAAATTTAAAACAAATCCAGACATACTGTGTGATGATTTATTTTGTAAATAGGCCTATATTAAATGCAAAACAGCATTTTTGTGGAGAATCATTCCAAGTGCAGGCAGCCGATAAAAGAACCTTGACCTCTACGTCCTGGCAATCCTAGTCTATTGCATTGATTTTAGTTAAATGAGCTGAAGACTATACAACATTATATTGGCATAAAAAGGAAATTTATAAGAATTATATATTTTCCAAAACCCGAAATAAAAATATCAGTAGAGAGATTAAAAAAAAGGTATTAAAACTGCAAAATTTACCCTAAATGGGTCTTGTTCCTGTTTTCTTTTACTAATTAAGACACAAAAATATTATGGTCTTTAAATTGAAAAATGACACGTGGACACGGGAGTCGAACCCATGCTCAGGTGCCTTTTTTTTTTTTTTTCAAATTAAAGAACATTAAAATTCA
>CABFWB010000020.1:254735-274251 GCA_902151455.1 Timema bartmani | reverse complement strand
GGACTTATATAATTATTATACCACAGTGGGTCACGGGCAACGCCATGTGGGATTGCTATTTACAGATTAAAACAAGTCAACTTAAAAAATCTACTTTTACCAGTTCATACATAAATTATAAAAATATTGTATTAGTATTAACAAACAGTTTTTTAGTCCTTGAACATAAAACACTTCACAAAGGGGTGCAAGCCTTGCATAACATGAAAAATCACCAAAAAAAAACTTTAAAATATTAACTTAACTATTGTCCGACATACTTATCTCAGTCATGAGCGTGTATATCTACTGAACGATAGATCTCGAATTCGATTCCCGGTACGGCCGAAAAATTTATTATTGGTGAAATGTGGGTTCTCCCTTTCAGAGTGATGGGTTTTTTTTAGCACCGCGTCTTACTACTTGTTCAGGTTATACGTTTATGTACTAATTATTAGGTATTAGGAAGGCTTAATTTAGAAGAAGTGCATCCACGTGGAGGGAGAGTGTAAAATCATTTAAGGGAAAACCACCTTCAGTGCACCCGAACAGGATCGAACCCAATATCCCTGTCTTCGGCAGTTTAGTCCAACACGATATTCGCGTGTTAGACCACGCGGCCACCGGAGCGGGTGAGTGATGGATTAACGGCCGTATGTTGCGTCTGTTCTAGATTTTAAGTTAGTTTATTAGTCGTGTGTTGATATAATCAATCGGTTCAGAAAGTGCACGTTAAATACCTCAAATAAATGAAATAAAAAATAGATATTTAGTACTATGGTAAAAAAAAACGTTAAATAATCAACGCTAACATAAAATAGTTAAAGTGCTTATATTTGTATACTTATTACGTAAAATCCGGGAGAGTTTGCAACTATGGAGTTAGAGTTCGGTAGTTAGTTTTAATTCAACAAAACTGTCCGATTGTATCCAATCAAATTATTTGTTTTTGCAATCATCTTAAAAGCAACACCTAGAAGATGTCATTTCCTACAAGTTACGGTCTAGCCTTGATTCCTACAAGAACATGTTAATTCACTTTAAATTAATGTTTGAAAACGAGAAAGAATGCCGTCACGAATTATATTAAAGGCCAACCGCAAAGTGCTAGCTCGTCAAAGTCACAAACTTTTTACAACTTAATTTAATAGCTCACATCAAATAAATTATACATATAAATTGTAAAATGACAAACAATCAAAATATAACGGATAATACGAAATTAAACATCCGTGTGGCAGTTAGAGCAACGACTGCTGTGCAAATAACAATTTAAGTATCTTTTCCACTATCATCTAATTGTGAATCTCAACCTAAGACAGTTTTATTTTCTGGCTTTTCTGAATAAAATATATCGACTATTTTTTAGCATCACTATGACGTGTATTTTATATATTTTAAAACTTTACATGCTATTCAATTTTAACCGAATTAGGCATACGCGGCGTTGCTCGGGGTAGACACACCGGGCTATGCTTTTCTTTGCTTTAAGCAATCATAAAAAAAAATTGTTTTTTTTCTTCCGCTCTAGCTTTTAATAAATTTAAAATAATCTTTTCAAAAATTCAAAATTTCAGTTTCGAGGTGCATGTGTTTGCGTACAGGGGCTACTAATTTTTAAATTTCAAGCCTCTGCATGTGGTAGATATCGCACAACGCTCATGACAGACAGACAGACAGACAGACAAACAAACTCTTCAATATATTCATATAGAAGATGACATAGGTGAACGTTTCACGAATATTGCATTATAATATTTTAGTCTCTTAATGTGTCACCACCATATGGACATCAGCAGTGCCAATCTCCATGACTAATCGATGTACAGCAGTGCTTCCTATACTTTCGTCCGTCAAGTACCCCATTTAGAATCATAATCTAACCTACGTACCTGCGGCTCTTTATAAAAAAAACAAGGAGGAAAAGCCTTATTTCTAGTAAAGTATAAACAGTCGTTCTAAATTTTAACAAAATGTCAGTGGTAAACTAAACAAAGCCAGGGTCTAAGGAAAGAACGTCCATGATATTACTTCCAGAGAAGCGTCAATTTGCCCATCAAAATTACTATTTTATTAGACATGGGTCGATACCTATCTTGATCAAATCCGAATCTTAAAATTTCTTTCGAATTTCGAATCCAAATTCGAATATTTGACTCTTTAAAATCATACAATTTTAGTATAGTCAAAATATTTAAAATTGAATTTCGAAAAAGTTATTATAGAATTGGTATCAGTGACAAAAGCTATTTTATTTAACATAATATGTTACGTCACAAAAATAACTAATATAACACTTTTTGAATAAATTAATAATATTAATACAATATTGTTCTCCCCCTTGCCCCCAATTACACAAGTCTATGTAATTAATGATAACAAGTGCTTGGTTGGTATTTCAAGTAAAGGTCTTCGTAAATCGTATTAGAGTTATTTATTTGAGAGTTTTATGAATTTCGAATCTCTCGAAAACCAAAGAATTCGAGGGATCCAAGGAGGAATCAAAAATTCAAGCTTCACATCTTTAATCATTATAATAAAAGTTATTATTAATAAAACTTTGTGGGACGTTCCGTGACCTCCGATTCCTCCACTGTACTGGAGGTACGCGTACCACAGTTTGAAAAATAGTGATGTGAAGCGATCGACCATGAGTCTAGGACAGGAAGCCATCGTGAGATTCCAAGATATGTTTACGATGATTATTAATGTTTGTATAAGGGTTCTACCTATGCTCAAATTAGTAAATGTCTAGGAGCTAGAATTGTGTGTGTAATATTACAAGTAATGCCCTACGTTAAGTTGGTTCGTAAGTCTTGGGCTGATATAATCTGTGTAGTTAGAAAGTGCGCCTTAAATACACAAACAAATTAGAGCTAAATATGGTATGTATAAAACTAAATAGCTTTAGTGAACAATATTTGAGTGGTTTCTAAGAAATGCCATCGTTTGCTGTTTAGAATGAAGATGGAAAAGACGATTATGGAACCACTGGTCAATCCATAAAGCTGTAATCGATCCTCGGGCAGTCGAGTGAGATTGAAGGGAGATAATCTTTTTTACGGTCAACGTTTATAACATTTTACTGCTTTAGTAGTGTTATTTTATAGGTAAAGATAATATTTACCAAAAGCGCAGATCACATGACTCGACATATTTTATAAATATGTGAGAGTAGATCTAATTACGTCTAGTTGTCAGATAAGGCTCTTCCTATGAAAATTGGGCTGAAGTTGATCGATTATATCAGCACACAACTTTAAAACTAGCCTGATAATTTCTAGAGCATACTTAACATCCGGTCTAGTGATTGTCAATTTTTCAGTGTTAAAGGGAAAATGCACGTTTAACCAATGATACCATTTTTAACATGACGGGATTCCTATTTTCCATCCGCGTCTTATTAAACGTCAGAGATCTTCGCGTTTAAATACACTTATGGAAAAGGATGGGATGAGGAAGGTAGAACTTATAGAAAATGTAGCTATGTTTGCATGGAGGTAAAGTGGGAGGTCTTTTAGTAAAAATCACTCTTGGTACACCCAAGCCGGGGTTCAAATATATTCCCACACCCACACCATTACTATCTACCAGCAAACCAGAATATATAGGATTGACATTTAGTCCACGTGCTTAGCAGTACGGGTAAACCTGGAATCCAACCCGGGACCCTTATTTCAGTAGGCTGACATGTTAGCGACAGAGATATCGAGTCGGCTCATTTCGACCAATAAAAAGATGAATTGCAAAAGAAGTTTCATCACCTTGGCAATGAAATCACGACACAATATTGGTGGACGTCTTTTATTAACATCATTTTTCTGACCTCATTCGACTTCCCCTAAACATCCTCCTACTCTTTTTTTTTCTTTTCTTAAAAATGAATTTCCGAGTGCCGCATCCTCCCAACGCAGACACAATGTCGAGTACAAGCCGCACAATTAAAACATTCCTTGAAGATGTTTTCTTGTGAAGAGCGAAGACAATGGCCTGTTATATCCGCTCTCATACAGCAGGTTGTCTAAGAGCTGTATCTTTATCAAAACGGAGCCATCACCTTCCCACGGACTGTTGAAATTTTTATTACAAATACTATGAGGAGTTTTCAGAGAATACCTCTGTTGATAGTTTTGAATTTCAAAATGAGATATTTTTTTTAATATGAATACTTTCAAATTGAGGATACAAACCAATTGACAATCAAATGAAGAAAGCGGACTAGCTAAAAGAATCAGTTCACATAATTATATGGAACTAATAGGGCAATTGTATGGTAACAAGTTATCTTTCCAAAGGAAGGAAGTTACTCAAGGAAGATAAGAAAGAGATCTGCTTAAGTCAACGACCCGAAGGCCGAAGGTTGGTTTGATGGGATTTATATCCGTCTGGTGGAGAGCATGCGCTTAGCCCTTCGGCTGGTTAGTGCCACCCGCAACATCTGGTAGAAATCCCTAGCAGAGTTCAGGAATTGGGGTAGTTCTCCGTTGCCTTCTACAATAAATTCTATGAACGAGCGCAAAAGGTCCCACCAATTTTGCCGGGAAAGGTTCACACACCATCCAGGGTTATTTAACATAACACAATCGACATGATACCAACGGCTTTACATCCCTTCCGAAGTAAGTTGTGCTATGGATTTTTATCACCCAAGAAAAATCCTTCGACCTCAGCTGAGCTTGAACCTGAGGTGAGCACTTTATCCTAAGATCACCGACGTCGACAAAGAGATGTATTATTGCAGCTATTACATTAAAAAATACTTTTAGATAGTTCACATTAATTATACTAAAATGTCATAGTTTGTGCCTAGTTTGTCGATGGCAGTCCTATGAATTTAGATTAGTCAAAATAATAACGCTGACATCTCATCTTGTTTATTCATATTTCCACCATTCAATACCACCCACCTGAACTATAAATGTAATTTTTTTTAATTACAATAATGTGGTAGAGATAAAGAAGGTGGAATTGAGAGGATTTTTATTCGCAGTTACATGCTAGTGGAAAATTATCAACAGTATATTCAGTAGGAATTCGAGCCTCCCCGTCACTGGCAAACCACACCAGATGCACCTGACATTATAGTCAGCGTAACCAGCAAGATTGTTAAGTGTTAGTGAGATTGGACAATCCCACGGACGCAACAAATACACGGGAGACGGACGACACAAGCAGGGTAGAAGTTGAGACATGAAGATGAAAAGGTCATACACTTCCTGAGTTCGACCGTGACCTCGGGAACGACCTGTTTCCAGACAATTACCTCGCATGAAACTTCCCGCCATATCACTCCTCACATCTACCCTCTCCCTCCTCAGACACACGTGCGGTTATTACTCGCAAAGAAGCATGTCGTGAACTCGAGGGGAACACAACAACCTCACCGAGACAACCTCAACCAAGTGCATGAGGATGCAAACCAGCCCCACCGGTCACACGGTCGTAGGCTTCAGTCTCGCGGCAACATTGGATTACAAAGGATTGACAGATTGAGGCTCAATAGGTGCTTTTTCCATACGATTTTCAATCTAATGCGGATGCACTTCCTCTGAAATCCCTTTCACCTCACGCATAATCTTTAAGGTCATTCAAACCATAAAAAAGTATTGCACAATTTTAACAAGTGTATAATTATAAGCTATAAATAGTGATTCAATTATTTCAAATCATTACAGTTCACAAGTTATAAGGAGTCAAAATTACTATGGGTCTGAAATTTAGTATAACTAGACATTCATATGAGGTGTACAGAATGAAATATTAATAACCATAGTATAAATTTATAGTATAAATATTTCATTGAAATATTTATAACAGTAGTGTTATTCGTAAAAAGGAAAAAAAATTGTAGGTTTGACCCCTTATAGCTCGTGAACTGCAATAATTTGAAATCACTGAATCACTATCTATAACATTTATTTATTTACAATTGTTAAAATTGTACAACACCATTTTTATGGCCGAATGACCCATCTCACGGCTCGAATCGGAAATCGCTTCAAAGTGCGGTTTGCTGCGTTCTTTAATTGACTACATCGAAATGTGGATCAATGAGACAGGTTTTTTTTTATTTGTACATTATTTTTAAATCGTGTAATATTTTTGAAATTTATGGTAAATGACTTCACTGATATTTGTCCCACTGATTTCTCCGCATAAAGATTCAACGTCTGGTTCGAGCTGTATTACCTACTTAAGTTACTACTAGTCAGCCGTTGAGTGAGATAAGTTCTTTAACTAAACAGATGATAGCCATGATGTAATAGTTTTAAATAAATTAGGAAGCAAATTAAGAGTATCACCGTAAATCATGGTAATTACATAATTGTTTGAATAAATCTGTACAAACTGGAAGAATAGCTGGCACAGATAATTCGAATACTTCTGGTGCGAGAACATAGGAACGTCCTTTTCATTTTGTAGTTTTCTAATTTAATTTCGTTCCATCCAGTCAATGCCAGGGCAGTTGATATTCAATCATCATCTTTCCGCTTTTAAATAAATTTCAGCCCCGTGGTAAGTCATCACCAGTGGTCACGAGTCATAAGGCGTCAGGCTCACGATATATTGTATTTCCTGCTACAGGGATGCCGACGTAAGGATCTCAGTCAGATTCTCGTGGGTATCAATGTGATTTACTCATCCTCTATCTATGCTAATGTAGTTGAACTTCCTTTAGACTAGACCTTAAGAGTATGCCGTTAACAACCTTGATGTTAAACGTAGGCCTGGTAACTAAAAAACGAATATTGTATTAAATAATTTGTCAAACTAGTGCTCTAAGGTGTGAGCATAAACGGAAACGTTTCACTAAGTATTTGAATCCCGTCCCCCGAGTAAGACCTGCCGGTAACCTTCATGGTGCTTCGTGTCGAGTGTTCGCGGTGTGCAATGCTAGTAATCTCCTAATGCATCTTTTGGTGGGGGAAAGGGGAGAGAACATCCGTCACGACGCCTGACAAAGAGTCACGTCTTTGATCCGGGAGCGTCGTCGGGGCGCTTGAATAATGAAGGATGTGGCTGCCAGCGTTCCGACGAGCTCGGTCAGAACTGAGTAGTAGGCCTACTAAACGTGCCCCTGGGGTGGCCAGTGGAAAGAATGTTGGCTTCGGTACGGTTGTGTGAATGTTACGTTCGTCATCAATTTGTTATCAAACACAAACATAGTATCAACTTGAAATAAATCACTAATTTTCTTTAGAGTTTACAGTTCTGCAGACCAAGGCTTTTCAATAAAGAATTAGGACCTATGTCATGGTACCCTTTTAGATCAACAATCGAAAATTGTATAGTGCAAAGTAACAAGATGAATTTTAAAGATATGTGTAAGCCTTTGCCTGAGGAAAGTAGGGAAAACCATATTGGGATAGCAAAACACTTTTTTGTGTTGGGGATTGAGCAGCAAAACTTCTAGTAAGGGCCAGAGATTCATAGTCAGACTTAATGCGCCTTAAGTGCGGCTCGACTATACCTACCTAGACTGGCCCATTACATCTAAGCCCAATAAAAATAAATAATAAAGAAGCAAAATTAAACATTATGAATGTGAAGTTCAATTTTTCATGTGGTTCATTAATAGCAAATATAGCCTGTTATTATTTAACATGAGTACCATAGTAGATTATCATCGACTGTATGAAGCAGTATCTCTCCAGCACGAGCAGTTGATTATCATCGAATATCTTAAGTATCACTCGAGCAAGAGTTTATACTGTCAATAACTAGCTGTTAAAGTATGTTCAGTAGTACTCACAAGGAAGATTTCGTTTACGGCCATCTTTTACCAGAAATACTGTACTTCCGAGTCATGTTAAATTGGACATTCTTCATTGAAATACAAAAAAAAAACGGCTTCGTGGTATAGTGGTCAGAGTCCCTAGCTGCTGACCTATAGAAATCGGTTTCGATTCCCGGCTGGTACCGGGAGATTTTTCTAAAATAGGAATCATTACCATGGTAACCAGGGTTTGGTTAATTAAGCTCAAGTTAGGTTGATCTTCATTGGCTTTACCCCGTCATGTTCCCTACCATCGTCCTCTCATCTCATCAGGACATGGAAAGAGCCTCCACGAAGAGCATGTGCGATTAATACATTCGGGCGTCCTTAGGCAACGATACATTAGTCCAGGCTAATCTTCCCGCAAACCGAGCTACAGAGTGATGTAGCCCAGACACGCTATTATTATTATTATTATTATTATTATCATCATCATCATCATCGTTATCATCATCATCATCATGTCTTCCTTTTTTTAGCAGCGCATCTTACTACCCGTTCGGATTATACTCTTATTTACTAGTTACGCTAATGGATTCAGGGATGAGGAAGGTTGTATTTAAAAGAAGTGTACCCACATTTTCTTTAAGGGAGAGTGGAAAACCATTTTGGAAAAACCAACCCCAGTACACCCAAGTGAGATTCAAACTTCGAGCTCTCCGTCATCTGCAGTCTAGTCTAGCACAAGAGTTAGACCATGCAGCCATCGAAGTGGGTCATATCTTACTAATGGTACAGACAGTATGTTAAAGTAACAAACTGTTGTTTTATAACAAGAATTTGTTTTTCGCGTCATACCCTGAATAAGAACAATACTTCACCCGTAAAGTTTTGTTTTCAAACTTTCATTAGAGTTAAAGCGAATGTGTTTTAACAGCGCATACATCGCGGAAACTGGCAACATGGAGTTACACACACACACACCAAACAAACTTCACATCAAGCACTTAGTAGGCTAAGTAAACCACAGGATGGGTCTAGTAACTTGCTTGAGCTCTCTTTAGTTCGTAACAAAGTAAACTTAACTAGAACATAACTCGAGGTGTTCATGAAAAGTGGACGTAGCTATAGGAATCTATTTATTATTGTCTTTTGAGTAAATAAAAAGTAGTTTTGTAGCTTTTTTCAATAAAATAAAAATGGAAAAGAAATAAATGTGGCACTTACCCAAGATAGTAATTTTTATTTTAAACTGTTGCAATGTCGTTTTTTGACATTTTTAAATATTAAAAAATGCATATTATGCACAATATTTCTAGCTACCTTTAAAAAATACTAATATTAATAAAAAGGCAGTCAATGTATAAATAGTTTAGTTATACTGTCGTCACAAATAGAGAACTAGGTTGTTAAAACGTTAACTGTCAAATATTTTTGTTTGCTTCGATGTCTAGCTCAGACCCGGGGTTCGAAATTAAGGCAAGCGAGCCAGGGATATTTTTCTTTTCTAAGATAGTTTTTAATGTAAGCGAATATTGGCATATTTTCCTAAAATACACCTTTCTTATTCCATGTGGTTATATTATTTAGATCACAGAGAGTCCGAAGGAGTAGTAAGACGTGAAGAACTATACTCACGTGCGTATATGTGGATAGGCAGATAAAAGTTTGTTTATTTAGAAATATTCGATACTTTTGTATTTTCAGCCCATCTTATTACCCTTTCGGACTATGCACATTTTAATCAGGCTAGTGTCTTAGCTGTTAAGAAGATATAATTTAGAGGAAGTGTAACCGCATTTGAGAGAAGGGACTGTAGCAAGCCATCTAAGAAAAAACACCCCTTTGTACTTTACATCTAGCAGGAATTCAAGATTTGACTTCATCAACACTAGAAGACTATATCATAGGATCCCAACGTTTAATCCGCGTGCACACCAATGCAGGTTTATACCAGATATTTGATACTATGTATTTAAAATCATTAATATATATTTAAAATATTTTTCTCCGGATGTTTGTGTGGGTTAGCGAAATAACCGAAGCAGTATTTATTCAATCATATAAATAAAAATTCACACGAAAAAGTATTTAAAGTTATAAAAATAATGGCAGTTTGAAATAGTTCAAAGTGTTGGGGGTTTTTTTCATTCGAAATTAAGTACAAACTAAAATTAAACTCTTATTTTGTGTATGCGTATATGACTTCAGGCCGAATAGTAATATAAAAGTAATGTAGACAAGAGGACTGGTCAGATATTACGTCTCGCGGACCGGAAGCAGACCGCGGGGTGTGAGTTAGCGAACTTTATGAGCTAAACGTTTAAGAACTGATACACCAAGATATGTGTGTTAAAACGACATGGAATGTAATAAAGAAACAAACAATACTCAACGGGCATAGCACAAGCAGAACCCGCCCGAGTGGGGCAGATCAGATTCCCCAACTGACAAACGTAGATTGATGATGCTCTGTACGAATCCCGACAGCAATCTTTAGCAACTACTATTCCCAGTGTGTTCATTGGATGTGAAAACAAACAATCCACTTACGGCGATACTCATTAATTACTTCAGTAGATTTGTTTGATAGCTATTTGTGTGTTTGAAATTGCAAATATAAGTTAATGGAGGGAAAGAACTTGTTTCAAAGGTTAAAAAAAATACTGTTAAGTTAACAGCGTGACGCAAGAAAACTATCAGGCCAACGATTATTCCCCATTCCGCTTTTTTACCTTTGATATAGGAAGACCAAAGTGGATTGCTTACTCTCACCAGACAAATGCTTATTTAGTTATATAAAAGTAAGCTGAGAAAGTTAATGATTAATTATACTGAAACCCGTTTCGGTGGCCACATGGTCTAAGGCGTCGCTCTCGCAATATATTGGACTGCCGATGACGGGGAGATCGTGGTCGGGTATGCTGAGGATGATTTTACATAAATAGTTTCCCACTCTTTCTCCACGCAAATTCGGTTACACGTCCTCTAAATTCAACCTTCCTCATCCCTAGCCCATCAAAGTAATAAGTGCATAAGCATATAAACCAAACAGGTAGTAAGTAAGACGCGGTGCTAAAAAAAAATGTACCGACATCAAAACGGCAATTTAAATAACCAAGCACTGTTTTTATTTAAAATGTTATTTTTAATTGAAATATATAAAAAATAATTTAGAAATGTTAATGTCAATAATGAGATTCATATAATAGTGACTAGTTGTGAGATAGATTAATTTCTAATAATGTAACTAGACGTTTGCACATAATGGATAAAACGCGCTAAATAAAGCTTCCAAACAAGGTGTAGATTATTTTGTTGAGGCCCCTGTACCACGCGGTGTACAACGTGAGCACACCTGCGTGACGTCGCGGGCCAGAGAGCTCACCTTCATCAGCACAATCATCATTCACGTCTGGACGACTGCGGCTCCCACGAGCAGCGAACATGAGAGTTCAATCTTGCCATGCATATAACCAGCCAGCACGGCGGAGCGGAGTTGTTCCACGCTAATATATATATTTATAAATAGGAGGGGTCCCCGCCTCACAACACGCTCTTTTCAGGAATGTATTAGATGAAGTCGTCTTCACTTCAACTTCCATAATAAACATTCCCATCATTTAAAAATTGAGTGATATATATTTTTATATTCAAAGTTTACTACCATTGCGGGCAATCCGCATTTAATTACGCTAATGGTGTAGGAATGAGGGAAGACTGAAGAGAAAATGTATTCGCATTTAAGATGTGAAAGAGTGGAATATAATTATGGGAAACTACCCTAAGTACTATTACAACAAATCATTGATGTTTACATGTATATAACCTGCTTCGATGGCCGAATGGTCTAAGGCGTCACTCCCGTAATAGACTGGACTGCCATTGACGGGGATATCGAGGTTCGAATTCCGGTCAAATGTATTGAGGTTTGTTTCATAAATGGTTCCCCCCCCCCTCCCACCACACTCTCCCACCACACAAATGCGGGTACCATTAACATAAATTCAACCTTCCTCATTCCTGACACATTAGCGTATTTAGTACGTTTGCGTATTGGCTGAACTTGTAGTAAGACGCGGTGCTAGAAAACATTAGATTATAATTCACCCACGTCATAGTATCCGGTCGGGTTGTACCAGTACGCATGCATTAATCTACACTAATTGGATAGGGGTGAGGAATGTAGAGTTTTAAAGAAAATGTATCTGCATTTATATAGAGGGAGAGTGGGAAACCATCTAGGGAAAACAACCCTCAATACATCCGACATGGATTCGAACCCTGACTTCCTAGTCACCAGAAAACCAGACTAATTGAGCATGGCATTTATTTTGTATACCAACCAGTGCGGGTAGCCCTACATTAAGAGTATAAAAAGTATATTTATCAAGCATAACACGATGCATAGTTAAATTTATTGGTTTAGTAAGTATAATTCATTCACGAACTTAGTTTACTTGGATGACAGCTCAAAAAGTTCCTAGAAATAGTCCCTAATATATCCCTACGCCAACGGCTGACATCTATCACTTTGTATAACTATAATGAAAACATATGGTACTATATGAATGTGATAGTTAACCACAGTAATTTAGGCTAATATTATTTATATATTTATTTGAGGTCGGGCACAAGGCTTATTTATAGCTTTATTCCACTTTTTAAAAAAATATTATTCACAGCACTTCCACAAAAGTTCTAACAAAAATAGCTTCAAAATGGCGACCGACAAATTTAAACCATGTGGTTGAACGTGACTGAAACAAGCTTTTTACAATGATGTAGGCCTACTTACGTAGTGGATAAAAATATTTTATTCAGTTAAATATTTCGAAATACGATAAAATAATCATAAAATAATTTATTATATATAAAAAAATGACAAGTATTTTCTCTTTTACAAATACGATGTCTGTATTAAAAGGTATTGATGTATGCACTGTATTGCACATAGTCAATAACGTTCCAAAACGAAGAATAAGTATTTTTAATTATGTTTAGAATATTGTTTCGAGTTGGATAAAAAGAAATGATTAAAAGTAATGAAAGAGTATGAGAAAACTTAAGCTTACGTTATTTTTAATGTAAAATATAAAAGGTAATTAAAAAGCTTGAAATTTATAACAAAACAGTGATCTTTGACCAGTGTTGGTAACCCAAAACCTAAACATATGATTTTTGAACTGTCATCCAGGTAAAAACCTATCTATCATGAACGGACATTCATTGTGAGCATTAAAATGCGCTTTGTGCTCTGATAAAAAGTTGTTTTAAGTGCGCCCTCGAGTTCCGGGACAAGGTAAAACAGACGCATCCGAAACATAAGCAAGAGCTCAGCAGGTATCCTTGGCATTCCTCTCCGCCGAACTACAGGTGCGTTCACCTTCAAACACTCACTGCGATTAGGTTTGATGGGAGGCAAAAAAAAAAAAATACAAGACGGCGCGCCACTCATTGCTTTATAGAAAGATAGAGATGAAGTTAAAAGATAAAAACCATAAGATTTATTAATATACATAGTAAATATTATCTTCAGATTTATTGAAGTAAATATACAATGCATATGACTAAAGGAATGTAGATCACTCAAAATAATTATGTAAACACTCTCTAGTACTTCAATTTACGTTAAAGTTCCCACGGTATTATTGTATAACCTATAAAAAAAATCTCAATAAAAACTGTTATTTTTCACAAATGCAGTTCAATTCTCTGTGGGTTTTTTTTCATAATAGTTTTTGAAGTGATTGCTAGAGTTAAGCCAAATTTTGTTAACATGGCTTCAGTTTCAGTTTATATAATTTGTATCTTCCTCCGAGTCAGCATTCAAGAGCAAAGTATCGACTAAGGACTTCTCGTAACGCAAGAATATGAACAACGGGTATACATTTTACCGCTGCACATTAACGTCGATTCGTGTTCCACAATTAATTAAGCTAACTTGGGGGTCCTGGGGTAAAGTGTTTGCCTCAAGACCCAGCCGTGGTCAACGGACTTAAACAGAGAGATAAAAATCCGTAGCACAACTTTCTTCGAAGGGGAAGTACAGCCGTCGGTCCATTGAGTTGATTGTCACACGTAAAAGATCCCTGGAAGGTATATTAGATACCTTTCCAGCAAAATGTTTAGGTTATTTCTCAATCTCTTGTAGAGTTATATGCGAAAGGCAACGGGAAACTACCGCACTTTGCAACTTCCCTACTACATGCGATTTATCCCAGATGGAGCGGGGTGGTGTCACTAGCCGGCCGATGGGTTGAGTGCACGCGTTCCTCCGGATGGATGAGGTAGCAAATCAGGACCAGTCTTGGGGTTGCATTCTCACAATAAATGATTAAATAACAACGGAAAATCCTTTGAAATAGTAACACATTGGTTACTGAAGGCTTAATTTAAGGAGTGGGATTTGAAATGAGAAAGTAGGATTTGAAATAAGAAAGTGTAGACTGTAGAGAAAGTACTGATGAACATGAATATATGCCGACCATTAAGATGCATTTTATTAAAAATGTATGGTTTAAAGTAATTAACTTTTTTTAAATAAATTAACTGATTGAATTAAGAACCAATATTTAACCAACTTAAAACTAAAATTAAAATACGTTTAGCCACCGAAAGTAAGAAACTAAAAATCGTTCTTCTTTATTAACTTTTATCACCCGAATATATTAATTATTATAATACTTATTCAAAATCTGATGCGTTCCGGCTGAATAATAAAACTACACTCATTGATATCGCTACGCAATCATGTTTTAAAAACCCCATAATTTTTTTAAAGAGTTAAAGTGATAAAGAAAGAAGGGGGAAAAAAAACAGCAAGGAAAATTGCTCTCCACCGATTGGCAACACTTTAAGTTCAACCATTCGTCCCCAACATGCAAATCCGAGGGAAAATGACAGTCGACTTTGCATGAACCATGTGTCAAGTACAGAGAGAGGGAAAGCGACAAGCTGGTTTGTGTTATTTACAAATTCTCAACAGCAAAAAATCGAAAAGATAAACGTGGATAAAAACAAAGAGTGTTACATGACATGAATAAAGGTGTAAACTAAACTTAACCTTTGCCCCAAACATGTAGTAAACATGACAGTGACAAAACCCTTGGTTAACGTATAATTTTTCAATGCATCACACCGTTTCGTCACTCTCTTCGACGTCATCGTGATTAGTAACACCGGCGATCTTAAACTGTGACGAAAGCGGGCAAAGATTTTTAAACAAGGTCCTCTCGAAAAAATTTAATAATCACATACATATAGACCTACTATATTAATATTTTGATAGGAGGAACAATTATTATAAAATATTATACCAATTTTTTGCGGTCAACATTGAAAACATGTAAATATACTATTAGTGCTATTTCATAGATGTAGATAATTTAAATCAACAGTGATGGCTGCAGATCATATGACTTGACTTATGAATATATTATATTAGTTTTTGTAACTCTCAGATATGGTTCTTTCTGCCAAGACCATACTTTATATCCAAAACCAATATTGCACATTTACCCACTTGCTTTTACAATAAATATAATTGTTTTAGAACGTAAAACGTTGTAAGAAAACAATGTGTAACCTTAAGGTTCATCATATGTAAAACAAATCAACCATTTTATTGTTGATAGGAGATTATTCATATTACATATAAGCCTTCGCGATTATACTTGTAGTAGAGAAAGTTTTTTTTAATGTGTACGACAAAAAGTACTTATACTAGTGGGAAATAATTAGTTTTTCTCTTAATTTAATCTAGAAATAATAAACTAAAATTATCTATATTGTAGATAATCTATTTTTCTTAAGCCTGGTCCATCTTGAGCTTCAACAACAACGAAACACTAATTATTGTATTCTTATAATCTATGCGCATTAAAATAAAATAAATCGAAACATTAGGCTTTTCATTTCAAGTGTTTAAAAAGTTGCAGTGGCAATTTAAACCTTTGAACTGTAGAGAAAGTTGTCGAGCCTGTGGATAAAATAGCACGATTGATGTTGTCAAATTTTGTATTATGTTACCTGATGAACTTTAAAAATAAAAAAATACAACGTGTTTCTAAAACATTGCATCAAACTTTGGCAGGATACTCCTAGGGTGAAATTAGAATAATTCTCATAAGCAACCTAGGGTCCATCTTCAATATTAAGGGCGGTATACACCCCTAAAGACAGAGCTAAAAACGACTGTTGTGTGAAATATTATGAAAACTGCTTAGGGTATTACAACGAATCTTTGTATACTACTTATTGAAACCTTGATCATTAATAAACTAAATGTGCTGTTACCGTTATCCACCCCCATCATGAAAAAAAGGGGGGTTGTAACACATTTTTTCTAAAATAAAATATGTCAGAGTAAGTATTACCAATTTTTACTTAAGATTACAAAACAGGGAATCAAAATTAACAAAAAAGGTGTCTTGGAGAAACTGTCTAGCTTTCCCCGTTTCTGAGATAATCATGCATGTTTAATTTCAAAGACAAGTGTTAATTCCTGCCAGGTAGGGAGCCAATAAAGCTGTGTTGCTTCACCCCCCTCCTTTCCCCCACTCTTATTATCACTATCTTCCCCTCCCTCCACGAGCAGACTGCATCAGTCCACACGACTTCACTGCATGTTGCGCGTATTACTAGTCAAATGGCAAAGTACACAAACGCAGAAATGACAGACATGGTCATGCTGTACGGTGAAGCTAGAGGAAACGCAAGAGCAGCTGCACGGTTGTACCACGATAGATATCCTGCGCGACGTCAACCTTATCACCGGACCTTCACCGATGTCACTCAGCGACTTCGTGAAACAGGTACATTTCAGCTACGAGGGGGAGCTGGTCACCCGAGGAATGTTCGCACTCCAATTGTCGAAGAAGAGGTACTGAATTATGTGGATGATAACGCGTCAACAAGCACACGTGCCATTGCGCATCAAACGAATGTGTCCAATTCCACAGTATGGCGTGTCATGCATGATCAGCTGCTGCATCCGTACCACATGCGCAAGGTGCAGGCATTGGGGCCAGCAGATTATGCTCCTCGACATGAATTCTCCGACTGGTTTCTGCAGCAGTGCGGAGTGGTTCCTGATTTCTCCACTATAATATTGTTTTCCGATGAAGCAACATTCACCAGAGACGGCTATTTTAATAGTACAAATAGTCACATTTGGAATGACGTGAACCCTCATGCAACTATCATCATGGGCAACCAGCATATATTTTCTGTCAACATCTGGGCAGGCATTGTGGGTAACCATCTCATTGGCCCTTACCTGATGCCACGACGTTTGACTGGCCACATCTACTACCAATTTCTGAAATTTGCATTGCCACAGTTCCTCGAGAATGTACCGCTCTCCGTTAGACAACGCATGTGGCTACAACATGACGGTGCCCCACCTCATTTCACAAGAGCTGTGCGTGACTACCTCAACACTGCATTTCCTGCCCGATGGATAGGAAGAGGTGGGCCTGTTGCGTGGCCACCACGCTCTCCTGACCTAAATCCGTTAGACTTCTTTCTGTGGGGCTTTGTCAAAGCTTTGGTGTACGAGACAGCTGTTGAATCTGAGGAAGACCTGTTAGCCAGGATAGTTGCTGCATGTGATAAGGTTCAAGAAACTCCACGTGTTTTCGAAAGAGTACGCCAGTCATTGATACGTCGCCTCAATTATTGCAATAACGTTAGGGGCCACCATTTTGAACACTTGCTATGAATCTGCTTTTGAAGCTAGGAACTAAAACATGCAATAACTACAATTTGTATTTCTTAATGTAGCTTTCAATATTCCAGTGAGTGTAATGAATAAAATCCCACCCAAGTGTGAACTGTGTAAGCATAACTCACTAATGTAATAAATAGCAACACATCGGAGCTTATGAAGAAGGAAAAGTATCAGAGTTTCTCCATCATAACACACAAACCAGCCTTGTTTACCAAATGTACGTGATACATAGTCACACGTGCCGGTAAAAATGGTTAAACGACTGCATTGCGAAATAAAACTGCGATTCTGGCTGCCTACCTGGCAGGCATTTGCACTTGGCTCTGATCTCAAACTTGTGTGATTATCTCAGAAACGGGGAAAGCTAGACAGTTTCTCCAAGACACCTTTTTTGTTAATTTTGATTCCCTGTTTTGTAATCTTAAGTAAAAATTGGTAATACTTACTCTGACATATTTTATTTTAGAAAAAATGTGTTACAACCCCCCCTTTTTTACATGATGGGGGTGGGTAACGGTAACAGCACATTTAGTTTATTAATGATCAAGGTTTCAATAAGTAGTATACAAAGATTCGTTGTAATACCCTAAGCAGTTTTCATAATATTTCACACAACAGTCGTTTTTAGCTCTGTCTTTAGGGGTGTATACCGCCCTTAATATTGAAGATGGACCCTAGGTTGCTTATGAAAATTATTCTAATTTCACCCAAGGAGTATCCTGCCAAAGTTCGATGCAATGTTTTAGAAACACGTTGTATATAAAGCTCTAAGAAAAAAAAATTATATCCCATATTGTCCGTTTGGACAATGGAGCATTTTATCTATTTCAAAATAATGTATAAAGAAACTTTGACGTGAAACTATATAGCAAATTAGCTCTCATAAAAATCTAATAACGTGAGTCAATTAAATCAAAAATGACAACCTGGACACGGAAATCGAGCCCAGGACCTTTGAATTTGCGCGCCAATGCTCTACCACTTAGCCATCCTGGTTCGTCTCGTGTCCAGGGCCATTTTTTCACTAGTTGGTGTATTGAGTCTATTGAGTCACCAGCTACCACACTTAGACTCAACACTCAATACATCAGAAACTATTTTTAAAATGTCCCTGACTACGATACCAACTAGTATGGCTCAGTGGTAGAGGAGTGATACGCAAAGCCATAGGTTCCGTGTTCGATTCCCGTGTCAATGTTGTCATTTTTCACTTAATTGAATTTGATTCCGCTACCAGGACTAATCCTGTGGATATCCATTACATATCAACTTGTGATACACTTGAATTAATGTTAATAACGTGAGTTGGTTTAGTGAAATAAAACTGAGTTATATTATGATAATAAGAGTAAGCTATAGTACGAACACTATATGAAGGACTGATCTGAGATTTACGATGTTTAATCAAATTTATTTTATATTGCCATATAAGTTCATTCTTCTGATCAGTAGCTGTTACTTTTGATAGAAAGTTCCATTTCTGATAACAATAACAATGTAGTAAAATGCCATTAATGCCGAGAGAGAAATAATAAAAAAGTATATATTTTATAAAACACCCTTACCGGAGGGCCGGATTTATAGTTTAAGTCTAGTGCCAAATCTAGTCAAAATCTGTTTATTTGGTTGTTGATATACACTATACACATTTTGTTGTACAGGATTATTCAGACAACGGATACGAACAGCATTATACATGCTGTAGGAGTGCGACAAACCAAGAACCTCTACGTAATGGACTTGGAGTCGGCGGCGCTACCAGGAGTCAAAGTTGGCGCTGTATGCACCTGGTGACGAGGGGGAGGGGGTAGCACATGCAGCACGCCACACACACACACCAACAAAGGCATTCCCACCGCTCCCCTCCTTACACACAAGATGGCGCCACTTTCTCAGTCGATATGCCTCTGCGCTCTCAATATCTGCCGTCGTCAGGGCCAAAAGCCGTATCTTTGAAAGGATAGGCAATTATCTATGGGTACCTGTTGTCAGGAAATTTAAAGGCCCGTTACTAATCATAATTTATTCCATACTCCACGTTTTATGTGATAAAGATTGATGAGTTGGCTACCCCCCCCCCCCCCCCC
>CABFWB010000020.1:188140-243778 GCA_902151455.1 Timema bartmani | reverse complement strand
CTGAGCATCACTCCCGGATGTGAGCTTCTATTCCGTTCATCACCCATTTCTATCCGAATGAGCCCGGTTGTTACAACGTTGAGCATGCCTGACGGCCCGAATCGTTTTAAGCGAGCAACGCGCGATTTGCCAGGATGACAAGTGACAGCTGCGACCAGCGTTGATTAGCTACAATTACTAGAGGATCATCGTCAGCAGCTACTGGTGCAGGCGATGATTGGGGTAAACTGCTCCACTTGAGTCTTACACGTATATATAAAAGTAAGAGTGGGTTCCATGAATGTCTATCCTGCAGTTTTGTTAAGTATTACTGAATATCAGGCAGTCAACTAATTTCATGAAAAAATATTAAGTATAAATACATTAATAGTAATCATATATATTTTCAATGTGAAAATAAAGTTACCCAGTAAAACGTGAATAAATGAACAAGTAAACAAGTTATAAACCGCTTTAATAAATAAGTTGTAGTAACATTATAAAACAAGTTGACAATATATTTAGATTTTTTTTGTTTCTCACAAAACAAGCCATACCCGTTTTCCAATATCCTGTGGAGAAACTATAAATCTACATTCAAAAAGTGTTAAGTAATTTAAGATAGTAATATGTCTAGAAAACTGTTTTTAACATTTATGTTCAAGATTTTTATCATTATTTTAAAAACCATTCTCATTTCAGATTCGTACGTTTCATTCATTGCCTTAATATATTACGTAAAATCTTGTCTAATGCATTACTTTTTGGATTATAAGCAAGTTTAGTACTATTTGGGGGGTTTTAAAAGGCGCAAGACATCTAAAATAAGACACTGAATCATCGGATCAACTTAACAAATATAAATACTTTGTAAATCTTCACATACTTATTTATTATATCATATAGTTTCAAGATGGATTAAATAGACAACTATTATATTTGTTAGTTAAGGTTATAGCCGCATTTAAATATCATATTTTGAGAAGTAAGGTTTCGGACTTCTGTGCTGGGGTCCGGGGTTCAATCCTCGGTCCCAGCACATACTTATCTGATTGCCAAACCCTTCCTTCACCTTTGACAAGACGTGTATTAACCACAATTTGTGAATGTGTGGAATTCCAGGTCTCCACTGTGGTTCGGATCCCACGTTAAACTGTAGGTCCTCCATTTCATTTCACAATCACCCTACCATTGCACATTAGCGTAAGTGCGTACAAACCGAACGGGTAGTAAGACGCGGCACTAATAATAATAATATACTCATATTTACTAATTACTCTAATGAGCTAGGGATGAGGAAGGTTGAATTAAAATGAAGTGTACCCACATGTGTGTGGAGTGAAAGTGGAAAATCATTTATGAAAAAAAAACACCCTTATACTCAGGACCGGGATCCAAACCTCGATCTCCCCGTCATCTGCAGTCTAGTCCAACACGAGAGTGACACCTTAGACCACGCGGCCACCAAAGCAGGTTTCATGAAATTAAATGATTGTTTGATGTGGAGTAATACTTTACAAAACAACAAATTAGAGCCTAGCCTAGACATTTATAAATTATACATACATTAATATATATGTATATATCCCCTTTCTATTTAATTATTTTAATTCAACCCTGTTAAATTAATAGCAGATGGAAATGACCCTCACAATTGAAAACGCGAAAAGATGGTATTGAGCGAGGTAATTTTCATAAAATTGCTTCCCACTTATACTCTACGCAAATGCAGGTACATGTTCTTTAAAATGGTATCTTTTTCATGTCTACCTAATGAGTTTAATTGTCGAATAGCTTAGAAGGGTATTAAGAAGCAGAGCACAAAAAAATTGAAATAACAAAATGTAATACAAACGAAAATTAGTTCGTGTAGCGAGCGGGGTAGGTCGAAAGCACCGTTTGAAAATGATTAATTGTATTTTAATTTCTATTCGAATCCTGGTCGAGTGTACTGAGTTTTTTCTATATGGTTTTCCACTCTTCCTCCATGCAAATACGGGCACACTTCCTCTAAATTCAACCTTCCTCCTCCCTAACACATTAGCGTAATTAGTACATATGCGCATAGCCCAAACGGGTAGACAAACACAGTACTACATTTAAAACAAAAATACTTTACATTTTTTATGGTAGCCATATCAGATATATTTTACAAATTTTACAAGCATGGCAGGTGTATTCAATGTGTTTTATTTTGAACGCAAATAGTTTTTATTCAACTCCTCTTAAAAATTAAAACCACCTTTGGTAAAGTTAATGTTGGCCGCGGTAACAAAATATTCATAAATTAATTATGTTCTAACGAAGCTCAAATATAAAGTGCACTCTTATAATTAGACATTAAAAAAAGCTGATGTGCGCCCCGCATGCAAGATTCTACCAATCAGTCAGTATCCATCCATCCGAGGGTATGCTATTTGTGCAAATGGGGCAGATGCAACCTGTCCCGTGTTTGATCCTATGTCCAATATTGACCAGCCCGTTTTGATTCATGTGAAAGGGGGAGGTTTTGGCACAAGTTGCCGTTAACACACACACACACACACAAACATAAACATGTAGCCGATCGATGATTATCGCCAACATAAAAAAAAACATGCGTGTGCTACAGACCATTTGATAAAGATTTCACCAATGGACTTTGCAACTGTTCTAAGTTATTGCACTATACTTATTGCGTGAGATATGAGAAATTTGAAAGCTGTGTTTTGAATAGGAAACTGAAACTTGAATCTTTGACTTACCACACCACTTCTCTACAAAATTATCTAACTTGTTTATTGGCTATGTCCAAGATACATTCCTCATCTTATCTCTTAAGACTACAAATTTTGTATTTATTTTTTGCGGCACGTCTTACTACCCGTTCGGGTTATACGTTTATATGTACCAATTACGCTAGTGGTTTTAGGGATTAGGACGATTATATTAATATAAGTTTAGCCGCATTTGTGTTGATGGAGAGTGGAAAACAATTTTGAAAAAACAAAAACTCAGTACACCCAACAGAGATTCGAACCTAGATCTCCCCGTTCTCGGCAGTCTAGCTCAACACGAAACTAGCGCGTTAGCCAACTACTCCACCGAGACGGGTTGATAAATTGAATATCATAGATAATGAATGATAAAATTCGTGTTTTACTGCTTGATAAAGTCACGAGCACAATCTAAGTAGGTCACTTTTTGTGACACCCACTGTATGTTTGCTCTGTGAACACCCAAATGTTTTCAAGCAGTATGATAGTGATGCACTTTGTTTAGATGGAAATAGCTCCATACTTTCTAAATTGTATGATACTGCTCCTGACTCCATGTTTTCAATCATGATGGTGCTGCTGCTTTGTGAATTTCAAAAAATCCCCATGTTCTCGGTTAGAACATGATATTCAACCATCTCCGAGCTGCAGTAAGCGAGCGAACACAAACTCTCTCTCTCTCTCTCTCTCACACACACACACTAAAAACGACCCCGACTAATGGAGGGCTTGGCAGGGATGTTATGTATATTTCAGAAACAGATTATCCTGTTTATATTAATGTACAGACAAGCTCACAGCTCAAAATAGTTAAACCAAGAGATAAAAAAGAAGAAGTTTTCAATAATGAAAACCTTTCACCTCAATGTAAGACAGTTTAGAAAATGTAAGCCTATATTTTTTGTAATTAACGTCGATAAATGTTATAACATTATTAGTATTATGTTATCAATATTGATACTATCTACCTTCAATATTTGCGTATAACCTGAACGGGTAGTAATACACGGTGCTAATATCAATAATACCTTCAATATTGATACTTTTTCCCCAAATTGACAGTTGCAGGCCAAATGACTTAACGAATGATTATAATAAAATAGTTAAGTAACGTTTGTGACCATGTATGTGTATATAGTTACAAAATTTACTAAAATTATATTATATATATATATATATATATATATATATAAACTACATATACTATACATAGTATTAATATGCTGTAGATAAATATACACAAATCACAGTAAAAAAGATACAATAATATCTTCATGGTGAAAAAAGAAAATTAAACATAAAAACAGAATTTAAAAATACCTAAAGGTATATTAAAGTGTCTCAATATTTGTTAGTTATTTTTACTTGCGGTATTTAACGTACAATTTATAAATAAATGTTTTATCAGCAAATGACTTGGCTAATCTCACCTAGATTACTCTTAATACGAAATATCCAACACTAGAACGAGAATGAAAGTATTAAGAAATTATTAGTTTTATCATCAATAGGTACTTACAAAGTATAATAGCATATAAATATTGATATTAGATCTAAGATTATTTTGTACTTTTCTCTCTCTCTTGGACGTTGAGAAATGTTGAGTAATATTGAGAATAGACCCACTAAGAATTTGCGAGCCTCCAGGGAGATAAACTGACGTCCATATTCAAATTTGATGGATGGAAGGTACAAACGCAAACCCCTTTAAGGGTTGTTTAGGACTCAAAACGCGAAGTATAATAATTTATTGATGAGCAAACAGCCCAGAGAAAGTGGCCATTTCCACCCCCCCCCTCCCCCCCTCCCTTCTCCGAAACATCGTAGCAAAGCAGATGAGGTTCAGAGCTCTATTTTTCGCTCCGAAACATTTGCACTGAAATGGAATTTCTTAAGCGGAAATTAGCTAAGCAAAGTAAACCTAGTTGAGGAATAGCTTGCTCTAAATAAATATTAAAATAAATTGTCATATATTTGCAAGATTTTAAATAAAATACTCTGTAGCACGTCTGACAAGTACCAGGCCTATAACACTAGTAGAAAATTCATTTAAATAAAAACTATCTCCTCCCAAGGTTACCACTAGTTCAATTGTTAAAATTCCCCACCACATTGTTTATTGAGGGTACATAGTTAAAACCCTAATAGCCAATATCGGTATAAGAGTAAAAGTTAAAAAAGAATATTCATTTAGACCTTGGTTGTACAGTTAAATTACTAAAGAAGAGAAAAAAGAAACGGCAAGAAATTGTATTTATTTTAAGCCCAAACATTACTTTATGGGTGTATTGTGTATGATTTGTGTTCTCTTTTGTCGTTTAGGTGCAAGTAACTTACTGAACATTTACTATTAAAAAATACCTGCTCTTATAGAAAATATCACGGGTGTAATTTAAAACAATTTCATAAAATTGCACTAGATTTCCAATGAAAAGAATATAAGAGAACGACGTGATGATGCCACTAGGGATCAAATACCAGCCTCCTCGATCAAGGTCGGGAATACTACCAATCTGGTCAGCCATGCCAATCAGTTTGTGCCCGAAATTTTTAAATGCTTGGATAATAATAGAGATGCAGATCCTTTACATAAGTGCACCCAAGGAATTTTAAAAGCAGTCGCGACACGCATTGGTGAATACGTGGACGAAATGTCAGTATCGTCTATTCTAGTTTGGGGAGGTTGAGGTTACAATTCCGGCAGAGTGTACTCCGGGAGTTTATATTCTGTATTCCACTCTAAGTGTACATTCCACTCTGCTGTTACATTTCCTCTAAACTTTACATTCTACATCCCTAGCCTGTTAGTGTGATTACATGCGTATAGACAAGACTAGTTCTAAGACGCAGAGTTTTTTTTAATAAGTATTTTCATTCACTTATACAACTTTTGTTTAATTCAACACTATTTTCACTTAGTTGAGGAATCAATAGTTTCCTATTCGCCATAATAGCACAACATCGCTTATACCCTTGTTTTACGGGGTGCAAAGAAATAAAGAGAAGGTTGGCAGAGCATGTTCTTGGCAGGTTTGAACGGTTGTGGTGTTGGTAGTCCTGGTGGCAGAGCTAGTTGACTGGAAAACTCTTTGATGTCCTCGGCTTCTGGCTCAAAGATCTGGGTAAAGGCGAACTCTGACCCTGGCGGCCATGCGCTTCATTGAGCACCTTTCTTTCTTTTTTTACCATCTTGGTAAAAACGATTCATATTAATAAGGCACGTCAAGGACTTGTTTAGCTGGAGGGAATCAAACAAGAAGTTGTGGAGTCAAAACAAAGAAGCGACATACTTTCTTCACCCACGACTAAACAATGCAGTACCGGTACTTATAGCATGCGGTATACGCAATAACAGGTGTGGCAGTCACCCTATTACATCATCAATCTTTCAAACAGTGATGCTGTCTGAATGGTTTCAATGCGTCCGTACATTCTAATGCCTATAGGCCATAAAATAGTAAACACTGACAAAAGGGCAATCAAAATAATTAAATAGCACGTGTCATTAGTGGCAGCGTGGCGTATGAATACATGTGAGTAGGTTTAGGAGAGTTTTGTTCGGAAGGTTGCTTACTATAACTATCAGAATACACAATATTAAGATTAAATGAGGGGAATATCTTTTAAAAATACAATTTAATTTTTTGCCGTAAACTATCATAATATTTTAATTTTATTAGTTGCATTATTTTATGTTTTTATTTTTTGGCATTTCTTACTACCTGTTCAGGTTATACGTATATGTAATAATTAGGCTAATGAGTAAGGTATATATGAGAGGTTGAATTTAAAGAAAGTGTATCCGCATTTTCGTGGAGAAGGAGTGGAGAATTATTTTGGAAAAAAAACCCTCAGTACACTAGAACAGGATTCGAACCCTGATATCACTGTCATCGGAAGTCCAGTCTAACACTAGAGTGGAGCCTTAGACCATTCGACCACCGAAGCAGGTAGTAGCAATATTCTATAGGTATTGATAATAAATAAATATATATATATATATATATATATCAGATGACTTGACATATGGATGTACGAAAGTTGTTTTAGAAACTTTCATTATCAAATGACAACAAAGTTTCTTCCTATACAAATTGAACATTACTTATATTATTATTAGCACCGCGTCTTACTACCCGTTCGGGTTATACGCACTTACGCTAATGTGTAAATGGTAGGGTGATTGTGAGACGAAATGGAGGACCTACAGTTTAACGTGGAATCCGAACCACAGTGGAGGCCTGGCATTCCTCACATTCACAAGTTGTGATTAATACACGTCTTGTCAGAGGTGAAGGAAGGGTTTGGCAATCAGATAAATCTGTGCCGGGACCGAGGATTGAACCCCGGACCCTCAGCACAGAAGTCTGACACCTTACCACTAGACCACCAGGTCACCGACATTACTTATAATCCAAACTAAGAAACATGAAGAGGTAGGCCTAAGATTTTAAATAACTGCTCTTATGTTCACTTGGTGAGATGGTAGAAAGCTATATTGTGCTAAAATATTATCAAGTAAATTCAGTTATAATCCAATTTAGATCTCCCGGATCAAGTGTGCAAACAATTCATCAAAGCTTGCCTATGAATTGAAAGTTCAAACTATTTTTGAAATGGGAACGTATTGTCAAACAAATTTAAACTTGTTTACAGTTATTAAAAAAAACAAGATATTAAAATATCAATAAATACAAATCATTGAGAAAGGTAACTAATAGAGTTGAGTGTTTTTAGAATGTGATAATTGTCTTTCAATAAATAAATATATCTAGGATGACTGGTCAGTAAGAAGAAAAGAACGATCTATCTAAGCTTATCGGTTGGTAAGAAGTCAAAAGTATAGCTAAAGTTATCAGTTAATACCAATCTAGATAGAAATAAAATATCCAGGGTTATCGGTTGATACGAATCCAAGAATAGCTAAAGTTATCGGTGTATAAGAGTACGAATACAAAAATAACTGAAGTGAACAGTTGATACCAAACAAGGAATGCAATATCTAAGGTTATCAGTTAATACTAATTTAGGAATATGATCATCGGTAGGTACCAACAATAATACGCTATCTAAACCTAAACGATTGATAAGAATGTTAGGAATACAACACAATTAGACTACTTTTACTTTATAAACCACGTTAGCCTGTGGCAGGGAGGGAACTTTCGCTTCCAGTCTCCCGCCTTAGGGTAAGCGCACAGTGAACGCTGGTTACTTGCTTGCTGGTAGATAGCACTGACGGCACTAGTAGCTAGCGCTGGTTAACGCTAGTGACGCTCTCACAGCATAAGCTGGAGTCTTGTGAGTTGAAATGTAGGTTTCATACAAAGATGAGCTCCAGTGAGGATGAATTAATTTTTATGGATAGCGTTGTTCCATAAGTTTTGGCTATTAAAAAAGTGATTATTCACGGCATAAATAAAGGTAGAAAAATGTATGTGAAGTATCACCATCTTTTTACAAAGCTTAAAGAAGACAGTGATAGGTGTTTTAAATCCTTAAGAGTAACTAAATTAATAAGTCAATGTCAATTACTTCACTCTCCACCATATTGAATTCAAACATTTAAATTTAGTTTATGAAATGCCATATTAAAAACAAATAACTTAATAAAAATCAATTATTTACGTTCAACACAGAACACGACACACGCCAAAAAGCCAGCCAGCAATGCCTGCGTGTAGGAATACCCTAAACATTCCTGCTAGCGGATGAACGCAGACTACCTGCGCGCAGACACAAGCTCAAGCGTTTACTATGCGACGTGTAACTTAATACAACAACATATTCCTGCTTGCAGGTTTCCGCTTGTCGGCGCTTACAACAAGCAAGCAGGTAGCCAGCGTTCACTGTGCGCGTACCCTAAAGCTTGATTCACACGCTCGACGAAAAATAGAAAGCAGAATCTGCGCAGTAATTCACAAACTTGAAGTTGACCCATGATGCATTACAACGCTTTAAAACAGCTGATTATCAACATTTTTTATTTTCTAGTGTATAAACATATATTTTAGATCATTGTCCCGATGGTTGTTTACAAATTATAATGCTGTGCCAAGGCACAATCCAAGACATCAATAACACGCTTTACATTAACGAGTTATTTCAAATCTCCTCACAACGGCCAATGAAGCTGTCTGCTTGCTTCTGGCTGTAGAGCGCATGCGTTGACAAATTCATATGCACACTGATTTGAGATGGTTGATTCTCCTGTGCCTAACATCTCGAGCTGAGCGAACAAAATAGAGAATAGTTTAACTTCAGCAGAACAGCTCGCGGCGATTAAGCGGAAATCTTGTGATTGGCTTAGAGCGCGTCACGTGACTAAGTTTCTGTTCTGCGCTAGTTTTTCGGCGAACGTGTGAATCCACAGAGGCTACTATTCACCGACATTGAATGAACTCTTGCGCTAAGCTATCACTTCTTAGCTATAAATAGCCTACTTACTTACTCTATTACATTAGAAACTCGAAAGCTCATTGCCGCACTTATAAAAGTACGCCACCCCTCCCTATCTTGAACCAGCTGTATCCCGTCCCCCTCTTTACACCCTATCCCTCCCTATCTTGAGCTAGATATATCCAGTTCCTCTCATTACAGCATTTCTCTTTCAGGTCCATTATAATGTTATCCTCCCATCTACGTTTAGGACTTCCCAATGGTTTATTCCCATTGCCATAAGCTATAAATAGCTGCTCAACACTTTTTATGTGTAGTTTTGAAAGATGTATGAAGTCATCCCTCAAGCGTTTAAATTATTAAAACAGCCCTAAATAAAGTATACCACACATGTATTATTTCATATAATAACTCATGTGCAGCAATAATAAGATAAATTAACATCAACCAGTCACGCCCCCTTTAACTCCCTTTCCCCTTCCCCACAAAAAAAAATTATACGTTAACATGAAACTAGCAACATTCATGCATTGGTTAGCACATTGAAGTACTAAAACCCATGTTACCCCGGAAGAGCCAACTTTTGAAGGAACGTGTACAAAATCCCCGTGTAATTAATTAAGGGATAAAGACATTCATGTCATAATTAAGGCTTTACATCCTGGTGACCATAAACTTGGGGAAGAGGGAAGCACAATCCTTCGCCCGTAGCTTGCGCCCTAGGGCTTCCTTATTCCCTTTGCCTCTGAATTTCCACGGACTCTTTCATAAAAGGAACAAGCCATCCTTATTAGCCAAGCACAAAACATGACTGCTAGAACGGAAGGGTTAGTAGGGAAGGAGAATTGGGGGGGAAGGAGAGAGATTGGAGGAGTGGGGGGTTAAGACGATTATAATTTCCTGCTACAGGTTTACTAAAGACATTTCGTAGGATTATTTAATGTCCCTATCATAAATGGTAGAAGAAAGATTAAAGGGTAGTTTCATTATGTCAAAACTTTATTTAAAGTTGTTGGAGAACTCAGAAACGGAAATGGTTATTGTTAATATTAATATTACAATGAGGATAATTTATTAAAAACGTTTTCATTGTGTCTAAAATATGACCATAGAATTCATGTGAATAATCTTAAAATAAGAAACAAATTTTAAGACTTGATAGGAGGAAAACCAACGCAGAGTAGAAATTATGTGTACATGAAAAATAATAAGAAATGTAAAAAAGATCACCTTTAACTTAATACGTAAAAGAAATTTAAGATAAAATAACGAAACAAAATATGCTAACCACGAATTATATGCATAGTTAAAATAAATGGTACGACTTTCTCTCGCTTTTAGCTTAAAATATACATTTACTAAAAGCTCGTGAGATTTGTGAAGCAAAATAATATGTCTATAGATTGTTGTAGAAACATTGCACCAAAGATAATAAATGAAATAGTATACACCGTTACTTACTTATTCTATGGCGTTAAAAATTAGAAATATTGTTACAGAAAAACTGAGAAAAGAGAAACATGTTTGTCCACCAAAGAGCATAAGAATCAAATTCATTTTCAAAGACCTGAATTAAAAAGTATATACATTTCCTTATAGCTCAGAAACTCTTGGTTCAATAAAATATATTTCAAATAAAAAATGTATTTCTTCGATAGTACTACAACTTTAGAGCGATAAGTTATTTTGTATCTCAAATAGTTGCGGAAAAACGATGAAAACATGTAAATTACAAAGTCATTTTCACATAAATTGAGAATTGCCATCATGTTTATAATGATAAACAGTATCTAGATATAAAATTTAATCAAAATCGTTTGAGCGAATTTTGAGAAAATCGATTTTCTCCTCTTTTTGCCCTTCAGTAAACTACTCTAAATAGATGTCTAATTCCAAAAACCACTCGGGGGACCTTATGAAAATCCCAGATACTAAGTTTTAGTCCAATCGGTAAAATAGTTTCGGCTCTATCCCGAGGTACGGACAGACGGACGGACAGACACACACACACACACACAGACGGCATTGCGAAAACCACTTTTTCGTATTCGGTGGGTCATGAATTGTCGAAATTTATCAAAATCTCGAGTTCGATTTTTTTGACGATTACAATACTTTCCCTCCGAGGTGTCGAGAGAAAGTAGAAAGGTGGACTGAATTATTATTTAAAGAGGATAAAAATATTAATTTAAGCAATTAAGTTATATTTTTTAAATAAATTTATTTCAGAGTAAACCATTATATTAGGGTAGAGCGGGGTTTGAATCCCAGCCAGATGTACTGAGGGTGGTTTTATCCCATTCATCCTTCCTCATCCTTATTCCATTGTGTAAATATGCGTACAGCACGAACGGGAGTAAAACTGACTGTGTAAAAAAAATCAAAAATAAAGGAGTGAAGAGACATCGCAATACTATCACAAACTGTAGAAATTAAAGTAAAATTAGACTATGAGTTAATTTTAAAATTTATCTCGATTTGACAAAACCTATGCACTAAAAAAATATATTAATGATGTTAAAAAAGAGAAAGTTTTCTAAAACAAAACTATAAAACAACTATAAGTCCAAAACTTACGGAACAAGATTTAGCTTGATATTTATAATACCACCCGACTTAAAATAAATCTTTTTTTTTACTTTATTATGAAAAAAACAAATTGAATGTGGAATAGCACAGAAATAGTTAACTGTTTAGTCAAAACCAAAATCCAGATGTTGGTTACGAAGATATTATCTTTACCATCAAATGTTCCAATATTTATTTTGGATCCTAATTTAAGAGCAAATAACTCGCATTAATTGTCACATAAGTTAAGATGTCAGGCTCGTAATAGATATGATTTGTCGGTAACAGGGAGGTAAAGGTTCGAATCTAGGTCGGGAGGAAGAGAAAAGGGGGATTAGATATGTGACGTCTCACCAAAACAAATCGGACCAAATAATAGCTATAATGGAGTTCCAGCCGATGTTGACGTTTCATGGGAGGGAAGTAAAGATGGTGCTAAATCCCGTTTAGCTCATTATTATGTTCTGTGGTTAGTCACTCGATGGAAGCGCAGTGGTGAGTTGAAGCATTATAATGAGTTAACTCGTATAAAGTTAGATCGAATGCGGGGAACTAAGCAAGCCAACTATCGCAGAGCTAGGACAAATAACTGGTTATACAACATGTAACTTAGTATTAAATAGTTTGCCATGTTACTATTTACAAATAACTGTAGTAAAAGGTCACGTGGAAGAATAAAGCTTACATTGATTTTATAAAGCGTCATTTGTCAATTGAGAAGTTGCCTTGTTAAAGCTGACCCAATAAAAATTTTTTTAAACTATTTCAGCATTTACAAAAAAAAGCCTGATTTCTTCAATTAAGGTGAGATGGAAAACAAAGCGAGCTAAGTTTAGTATTTATAAAGTTTTTTAACACAAAAAGCTGTTTTTTAACACAAAAAGCTGTTTTTTAACACAAAAAGCTGTTTTTTAACTCAAATAAAGTATTGCTCCATGAGATATACATTTAGTTTCATTTTATACACACAATAATATCAACAACAATTTTTGAATATTTGTCATGAGCATAGGTGAATTGAACACATTTTTTTAATAATATAAAAAGTCCTGGTTTCTAAGAAATATTTGAGAAATTTTAAGATGACTATAGGTTGAAAATTATACTAAACGTATTTGTCTATTGAAACGATTTTTTTTTACCAAAACACTATTTTTTATATAAAAATACGGTTCTTACCTCGCGTTTTCTTGCACCTCGCCTTAACTGTTCATAATTGTGAGATAATTATCACAATATTTTAATTGTTAGGCCCATAAATAAATAACTTTTTCCTTCTCATTGAAGATTTACTAAATAAGTATAAAATAAAAACTTCACTAATATACGTGAGCTTACTTTATGTATCAATGCTAACAATGTGGGAGGTCCTAATCGTGTTTGTTTTAAAACTATTAACTGTTAATTTAAGAAAGAAGGGAAATTTTCCAAGAACCAAAAAATTATATCTGGTTTGATACATTTTTTAAGTCTTGAAATTTCCTGGATTTTTTAGGTTATTTAGACCCAAATATGAGAATTTTTTTCATTATTTTATATGCAAAGTTATATGTAAAAATATTTTTTTATTGTTTTCTGATAAAACACAAATATGTAACTACTCTTCGTAAAATCGCATGAATTATAAATAAAACTAACAGTTTGCACTGTGTTACTCTTTAGCTCGGCATTTCGAAAGTTATTGTGAAATTTTATGAACATTCCAGGAAATTTTACAATTTTAATTACTTTTCACCACCGCCACAAATTCCCTTACTTTTCCTGGGTTTCCATGATTTTCAAGTGAGCATCAAACCTGGATATGTATATAAAACGGAAGAACATGAAACGTTGCGCGGGGGTGAGGTGGGATATAAGGGGGGGATAAGGAGGCATAAAAGGGGGAGGAGGAGCAAGCATTGCATTGCCAGCTAAACAATTGTTCAGGTGTAGCCTAAGCGGTAAGTTAAAATATTAAAATGATCCTTTAATGTTAGTGAATTAATAAGGATTAAGTTGGAGGAATTATGTTATTAGTATGAACGTTTAAAGATGTTCAAGCTATCTTTGAATTATTTGTGACATTGTAACAAATCTTTATTCTAAAATAAATATTTCTGGAAACTCTTTAATACTTTCAGTGCTTTATAAAGAATATTGTTATATTTATTGAAATTTTATTAATTTATTAGTAAAACCTCAATAAATACGTTAAAAGTTATTTGTATAGCAATGAGAATGTTAAATAAGTTCACTACCACAATGCTTATTTTATAAGTTTGTTATGGGAGGTATAAATATTTTGCCAACAAATAAAATGTTAAAAATAATTCAACGCTCGCTTGTACACCGTTAAGAGTAAAAACACAACCAAAATGAAAGTGTGCACAGCGAGTCACGTGGTTTGGACGCACCAAGTAAGCAGGATGAAGCCACACGTGATTATTTTAATGTGCTCCCTACCTTATCAAACTCGAAGTCTTCCTGTCCCAACATGGAGTATGCCAAGTCGTCGACGGGTCTCTTCATAATACGTCACGACACTTACTAACGACAAGTTCGCCGAAATCGAAGAAAGGGTAGTTTATTTAGTTTTATTTTAAGAAATAAGAAATGTGTGATTAACTTTGCGATCCTTAAAATAATTGGATATGGAGAAATTAACTCTTACAGGAACTGTCTTACCTGAAACATAGGGAAACAAAAAAGCAAGTTGAAAATAATGGAAAGTTATTTAGAATAAAACAGTATTACCACAACTTTTAAAACATGAATTCGAACAATATATTAGCCTATAAGGGAGTGAGGGGTAAGGCGAACATAAGGAGTAGGTTTTTTTTTAGCACCACGTCTTACTACCCGTTCGGGTTTAACGCCAGTGGGATTATTAACAATACATTATCTTAGGTTTGTTTAAAACAATATTTACAGGTCTAAACACTGTTTTATCTCTGTTTAACTTCATCCCCGACAAGTGAAACATATAGCTTATCAACACTACATCCATGTACTACGTTCGTCCCTTCAAGTTCTTGGTTTGCACTACATTGAAAACCTAATAGTAACCTAGGTTCCATAAATGCTCTTCTTTTTTTCAAACACACACTTAATATTATTAAACTTCCCCTTGTGACTTTAGTTTGAGGTCAAAACTGTTTGTGGGACGAGCACACACACAAATGTTTCCCCTTACCACCCCTCTCTTAACCAATCCATGACAGATAATTAAAGGATTGTGTACATTTGCTTGTGGACGCTTCCCTCCGTCTTCTATACACATGTTGCTCAATTTTCCTTATATATTGGTGCAGGAACAATGATAGTGGAGTTCAAATAATGAGTTTCCTTTTTTCCTTGATCAATTTTTTATTTTTCAACGATGAGTGACTTTCATGAATGTTCACGTGAATATCTTAAGGACACCCCTGAATTTGTGTTTTTTTCTTCAGTAGCCCATGTCCAGACCATTTTAACCGTCGCGTGCACTTAAGGTGGGGATGTAGGGAACGCGAGAAAAGGTCTGTATTTTCAGTTTTAAAAAAAAAAAAACTTTTTTTTTCCAAATTGAATCAAATATTTCTTCAGTACAAACATAGAGTTTAATTTTCTATACATGGTAATATCAACGGTTCTTGAATATCTGTCAGGGGTGTACTGGAAGTTGATGACAACTTTTTCTCTTTATTTAAAAAGTGTCTTATCTAATGCTGCTATTCTCATGACAAGTATTCAACAACTGTTGACATGATCATGTGAAGAAAATTAAACTCTATGTTTGTACTGAACCAATATTTTATTTATTTTGGCCAAAAAAAAAGTGTTGCAATAAAAATTGCAAAAACATGTTTTCTCTCATTCCCTATATTCCCACCTTAATAAGTTTAATTTGCCTTCTTTTTGCCGGAAAAATTGCGAAAATTGACCAGACTAGCACTTCCTTTATGAAGTATTCCACGGAACCTAGTGGGAAAAACTTTGCTGAACTGTACTGTGCGAACATCACTGAAATACAACGGTTTTTGCATAATTTTGCCAGCGCAGTCAAACATGAGTATAACAATGGTGCGTGTGGACCAAACTTTAGAGGAAATCTTAAATTGGAGCCAAACAAAACCTTTAAACCACCAGGCTATCATAACATAATCGTAATTTGTGGGCGTTTTAACTCAAACTTTAAATTACAGAAAAACATTATATAGTAGTCTATAATAGAAAAATGTATGCCCAGCCACGTAAAAAAAACTTTAATATTAAAAGTGTATTTAGCGTTATATTAAATTTTTTTTAACAATTTTATATAATCCCTCGTAGAATGATATTAAAATTACCTAACAAGAAAATTATAAATGATTATTATATACATATTGTGATAGAAAAGTGACTATTATTAGGTAATCTAAGACATGCAAGAACGACGTAAGCCTGAAAACATATAATGTCAATTGTTCTGAATCAATAGATGCATACGCGTACAAGGCCCTGTTTTCCAAAACATAGATTGTTATGCCGATTAGCATAGTGAGCATTGGCAAAAATAGCACCTTAGGGGGAACAACCCTCCTTATTTTATATTTATCGGCGAGTTTTTACACCTTTTCAGGAAAGGAGGGCCGGGAAGGACGCCAGTTGTTAAGTGCTCTACATATGCGGCCACAAAGTTACAGCAACTTGTGGGGGAAATATCTTACAGCTTCAGTCCCTATTCAGAAGGGAGGAGAACGCCCCAAACCATCTTCAAAGTCTGAGTTAGACAACAACCGCGCAACGCCGGACGGCCATGTGTTCGTAGACCAGTTATAGTTATAACCCCGAAGATAGGCCAGGGAGCAGAACGTTGGTAAAACGAGGACCTTTTTCTAAACTCTTTCAACTAGTTTTAAAATCTACATAATCACATTTATACACTCGTATAGTAATTAATATATTTGAATAAACAAAATCAAAACAAACCCCACACTTATTCGTCGCTCCCTATCCATCCTACTAAGACATTCTGATACGTAAGCTCATGGGTTGGGGGAGTAAATAAAAGCAGACATAATATTGCCGTTAAGTTGTTTAGTATTTATAAAAACTAGTGTATATTCTGTACTAATCACAAGACATTGTTAGGATAATCAAGCTTTATAGATTACTGTGGACAGGACATGCAGCGCTAAGGGAAGAATCTAGAACCTTGTTCAGGGTAATGACTGGCAAACCCAATGAGAAAAGAGAATTGGGAAGACCTTGGCGCAGATGGGAGGGTAATATGAAAATGGACCTGAAAGAGATAGGGTGTAATGAGGCGGACTGGATAGAACTAGCTCAGGATAGGGATAGGGTGTATTGAGGCGGACTGGATAGTACTAGCTCAGGATAGGGATAGGGTGTTATGAGGCGGCATGGATAGAACTAGCTCAGGATAGGGATAGGGTGTAATGAGGCGGACTGGATAGAACTAGCTCATGATAGGGATAGGGTGTATTGAGGCGGACTGGATAGTACTAGCTGTTGATGGGTGGTATTAATACCAATAATAAAGTTATAAACTGATGCTATATTTATTTAATGCTAACTGCAATTAAAATATGATATGTAATTTCTAAGCCTATCCTAGTGCGATGTTACCCAATGCCCAGCATAATGATAAAAAAAAAAGTATAGAATACGTAATTACATGTATAGCTAACAACCGGAAGATGCATTTATTCTCTTTGATCATCGAAGTCACGTGAACTGAGCCGGACTGTAGGCAACACAATACAACCCTGGTATGGCTTAAACAGATTCCCACGAAAATCCAAACATGCTCACCCCCGCACCCCATGGAATCGGGATCTACAACTCACCCTTGTTGGTGGTGGCTTAGAAACTAACCTTACATCATCTACCTGGGATTAATCTAAGTAACATAGACGAGTCATGCGCAGCTGGGGTAAAAGCGATGCTAACCAGTCGATTGCGGGGTGGGGGGAGAGGGTGGAAGAAGAGAGTAGCACAGAAGAGAAACAATATAACAAATAGCAACTATTTCCGAAACATATTTATGGCATGACTAGCTACATTTCTCTCAGAGTTAAAATGTTGGGGATGTATTAAGTATAATTACACTGGTGTTGGGTATTACAAGCAGAACAATCATATAAAGTTAGTTAAAATTCAAAATAATAAAACACTGACAAATGACTAATATAAACAATGTTTACTATGAAATTTCCAGAGTGTAGTTTACAATACTAACATAATGAATTCATTTAGCATAGAATAGTTTATACCAAATTTTATATACCAAGAAAGGAATTTATTTACCTCGGCATCCAGGGATCGACTTGTAAAGAGTGATCCGCTCCAAAAAATCACGCGGGTGAAAGAAATTTAAAATGGACATTAGGTAAACCTCCTTAAGGACACACACCAACTCATAATGGACATCGCCATCATATAGAAACGCGAGGAAATTAAGCTCCAGTATGCAAATCCGATCATGTATATTCACGTGAAGGAATTAAAGCAAAGTCCTGAGAGAACATCTCAACAGTCAACAGGCAAATTTCAAAAAGCGACATCTCAACAGGACTCTAAAAAAAGACATGAACAAAAACACGACATCCAAAATGCTAATATTTCATCAAACGAAACAGAGAAACAGTAGTTTTAATTCGCCACCCCGTCGTCTGTCCTTCTATCATCCCTCATTCCACCGTGTCCAAAAAACTAACTTTGATGTTTTATTAACGCGTACACCCGTGTCGCCCCCTTCTGATGTTCCTAATTAAATATTAATATTGCACTCTAGGAGTCAAATTAGAGAGGTGAAAATTCTAGCACCCGAGTCAGAAAACTCTGGGCCATCTCTCCAAAAAGATACCTCCCACCAGGTCCACTATATTTATATGATATTACCCTTTTCTTGGCTTGCACAGGGCAGGGTCAAAACGCCGTGAGGGGTATAGTCGCAAAGTAATATTGGAAAGCTACAGGCGGTAAGGAGACAAGAGTGCGGGTAGTACCGACTACGACCACCGCAGCGCTTTTCCCTCTGCCTTGTATTACTGGAGTGGCGAGAGCGGTACGACTTGCGATGCCTGCACCCCTGCTGCGTCTTTGTGGCAAGTCACAACAGAAAGGACGCTGTGACGTCGTGGTGCCCCCTTCGCCATTCACCCCCTACTGGCGCTTAAACCCACCTCGATATTAACCCGACAGCTCCCACCTGTTTCCTCTATATAGAAGGTAATAACAATATTCGCACAACGTTATCACCTCCTGCTGTTCCTTGGAAATAACTCAGAACCCGTCACTAATTTTATTTTCCGGGAAAAATATATAACCAAAGCAAAGGACAGCATGGAAAAAAGCGCGTGCACACACACACACACACACACAAGAAAAAAATGACATGTGAATTAATGGAACGCCCAAAGCAAGTGCGTGTAGTTTGTAGCAAACAGCATCCAAGTTTAGCGATATAACAAAAGCACCAGACAATATTTAACCTTATTAAATGTATCAAAATATTTGGTCTAACGATATGACTACGTTGAATCCGTTTGACATGTTAGCACGTTCCCCTCAAGACATTAAAAATTCAAGGGGGTCGGTATTTTATAAGTTTAATATTATATTTTACTAAAGAATATTTTTATCATAGCATGAATTTACCACTTTTAAATAAAATTAGTAAAGAAGTAGGGTAAGTTACATAGCAAGTTTGCCATCTTGTAGCATGTTTGAGTCATACAAAATATGGTACACAATAAAAATACAACAGTCCTTGTATTTGGTGTAAGAAGGGAGGAAAGTTTCCGTTGGATAAAGGCTCTTTTCTTTGAATAAAGCTTTATAAAAAAAGCAATACATTAAATATTCAGACGGAAAAAGTATTAGTAAAAAAGTAGAACTACTTTTCTGTCACTCTACCCTACACTAAAATGTATTACAGGACGGCCCTTTTGAGGAAGCGTGATTTGCATGTTTACCGTCTTCGACTATTGTCGTAATCTTGCTGAAGATATGCAGACACAGACAATAGAAGACAATGAATACATCAAATGTTTAGAAAAAAAAAGTGTTTGTAAGTTAATGATTGAAAATAAAAAACATAAAGTCATGAGTGGATGTCAAATACGAGTAGGATAAGTCTCTTTTGAATGTCCAAAGCTGTGCCCCTCGACATATATTTAATATTTAATCAACGGCAATCCCGATTCCCTAGGGCGATTTGAAAGTAGGTAAATAATTTTTGTAAGATGTTAAAAGACTAGGAAAACGATCCGTGTATGCAATAAGAATAGAAACTTTTCAATTTACTCGGGAATAAATACTTAACTTAGAAAGGAGGATGAAAACGTTCTAAACATAAATATAAACTTAAGAATTACAAAAATATGTTACATACAAGACTATCAAAGAAGGAAAAGTAAGCAAGAAAGAACAAAACACAATTTAATTAGAGCCTTTCGGAGAAATAAGAATGAAAGCTCAACGATAGCGGTACCACGCGCGCTCATTTATTTTATTGCGAATTCCGGATATTAGCAAAAGAATGTATAGAATTTGTACGCAGGGGTAAGTTTCAAAAACAGATAGAAGTGTTGTTTTATTACGTCAAAGTAGTGATATGGCGATAAAAAAGTTAACCTTAGACCTATCAATAATGATGAAAGTAATAAAAATATCATACGAGTCCCAACACATAAAAACTCAAACTATAATATGTGTGTGAAAATGCTATTTTAATTTAGTATATTAAATGAATAAGGCCTAATTTTTAATACTTATATAGGGTAACCATACCTTTGGTCAAGCGGTCACTATTACTCGAATTGCACTAGGTCTCAGTTAAGAGTAGGTAAGGGTTCAAATCCCAGACGGTTGCAATATTTTTTTGTTTCCGGATGTGATTTATTACTTGGGTTTATAAATTCTCTGTACTCTCTAAAGTAACGTCCAAATACCGTGCCTTTAGATTAAGCCATCAATAGCACATGTGTTAAAAGTATCGATTGAAGTAATCTTGAACTGAAAGTCACAAACTCAGCCTTAAACTATGAGTGGAGAATGACCCTGAACACGAGACGAACCCTGATTAGCTTAGTGGTAGAGCATTACCGCGCTAAGCCAAAGGTCCAGAGTTCATTTCCCATGTTCAGGTGTCGTGATTTACAATAGATCATTTCGTTAAAAAAAAAGGCACATTTGAACGCTGTAGTCTCCTATCTCCAATACGTACCTTATCTATAATTAAGAATAATATCTCAAACCGGGAATCAAGCCAAGACTCATTTGTGGGGAGCGAGCCCTTTTAAGTCACTTTAGTGTCTAGTTCTTTCATTTAAAAAATTTAAAAAAAAAGTATACTAGAGCGACATCACCGAGGACAACATAAGCCCTTCATCTTCTCTGCAGATCACTTTCAACCCCAGCGAAATTAATTTCAGCGTCGCACAAAGCACCTGTCTTCACGTATCCCACCAGTCTTCATAACATACGTCCCGCAGGAAAACAATACAAAGAAAATAATAAAAGGGATACCTGGGTTTTAAGGAATTAACTATTATTCGCACCGACATACATCCCCTACAGAGTAAACTGGTGAAATTTTGGTAACAATGAACGTCAAATACAACGAAGAACAATTAAAATGAAACAAAATTACTTCCCAAGAACTATCAAATGTGACAGTTCATTAAGTGTAAACGATCGCGTACGGCGGCAATACCATGAAACGCTAACAACGCCTTTAAAAATAGTATAATACATAAAAAAAACTGTGTGCATAGCAAGGCTAAAGAAGTTTAGTTTTGATTTATGTGAAGAATAAATCGTTTAGAACGTCTGCAAAGAGTTTAATCGATTATTGTGATTTCAGAACCCCAGAAAAGTGGCCAAAAAATAAATGTCCAAAGTTATGAATAATTTGCGCGAGGCAAACGAAATCTAAAGTGACTAATTTAGTATCATTAAGTAATTTTAGGTATTAAGGTTTAGAAATAAAAAGAAAAACTTCAACTACTTTGGAAATATATTTGCATTGCACTTGGTGTTAAAATGAATACCGGAGTGTAAAGGTTTTTTTTTTACATAAATTATATCTATACTCTTTTTCCGTACTAGTTCGGTTTAATTTCATCTACGTAATCTTTATCGATCTTACTCCTTATATTATGTCAATAATAGCTCGTGTGTTCAAATAAAAGAAGCCCCTAAAATTTAACCCGTTAAGAGTGACAATATACTAATTTCCTTAAAGATTACTCAAACAACGATCATGTTTATGTAAACTTATTGGCTGTCCTTTTCAAAACCAGAATAAATCATTAAGAAATTATCAAAAAAAGACTAATTCTGTGCATGATGTTTGTCGTATTGATTATGAAGACTATAATAGGCTTAAACTGGAACCAAAACTAATTATATTTTTAAAGACAAAAAGTTGTGTTATTTGACGTGGCATAGTAACATAAGATCATTTCGATGAATACGCGTATGTTTTTGAAAAATAACTTTAAACACATGTTAGGTTTTATATCACGTGCATTACCCATTAAAACAAATCCAAAGCCCTAAAATGATGGCACATTTGTAATTAATCCACACTCTAGTTCAAAATTAGTCAAAAACGACGTCTTCCGTGTTTTGAAAAAGTTTAAAAAATATAAATAATTACACAAAGCCATGTTCTAATAACAAAATTGAAATATTACAAAATGCGAATTTAATTGTATTATTGAAAGCGTATGTAGCCTATAGAAGTAGACGTGTGTGTATGTGTGTGAATGTGTGTGTATGAGGGCTGACAGAAAACTGTCCGATGTGAGCTCTGCCAGTGTTGATTAAACAGGACGAGTCATTCAGAGTTTAATCCCGCTACAAGTCACCCCCTGGTGAGGGGTTGATACGCGACGCTCGAATTAGGAACGGAGAAGGTGATAAGTTCGCTTTTTAGAGCAATAACATACCATGTGCGTTTAGCAACAAAATAACAATACCACCGATGGTATTCAGATTTGCCAACGCTAGAATAAATGATGAGAAGACAACCTTGAGGATTTCATCAACCACAATCAAAATAACTATATATTCAGCTTGATTAATACATAAAATTAATTATTAGATTAGCTCGTCATTTTTGAAGCCATGCAATAGCATATAAATAATTGGAAGAAGAAAAAAAAAACACTAATGCAATAGCCAAGAAGGTTAATTTAGAGTAAGTTTTCCGCATTTACTTGAAGGAAGAAAAGAAAACCATTTAAGGAAAAACACTTAAGTACAGCCGACCGGGATTTGAGCCGTAACCTTTCAATCACCGGCAAATCAAACAAGACAAGACTGACGCCTTTATACGCATGCCCAACTGTGCGGGTAGTGTGAATGTTATTCACGCTTGACCTTAATTAGCTTAGTCGCACATTCAGCATTAAATATTGGCTCTTACATGCAGCAGCGCGATCGTTAGGACGATTTGAAACTTTTTTTTATTAAATCCATTAATTTCCCCCTATAGTATTAAAAGTTGATCAGATTATACTTATTATTTTTTGGCAAAGTGTATTAAAATGAGCCAGCAGAGCAGACGTATTCACATTACTTCACCCTCTACCCCCACCCATCCAAAGTTTTACAGACAATTTGTGGGACTCTCACATTCGCTCGTCATCTCCCGTCAAACCACAAGACTGAAATAGTTATAAGCTTATCGTCACGTGGGTGTACTTAAATACTTCGTAAAATTGTCGACAGTTAGCAGCGCCGCTTAAACAGTTCTTTTGGCGTCATTGGGCATCTTCAAGTTTGCATTAATTAGCCATTTATTCACATGTCCCTAACGATACAAGAGCAGTAACGCTTCGATGATTCAATTTCAAGAGAAACGTCAGTTCCGCACCATTGGTCAAGAGGTGTAAGACGTCAGGTTCCTTAATATACTGTTATGCCGGCGGCGGGGAGGTCTTGTCTGTGCCCGGGGGGTGTTTTTCCACTTTTTATGTTTCACTTTGATTTATCCCTCTTCCCTCTACTCTACATTAATGTCCGTGCACTTCATAATCAATAACGTTCCACAATCTTTCCTTAAAAATGCACACGCATCAGCGTGAAAGGCATCTTGGGTAACCACAATTAAAAAAAAGTTTGTAAACATTTATTTGCTTAGTACGAGTTAAAGTGAACTTCTAATCAATATCTAGCCTGCTTCTAAAATCAAGTGAAAGTAAATCTCTGACCTCAGCTGGGTTTGAACCAAAGTCTTTTGACTGACTCACCACTGCTAAACGATCTTAGACATGGCTAAACTAATGCATTTAATTAACTTCATACCCACATCGGTGGCCGCGTGGTCTAAGGAGTCACTTTCACAGTAGACTGGACTGCCGAGGACGGGAAAATTGAAGTTCGAATTCCGGTCGGGTGTACTGAGAGGGTTTTTTCCTAAAAGGTTTTACACTCTGCCTCCACGCAAATACGGGTACACTTCCTCTAAATATAGTCTTCCTAATCTCTAACACACTAGCGTAATTAGTACATAAGCGTATAATCTGGGTTATGGGTTGCGCCCTGGGAAAAATAACCGTGTGTGTTTGCGCCCACTTAATATTCACACATTTTTTATACTATTTACTTAAGAAAACATTTAATTTTTGTTTAATTTTTCCCCCGGTTTTACCAGATATTTCGTATGAGTTACTTTTTTTTCAGAATGGTAATTATTTTTACTCCGGCAGGGTCGAAAAATGTGTCATTGGAAGAATAAAGATATCAAATCAATGACTAAACTAACATAGCCTAACCTAACCTTAACTAAACTAACCTAACCAAGACTACCAACATTCCTTCCATACTTTTACTCCTGAAACAAGACCGATCAAAAAATTAAACATCATTTACGTCCTCTTAATGACTTCCAATTGCTAGTATCAAGGCGCCGACGGGTGCGACGGTTTATTTTAGGCGGGCGCTAACGCCTCAGATTTTTCAAAAGGCGCTACCAACACACCACCATAACCTGAACGGGTAGTAAGACGCGATGCTTAAAAAACTTGTTTCAGTTAAAGAGTTTAAAGAGGGGTTTATGAAGAGGAACATATGCTTGTTATATCCCACGGTAGTAGTAAGAAGCCTCAACAGACAACTAATGTCATTTACCAGGACTAGGACAGCCACTCGAAGTAAATAGGGGTCTCATAATTCGAAGACAAGCCTATCCCCGAAAGTAAAGTCGTAGATATAAAAAGTGTGAGACCACTGAGTAAAGCTGTTAGTCTTTTATTTATATAGCATCTTAAGGTATACTTCCGGACCATATGTATTTTTATTTCACTGATGGGGTAGCCATGAGGAAGATAGAATTTTGATTAAATGAATCCGCATTAGCGTTGGAGTTGAAAACCATTTAGGAGAGAGAAAAAAACGTATACGCGGTTTGTATTTCTAGCCCCAGTTTTTTCGTCACAGACAAACCAAGACTAAACGAGCCTGGCATTGAGTCCGCGTGCCCACCGATACGGGCAGCTAATCGTCGTATGTATCCTATGGTATACCCCGAACGGGTAATAAGATTAAGGGCCAGTTTCATAGTCAGATTTAGTACGCCTCAAGTGCGGCGCTATACTAAATACAAGACGTCACCTACCTGAAACTGAATGGAATGGGCCAGTTTCATATGCGAAACTGGTCCATTCCATTTTGGTCTAGGTAGGTGTCGTCCTGTATTTAGTATCGACTCGCACTTTAGGCGTACTAAATCTGACTATGCAACTGGCCCTAAATGCTAAAAAAAAAGTTGGTATTATTCTTCATGTCACGCACCTCCTCGATATTCCGACAGCCATGTCTCGTTGTTGTCCGGACGCAATAATTGTTTACGTGGCACTGGACATGCACAAGGTAGGCCTACAGGGTGTCTGTCACAACTGGTCCGCAGGTATCGTTACGGATCAAATGGCGATTGATACCAGCTCGCAAAACGTTAGCCAGAGGAAGGAGGCTCAAGTGTAATTAACTAGTGAACAAAAGGAGGAGAGGATACAATCCAAGTGGACGAAAGGGGTGTAGGCATACTGAAACAAAGGTGTGAATTAGTCACCGACGTATTATACCTAGCCAGGCCTGTAGAACCCTCAGAAACACAACTGTAGTTTTGAGGAATTTGTATGGTAAAGGGGTGTAACCCGCCATTAAAAATCAAATATAGGAAACGCCAAGTTCTTCAAATAATTGATGAAACCACCAAGTTAGAGAATATAAATCTGGAAATGGGTTCATAATTAGTCGTTAATATTTTTATCATTACTGGCTATGAGTAACTTAATGGGTAATTTAAGGAAACTGGGTAAAGATAATGAATTATAATCTATTAGAGTTTATCTTAGCACAGAAATTAAAAATACATTTTGGGGAGAAAAAAACTTCAGTGACTAAGGATAAGACTACAAAGTCAAGCCCGCGAGAAGTATATACTAAGGAAAGTAGCCTACTGGAACAACCGAATTAAAACAAACCGTGAAAATTATACGGACAGTGCAAGAAGTTGTACAAGAAGTATTTCCTTGTTAATCCACTTACTCTATGGCATTAGGGACTCTAAAGTGCATTGCCGCACTTATAAAAGTACGCCAACCATCTCTATCTTGAGCTAGTTCTATTTAGTCCACCTCATTACACTCTTTCAAGGTCCATTATAATGGTATCCTTTCATCTGTGTTTAGATCTTTCCAATGGTCTCTTTCCATTGGGTTTGCCAGTCAATACCATGAACAAGGTTCTAGATTCTCCCATTCACGCTGCATGTCCTGGCCACCATAATCTACGAGACTTGATCAACTTAACAATGACTTGTGATGCATACAGTGTATGTGACTCATCATTATGTAACCTCCTCCACTCCTTGACCATATAATTTTTTTTGCGCACCCCCTTCGTTATTTTCGCGTACCCTTGGCTGAATACCACAGATTTAGAGGAAGTGCAGCCTCTTCCCTTGGCATGAGGGAGATGGGGGCGGGATTGGATGATAGAAAAACAAAGTGATAAAAAACGTTTGGAAAGTCCCTTACAGTGAATATGGTCAGGATTCGAATCCCGACCTCAACGGCGACTAAGTGCAATTCGAGTGTAACACCTTAGACCAGTGGTTCGCAACAAGTGATCCGCGGACTCCCGGGAGTCCACGAGTTGTTCCTATGACGTCCGCGACAACCACCAAAATTTAACAATATACTAAATTAAAATTATAATTAAACAACAGTAGGCCTTATCTTAATAAATAAAAAGCTTCCCCCTCCTCATCCACCTGTGCAGTGCTACATGAAAAGCAAAAGCAAGTATAGAAATATACTTGACATGCACTCGGATTTTCGAGTCAATGTTTCCAGCCTTCAACCTGATCTTTAAGAAGTGGTGGGCAAAAAGAGGAGGTTTCACTTATCTCACTAATACTTGACTCAAATAAATAAATTTGAACTTTTTCATAAATGTGTCAAATTCCCAGTTTTGTAGGTTTTCTAACATTAGTCATTGGTGGGGGCGGAGGGTGCTATTTTCTATACATAGAACAGATTAGATTCTAATGAGTAGAAAAAACGGGGGTCCGCCAATCTCAAAGAGCCTCTTGGGGGTGGGAAGGTGCTTGACGGGTAGGTAATTGGGAACCACAACCTTAGACCACTCTTTCACCTGTGCGGGTAACATTTAAATTAAAATAAATTTAGATAAACTGATGCTAATTTAGAGGCATTTTAAGTTTTGAAAAACCTTAGGTTGTATAGACACTTTTGTAGCCTTAAATTTGTTTGTATACAAATAGCAATAGGCTACATTGTATAATTCTGATAGGAAGGAACTTTAAGAAATTATAAACATAATTTTTTGCGGTCAACTGTCATAATATTTTACTTTAGCTTAGACTGCCAATGACAGGGAGATCGAGGTTCGAATCTTGGTCGTAAGTACTGAGAGGGTGCTTTTTACAATAGGGTTTTACATTCTCCCTCCAGGAAAATGCGGGTACACTTTCTCTAAATATAACCTTCCTCCCTAAAACCACTATCGTAATTAGTACACGAAAGTATAACCGGAACAGTTAGACGCGGAGCTAAGAAAATAATATATATTATTTCATCGGTATTGATATTATATATTAAAAGTGAAAGTTATAGATAAAATGACTTTACGTATAAAAATATGCAAATTGTTTTAGTAACTTTTATGAATGTCAAAAAGATGTTTTTATATCTAAATCGGACTATAGTTTAGGCGATGGGTAAAATGAATATCCTACGTGTTTAATTTCAATAGGAGTTTCCAATCAATTATATTGCAGCGTCAACATTTGAGTTCAATATTAAATTGAATATAAATCCGTGTGCTACTTCACTTTATTTGCTTTGGTTTATTTACACTAACTACAATGATGAAATTATTTTGTTTGTGTTTTATCTCGTTGGCAACTTATCACGAAAATAACAGTTGATTTTAACTTTAAAATGTACATTAGCGAATAAATATAGACGTAATTTATTAGAGTGGAGCGTTACATGGAAGTTCAGAAGAACATCAACAATTAAAAAACGATAAATACAAAAATAATCCTGAAAATAAAATCTACAAAATAATGTACTAGAGAAAGTTATCATGTAAACTTCAGAATTAGATATCACCAGCTCCCGTTTTTAAACTCTTGTCGTCAGATTCGATTTTTGTTTAAAAAAAAAAGTACAATCAAAAGGCATATCAGCCGATAAAAAGGACACAAAACCGGATTAAAAATAAATTGATTTAGTGGATGTTTAGATATTGTACGACTTTTTAAAAAAAAAACTTAGTAAGGACGAGGGTAATTTGATGAAAGTTCAGCTGCATTAACGTGGAACGTGAAGATAAAATTCAAAAGTGAAAATTACATTTTGAAATATACCTCTAATGGACCCTACCAGGATTCAAACCCCAACATCCCCATAATAGACACCAAGAAGATGAGAGTCTACTCCTTAGAGTCATCGGACAAGGCTGTGGGTGCGGTTTGTACAAACACTATTTGGAAGGAAATTTTACTATTCGTATTAATAATAGTAATAGTTTGTGCATATCTACATAAATACAGCTTTTAAAGAAATACGTTATGTTTAAATTGAAGCCTATAATAATATAGACTAAAATATTAATATAAATAAATTTAACGAACCAGATATCCGACTTCTTAGCACAGTCAATGGCAAGTCAATGTACTGGGTTAATGGTTTCAACTCTCGACGTGAGCAAGAAAGTGATCAATAATTAAATCGGAGTTTTTCCTTTCTAAGCGATCAATTGACGAGCGAGAGACTAGGTGTCGTGTTTGTCTTAGAATTAAGCTAGTTTGTAAACAATGTGATGCCATAAGTTGGTTCAGAAAGAATAGACAAAAAAATAACAAACACACAGGTTTGTATCAATTGTGGGGTTTTTCCACCACGTTTTAATACCTGTTCGTGGTTATACGCATACCTTAATTTACGTAGAGTAATTGTACCCGCATTTTTGTGGAGTGAGAGTGGGCAACAGTTTAGGGAAAAAACATCCCCAGGCCTCAGTAGACCCGACTGTGATTGGACCCCCGATCACCCCGTCACCACCAGCAGTCTAACATGAGTGTGACGCGTCAGACCATGCGACTACCGGTGCGGGTTGTTATTGACTAATTTTTAAGTCGATTTCACGTAGAATAGAATATTCAACACTACCCACCATACTTTGCATAAATACATTGTCTAGGCGCCTGCTAAAGGGGTTTATCAAAAGTTCCAAAGGGGGCAGCCGACCTGTCTAGCCCAATAGAAAAGCCACGAAAAAAGGGCTTGAGAAAATGCAATAAGTATCCTTTTTTTGTAAATAAAATAAACATTTATCTCCCCAATGTAGAGATTATTAGATTTATTTAAAAATCCATATTGCTCCGAGTCCACGTCACAAATTCAATACAGCGCTTTATTTATGTAGTATCACTATTATTAGCACGGTCCACGAAGCACAAAACAAATGGCCATAAAAGCACAACAACATGTGTGTGCATTGTTCTTGCATCACTCATCACCAGAGTTTTAATTACACGTAAAGGGAAACAAAAGAAACTCAAACAAAGAAACCATAAACAATGTTTACAAAGGGCTGAGAATTTCTTACTGTATTCTCACAAGAACAAACTTTCCCGAAGTAATAAAATGTAAGATCAAATTAAAAACCTAGTCAGTTCCTTGGTTACTGGAGGATCTATAACAGGACACACACATGAAGCATAGCCCGTGACTACGGGAAATAACGTTGTGACGAGTAGCGTGTGCTCGTTCTCAAAATGGGCAACGTTGTACTGGGCTTGTGTGTACAGTATGAATTTGATATAAAGAGCCTTAAAATCAACACAAACATATATTTGTGAACAACATTGATAAAAAGTTAATATAATATTAGTGTTATTTCATAGGTTTTGATACTATTTATCAAAAGAAACAGCTAAAGAACAAATTATTTGGCATACTATGAATACGACATGAAAGTAGATCAGGTAACTTTTCTATATATGAAAATCGGACTGTATATCTACTTTCAAGTATTCCGAAGTCAAATCAATATATACAAGATGTTCGGAAACTCATTACCCAAATTGTAGTGTATAGGGATTTTGTATTACTTTTGGTTCACACAAGCTATATGTACAGTTTGGGACATGAGTTTCCGAACATCTGTATATATGTACATAACCAGCCCCGTGGTGTAGTAGTCAGTGCACCTGGCTACGAGCCTACGGGTCCCGGATTCGATTTATAGCTGGTACCCTGAGTATTTTTCTCGAAAGGGGAATTACGGCACCCCAATGGTCACCAGGGTTTGGTTAGTTAGGCTTAAGTTAGGTTTAAGTGGTTCCACTGGTTTCACACCATCACCTCATCTCATNGTCCCCTAGACAACTGTACATTAGAACTGGCTAAACTTTATACAAAATAGGCTACAAATGATGTAGCCCAGACGTGCAATATTATACACACACATACACACACATACACACACACACATACATACACACACATACATACACACACATACATACACACACATACATACACAAACGCACATTCAAATATACCTAACGGGCATCTAACGCTGCCTGTAATGAGCTTTATTAAAATTGTAACCACGGTTAATGGAATCTATTAGTTCTGCTTAAATATAATTTTGAAACTTTTGAAACGTGCTATGCTATGTCTGGACATAGAACTGTGTGACAGTTACATTTTACAGTCAAACATTACGGTAACGAACAATAGAGCATTGATCAAATAATATCAAACAGGGTTGACGAGCTCGTGTTGTAGTTTGCAGTCGCTGTCACGTCTTTTTTTAGTAAGGGGTGTTGGTTGTACCTTGCTTAGAGATAATTTAGTTTTGTTGATACATAATTAGTTGATTAGGGAAGTGTACGTTTAATATTTTTAATACAAAAATATGTATTAATTTACAGCTCTGGCTTGGGAGGTTGAAATTCGATTAAGGGTCGCATTCTTATTGGGTGCACAAAGGTTAGTTTTATATGTTGTGATTATAAGTGTTTTAATTTCAATCCTCACCACTGTTGTTGCAATTCTAACTATTTATCCTAACTTTCCTACTCAAACTTAAACATTTGGATCATTTGCCGTGATAGCCATTGTGACATTAATGGAATTTAAAAATGGTGCTTATTAATTTTGGTAGCACCATCCTGATATTTTAAAGTATTTAATCAATATTTGAATTTTAAAATAGGTTAAATTATATTTTAATTGGTTCAAAAAATGACATATCTTACCTATTTTGACAATCAAAGCGAGACTATATCAATCTCATAAAAATTAAGAGATTATTTTTGCAAACTTAATAATAGACCATCCACTTCGGTGGCCGCATGGTTTAAGCCATTATTCTCGCAAAATACTAGACTGCCGATGACAGGGATATAGAGGTTCCTTTTCGATCGGATGCACTGAGGGTGGTTTTAAATAAACGGTTTTCCACTCTAACGCCACGCAGATGCGGGTGTACTTCCACTAAGTTTAGCCTTCCTCATCCCTAGAACACTAGAGTAATAAAATGTAAATGACCACCCGATACGGAGCAAATAAAATTGCTAAGCAACAGGTTTTTACTTAAATTACGTGCTCTGCGGAGTTAGAATATTCACATTTACATTAATGGGGTAAGGATGAAAAGGGAAGTATTTAGAGAGTGTAGAAATATGTGCATGGAAGTAAAGTATTAATATATAGTGAAAGCCACATTCAACTTGGATTCAAACTTCAATCACCCAATCAAAGGGAGAGCAGCGGATACTAATGCCTTCTCACGCGTACCCACTGAGGCTTATTAGCTCAGCTGGTCAAAATTATATTTTAAAATACGCCTCTTCCCCCAAACAAATGTTATGTGTTAAGGTTTAACAGGGTATCCAGCCAAATATATTTTAAACGCCCTGACTTTTCCAGATTTTCCAGGGACAATTTTCAACTTTTTCAGCCAAAGAATAAAGTATATTACAAACATTATTTTATTAAGATCATAATTTGATGTAATACTAATTTTAGATAGATCTGCTTCGGTGCCCGCATGGTCTAAGAAAGGAGTGGCCAGATTTTTGATCTGGGGATCTACTCCAGAGAAGAAAGATCCTTTGCGATCCACTACGGAACCATAGGCTTTTATTGTTTGTTCCATTGGTAAAAAAAATTAATAGCCCATTTTGTGTTTTAATAATAAAATTATATTGCATATAAAAACTTAAAGGCCTTTCACACACTGAAACTGAATTTTTCATCAAACCACAAAATATAAATAATTTCCCTTATAAAAATGGTACACTTCCTCAAATTCAACCTTCCTAATCACTAACTCATTTAGCGTGATTAGTATGTAGGCGTATAACCTGAAAAGGTAGTACAGTAATACGCGGTGCTAAAAAAAAAGTTAAAAGACATATACGCATTCTGAAATTGTGTCACTCTATAAAAGGGTTTAAAGATTTCAGTCCAAAAAGCAATGGGCTATTAGGTAGTGCGATCTAAGTTATATTTCAGTGAGATCATATTGAGCCAATAAGAGATCCCCTTATACCAGTAAAGTTTAAAATGTTTGTGATACACATTCTTTAGTTCCTTCTTCCTATGACGTAATCAAATTCTCGCACATGCGTATAGCCATGACTCAACTTTGGGTAAAGACGTAAGTTATTTAGAAGGGCGGAAAGGCGTCAAATGTTGACTTTGACAATTGAGATTAGTCTGATCAACAGGGATAACTGAGTTAGAAGAGACTCGCTGTGGGTACTAACTGGAATAAAAAGGTTATTTTGACAATTGTGAATAAAACTAGCATATTTTTTTAGTGAATATATAGAAATTCCAGAAATTTGATAAAATTCTTTGAATTGTCCATGACTTTTTCTTGAGCAAGCAAATTCCCTGACATGTCCCCGATTTTCAGGTAACTGGACACCCTGTTTAATAAATAAGTTAGATAAAGTTTTATCAATACAGTCCTAAACAGTTATTGATAAATTCAAAGCTGTTTTCACAGCAAAAGTTATAAGGTAACACAAGTATATTTTCTTGCACTTCTTTTTTCACCGCGTTTTGATACCTTTTTGGGTACACGCATTTATATTAATCAAACTAATATAGGAGGTATGAGGATGGTCAAATTTAGATCAAATGTACCTGCAGTTTCGTGTGGTAGTAAGCCATTTAGGAGGAAAAAGCTCAGTATAATCGACCGGAATTCGAGCCCCAATCGTCCTCGACATCAGCAGTTGGCGTAATGCCTTTTTAGAGTAGACCACTCAGCCACTGAAGCGGGTTCTTGAAATACTAAAATCGATTTTTGGCTTGCTTCCCGCTGCTAATACAAAAACACACACACAGTTAAGATTCAGGATAAATGGGCAGTTAATTTATATATGTATGCTCAAGTGCCAAAAAGAAAAGTACAATCTAACTAAGCAGAGACTATTTCACAAACAACACGTGAAGGTGTTTGATGACATTTGTAGCGGCTGATACCCCCGCAAACATACAGCAACTGTTCCGGAACATAGACTGGTAGGAGGGAGAGTCCATGCCTTTAGAAATGCTTCAGAAACTGATGGAGATAAAGTTTATGTTTCAATATTTGCTAGTTAAAGTAACAAATAAATATCGAAAAGAGGGCAGTTTCGGGAAGAGTCCATTGTTGGTGAGCGTTTAACATAGTGAGTGAAAACCAGGGTCCCCGGGTTAGACTGCTGGCATGAAAGTGATGAATTAACGGCCGGGGTCTGTTTAAAAATTAAGTTAGTTTATAATTCGTGTGATAGTATAATCAGTCGGTTCAGAAAGTGCACTTTAAATACCCCAAATAAATTATATCTACCGTGCTGAATATTTCTCAATGTCAATCAGCGTTTATTGCGGTTAGAACATACCTTAGTGAGTTTAAGATTAATTTATTAACTGTCAGATACCTTACATTTATTCATAAATGTTATTAAAAAATGCGGGGAAAATATACACTAATGAAGTTATAGTAAATTATTTGTTTTGGATTGCCAGGGTGGCTACAAAATTTTTAATATAAAATTCCTTGACTTTTCCGGGTTTTCCAGACAGCATTTAAAAACATTTCTGAATCAACCAGTTTACAGTTTTTCTTGGTGAATGGCAAATTTTCCGTTTATAACATTGATAACATAATTTATAAAACAATACTAACGGTAACTAAATATTAAACTTCTTGTAAGTTTTTTTTATAATTTAATGTTTTAGGAAATATTTGTGTCCCTGTGTAAATGTGCTTTAAAACAAACCCTTTACAACCATCTTACGTGAAGACTGCCATAGCTAGGCAATGCATTTTGTTTAAATGCGTAGTTGTAGAGTTAGATAAGTAGTTAAATTCACCGACTTTTCCTTATTTATGATTAAATTCTATGGTATTTCCCCGTTTCCTCTGGCATAAAAAAAAAGTCCTGACTTTTATAGAGTATTCCTGTTTTCCCTGTCTGTAGCCGCCATGATTGTGCTTTGATATATAACTTTAAAAACAAATGCGGATTATGAATGTTCGTCTCAAGACAAATAAAATGCGTAGTGTATCAAGTGAAAATTAAAAAAAGATAATAATAAATCATTAAAAGCATCGTAAAAGCTTGACTAAAGCCTATTTTAAATGGTGTTGAAATATATTTTAATTCCTAAACAACGAAGGATCCACTACCTTCAACAAAATAAATCACAATTAAAAAATGATCGTGTGACTCCACAAAATGGAAAAAAAAAGTTTCCTTCCTTTATAATACAGCGGGGGGGGAGGGGGATGAGGCCATGGGAAAGGGGGGGGGGCGAGAATGTCACTGCCACTGTGTGATAGTGCATGTTCTTTTGTGGCTTAATTGCCTGAGATTAGCAATGTATTACAATGATGACGTCACGATGAAACAAGCCTGGGGTTAGGGTGGCAGGGGGATTGGAAAAGAAGGGAACGAAGAGGACGTGTAATGGAACAAAAGATGAGGAGACGTTTGTAACAAATGACTGTTTCATTTTACAGACTTGTATTCTAAATGAGACAGATTACGATGTCACACTGAGTTATTAAAGTGTGCCAAGTCACATAAGTTGGATATTTTCAAGAATTACTGTAGCAATATACAAAGTTTGTGTATTAGAAAAGTGAAAAAAAAAAATTAAGAAATTAAAATGCTTCATCGAATATTATATACGTTATTTAAGTACAATTTTCATAAGAAGTAGATTATACCTTTATACAAAATTTCTAGTAAATTACATTAGGCGCAGTGAGAACACGGACAATGGCGACAGTCTAGTCTGGCTGAGTTATCAGCAGTCAACGTATCAGCATAGTCGGGGTTCAAATTACAGCCGTGTGTTTCTGAAGTGGATTTTTCTAAGAGGGGTATTACTCTTCACTCAAGCAAATGCGGGTACACTTACACTAAACTATACCTTCCTAATTCCTGCCCCATTAGTGTAAATATACGGTTAGCCCTATCAAATAAAAATATGGAAATCACGGGGGAAAATTGATAATTCCAACAAATGGTTTTATTATAATTATTGTAATAATATTAATTAATGATATAAAAGAGTATAAGGTCAGTTTAGTAATCAGAATGAGTACACCTCAAGTGTGGCGCTATACTAAATACAGAACGACACCTACCTAGAGTGGAATAGGCCAGTTTTATATGCGAAACTGGCCCATTCCATTCTGGTTTAGGTAGATGTCGTCCTGAATTTAGTATAGCACCACACTTGAGGCGTACTCATTCTGACTTTGGAACTGAAAACAGATTAACATGGTTACGACTATTGTTTGGCACGGATGAACCAACACAAATTCTAATTCTTAAGTTGTATCGTTGAAAGTATAAATACATTCAACGATTGTATTATTTTTGTAGCACCACGTCTTATTACCCGTTCGGGTTATATGCCTATGTACTAATAACATTAATGTATTAGGGATTAGGGAGGTGTTAATTTAGAGAAAGTGCACCCGCATGTGCGTGGAAAGGGAGAGTGGGAAAACTATATAGTAAAGAACCTTAGTGCACCCAACCAGAATCGAAGCCCAATATCCCCGTCGTCGGCAGTCTAGCCCAGTACGAGAATAGCGCGTTAGACAACGCGGCCACCGAAGCGGGTAACGATTGTATTTGTTACGGGAGAAAACCTTATGTAAACCATACAAGTACACGCGTAAGAGCGACGGGACACCAAAATAATGTTTTCCATACTACAAAAGATAAGATCATATTAATACAATTTTTGACATTAGGTAATTGATTAAATGACAGCACCAGAGGCGCAGAATGCGAGGCATTCTTACACCAAACAACACATAAAGGAGAGCGAACACCTCCATACCTCATTTGTTTGGTAAAACATTTGATTCCATTTGGAAAACAAAAGAATAATTAATTGACGCGCTGACGTGTAAAAACACCTCGTGATGGACGATGTGATTTACAAAGAGCGCAAAAACAACGCTTGCTAATTACGAAAGCGGCTACATCTATCATTATCCGAATACTGGAACATTAGGAAGGATTTTACGGAACATAGCAGCATGGATTAATGCCTTTGAAACAACATGCACATCCTTAAAACCAAATATTTCGTTAAATAATAGTGTCCGAATGGGGTAACGCCAAACTGTAGCCCTGCCGTGGGAAGTAGATCCTGAGCGTTATAAAAGTTACTAACTCTACTTTTCATACAACCATAACTTGAGTCAAGCTATAAGGTATGTAACTATTTCTTTTGAAAATTCGTATTAATGCTTTTGAAAATAATATAGTTATATTTTGTGTGAAAACAAAAATCGTGTGTTCTAAACTCCCTCCATCAACTTACCTCATGCATGTCGGCCGGTACATTGTAAGAAATAAAGCCAGTTAGACCACATTGAACGAAAGCGAAAGTCACAACTAGGATTAATTCATTTTACTTGCAGTAAGCCGCTGTGTTTGTATGTCAAAATATTCCTTACAAAAAATATATATTTCTAATTTCTCAATTATGCTTAGTAAATTTCACCCCCATTCAGTGAAAAGAATAACTTTTCATAAGTTATATAATTTTCATTTCAATAAAAAATAATTTAACGATTTTGTATGATGAAATTTTGAAATATTCGTTACACAATTCGATATGTCTAGTAAAATTATCAAACATAAGCATTATTTTACTATAGTGTATTTAAAATGTTATCTATATAAAATGGTCCCTTCGGTATATGATGTATTCAAACATTTATCACTGCAACTAAGAGATGAGATGTATACGTGTACCCAAGTTTTCTTTCGAATGAACATGACAGCTAGAAAAAAATTATTATTAGATCTACTTTCAAGTATTGGGTACGCCAAGTCATATCATCTGCAACTGTCCCTTTTGGTATGACGGGTAGTAATAACCGGTGCTAAAAGAAGAGTAAAATGTGTTAATATCAGCAAAAAAAATCCTAAAAAGTTATGCAAATGTTTATTCGTAAAAAAATTAAGGTAGCCTTTATGTTATATATAAGTGTAAAGGATGACAGATTCGTGTATTTAGTTTAGGCTCCTCCTGGTACCAAAATGATGAGCCAGGGGAAAATATTAGAAAGACCCAGATTCTGAGGTATCTTTTCCTGTTTGTGTTAGTTTTGTAAATTAAATTAAAAGTCATAAGTGGAACCTAATACACTTATTCATTAGTCTATTCTCACTCAACACATAATACACTAATGAATAAGAAACACGTTAAAGTGATTGACACAATACTTATTTTTGCGACATGGTCAGTGACGTTTCTTATCAAAACTAGCACCGCGTTTTAATAACCGTTCGGGTTATAAGCTTATGTACTAATTACACTAATGCAGGGGTTCCCAAACTGGGCGTCGTCGATCTTGGACCGGGGCGTCGCGGTTATAAGGAAAAACTGAAACTTATAATGTATAGTAAAATGCAACATGCAAATTTTCAATACGTGTACTCGTATATATTTTAAAGAATGAAATAGATCATACAAGAAAACACAATTTTTTGTACTGTAAATAATTATTTTTTTAAATGCTACCAAATCAAAATTGGGCATTTTTTTTTTAATATTGGGTACAGGGACGTCGCACGGAAAATCTTACATGTGAAAGGTCTTTAAAGTTTTGGAAATCCTGCGCTAATGGTAATAGGGATTAAGAAGGTTATATTTGAAGGGAGTGTATCCGCTCCATTTGAGTGGAGGGAGAGTGAAAACCCATTTGGAAAAAAAACTACCCTCAGTACATCCAACCGAATTTCTAACCTCGATCTTTTGTCATCAGCAGTCTAGTCTACTGCGAGAGTAGCACCTTAGACCATGCGGCCACCGAAGCGGGTAACCATTCTTTATTCTATTTTCAATTGTAATCTGCTTAAAGAAACACTAAGATTTTACGACATAGCATGTTCAAGTTTGAAAACTGGGAATTACACCACAAAGCATTTAAATCGAACCACAGGCTACGTTACAGCGTAATTATGTTTTATGAACTAAGTGCACGTATTTAAGTACACATATATTATATTGTGACCAATAAATGTTGCCCTCGTTTCGCGGATGAAGGTTGTAAAACTTGGACTGAAACTTCCATAATGCGTTTTGAACTTTATAAAATACTTTGGAGCACTGCAGAAGACAACTCGTCAGGAAGCGGAAAAATTTAGATACTGTAGTAACTTTACGAGTACTGTCAGTTTTAACTTTGGAGCGATTGCTTTTCCAGATTAACTTGAAACTATCTTTTGAAAAATTATAAACTTAGACACTGACAAGTTTGACTTGAAAATAAATGGTCAAGAGTTCGAGTGAAATTATTTCATCTTGGGCCTTTGAACAGCATTATAAATTACAATATTATTACATATAATATCAGGGAGAAACAATCAACTATGGTGGCTCAACTTTCGAATTTGTTTTTACTAAAACATATATAAGTCAATTAATAGCTATTCTATATGCACATATAATCCAAGCCAAAACATATGGAAGAAAATCAATCATATACAATAATGATTTTTTTTAAGTTGACGTTATTTACGTTAAGTTTATTACGTTTGTGACGTTTTAGTAAATACATTCAAATCCAAGCTTAATTGATGGGTACAGGGGAAACAGGGGTAAATTCCAATTTTAGCTCAAATTAAGTTACACAATCAAGAGACCTTTATAATACACTTTAGATTATGGCTAAGCGGTATTTGTCCTATATGAATTAATTGAAAAAAAATATTTACTGGAATCCTTATGGGGTTTGAGTTGTAATAGTTGTTGTCCTGGAACATGTGTGTAGTGTGACTTACCCCCTTTTCCCTTGTACCTGTCAATTAGTGTGAATTTACGATTTGAGAATTGAAAAAATGTACAGAAGTGAAGGCTTAGATTAAACGTTTATAAATATCAATTACTAAAAACAGTTTCAAGAAATGACATACATGCATATACGCACTGTAAGACCAATGGGCTAATCAAATGAAAACAAAATATGTATATCCAACAATATATTAAAACTGACCCTCCATCAAAATCAGTTTTATGAACATCTCAGTTGGGTAAATAAGATTAATTTGGTTCGTGCTTTGAAGAAAATAATGTGATGTTTCTTGAGCTGTGACTTGGTGTTCTTGGCAACGGCTTCGTTCGTTGTCATGACAACATCTTTCACCTTTTATCCATGATGAAGAGGTTACTAGAGGCTGTTTTCAGAGTCTGTGTGTTCAAACATATCGGGTCACAGAGTGTTAAGATTCCATGACATTAAATTATAATCGTAAATTGACAGTCTTGAAGATAAGTTTAAATATTGCAGCGAATTCGGATTGGCAAATCATATACCGATCAGAAATGGGAGAGGTTTTGATAGAGTGTGTCAGAAGATCCTCAAATATTTTAATCCATACAGCCCTATCATACTAGCTATGGTCCTGGTTCAAAATCAAGAGGGAAAGAAATGGCGGGAAATTTTGGAGGTTATGTTAAACACCTGCCGTGGCGGGAGAAAAATCTGTTCAGGCCGGGTCTCCCCTTCCTGTTCCATACCATCACGGCAGGAGCCATAACAGGAAAGATCTATTATGAAAGCTACAAAGAGTGTACCATGTGGATTTAAATACTCGAGGAGTATCCGCTCCGTAATATTCTGTCAGAACAGGTTATAATTTCCACAGCAAGGTCGATGAGTGAGTTTGAAAACCCGTTTATATTTCAGCAAAGGAAAAATACTATGAGAGCGCGGCTTTTTAACTATCGATTTACGTGTGTGAGTGCTATGGGTTTGCTATGACACCCCAAGTACCTCGAGGCTTAAGATTTTAAACACTCAATATCTAGTTAGTGGTTAAAATCTACCAGTAGCTCCTTGACACGGAACGGAACAATAAACCTTTTGTAGACGCAGGATGTAGGTGTACTGGGCACTTCTTTTTACCTCAGGCTACCACCAACCCCCCTCTCCTAAAGTGGATTGGGCACTGCTAACTGGCAGTAAGATAAGGTAGTAGATAGGGTAGTTCTAGTTTAACCTAACCTAAACTAGCCCTCCATATCACTAATAATTAATTTTACCTCGGAGATACTGTAAGGAGTATATAAAGTTCAGCTGTATGACTAACACTGAACTGAAGTCTGCTGGTGATTTCTTTTATTCATTTCCAGATAATATTCTACGATGAGGTTCCCAATCCACCTGTTTAAAATTCCTTCTAGTCGAATCAACCGATCTCTTACATAAAAAGTGTCCAGTCCACCACCGACCGTCAACGTAACCAAGGTAGTGGTTGCAAAGAATGCTTTTTTCATTGTAACCAAACACACTTGCTATGTTAAATATATAAACTTATACCGAGGTAACCAAGAAGTATTTATCACGGTAGCCAAGGACACCAATTTATAAATCAAGGAATCTACTAATTTAGTTCTAAACCTTAACTAGCCCAATAGTGTTTAACATACTCAACTCACGGCTAAAGTAAGCCAAGGGCCAGATTCATAGTCAAACTTAGTGCGCCTCGAAATCAAATAAAAGTCGACACCTAACTAGACTCGAATGGAATGTATATAAAACTGGCCCAGTCCATCCTGGTCGAGTCGTCTTATATTTGGTATCAAGCCGCACTTGAGGCGTACTAAGTTTATGAACCTGGCCCTTAAGAATCAAAGTCGCTTAAGCTATTTTTATTTGAGGTTATGATTGTTTGACTGTGACCTACACCCAGCTATCTAGATTCCAATGGTAGGAAGTGGCAAAGTTGACAACGTTGGAAATTAATCTTAGGTTGTTGTTTTTTTATGTTCCGTTTGTAATTTAGATTATTTATTAGTTCCTTAAGTACCTTTTAAAACTAAATCACTCCTGAAAGTTTATTATTACTATTATTATTACTATTATTATTATTATTATTATTATTATTATTATTTATTTTACCTCGGAGATACTGTAAGGAGTATATAAAGTTCAGCTGTATGACTAACACTGAACTGAAGTCTGCTGGTGATTTCTTTTATTCATTTCCAGATAATATTCTACGATGAGGTTCCCAATCCACCTGTTTAAAATTCCTTCTAGTCGAATCAACCGATCTCTTACATAAAAAGTGTCCAGTCCACCACCGACCGTCAACGTAACCAAGGTAGTGGTTGCAAAGAATGCTTTTTTCATTGTAACCAAACACACTTGCTATGTTAAATATATAAACTTATACCGAGGTAACCAAGAAGTATTTATCACGGTAGCCAAGGACACCAATTTATAAATCAAGGAATCTACTAATTTAGTTCTAAACCTTAACTAGCCCAATAGTGTTTAACATACTCAACTCACGGCTAAAGTAAGCCAAGGGCCAGATTCATAGTCAAACTTAGTGCGCCTCGAAATCAAATAAAAGTCGACACCTAACTAGACTCGAATGGAATGTATATAAAACTGGCCCAGTCCATCCTGGTCGAGTCGTCTTATATTTGGTATCAAGCCGCACTTGAGGCGTACTAAGTTTATGAACCTGGCCCTTAAGAATCAAAGTCGCTTAAGCTATTTTTATTTGAGGTTATGATTGTTTGACTGTGACCTACACCCAGCTATCTAGATTCCAATGGTAGGAAGTGGCAAAGTTGACAACGTTGGAAATTAATCTTAGGTTGTTGTTTTTTTATGTTCCGTTTGTAATTTAGATTATTTATTAGTTCCTTAAGTACCTTTTAAAACTAAATCACTCCTGAAAGTTTATTATTACTATTATTATTACTATTATTATTATTATTATTATTATTATTATTATTCAAGTGCACAGAGTTTTATATAAATTATATTATTTCTCCCCAACTAAAAATCAGCTCATAGCTTTAACTTTATTTTATCACTGCGTCTTACTAACCATTTGGGTTATACGCTTAGTCTATGTACTAATTACGCTAATGGTTTTATGGATGAGGAAGATTATATTTTAGATAAGGTGTACCCACATTTGCGCGGAGCCCTAATGGAAAACCATTTTGGAAAAACCTCCCTCAATATACCCGACCGAGATTTGAACATTAATCTCCCCTTCATCGACAGTCTAGTCTACTACGAGAGTAGTGCCTTAGACCATGTGGCCACCAAAGCGGGTTTTACATATTGTTACCGTACTATAAAGAGAACCAGTGACCCTGTCGATATAGGGCCTACGAATAGTGATAAAGATGGTCGGCGGCAAACCCACGCACAAAATATGTTACAGGTAGAGGTAGTTTAGAAAGCAAAAATTATAGATGATTATTCCAGCAATAAAAATTACATGCTGCCTATACAAAAATTTGTTTGATTATATCATCATAAAGGGAGGTTTGTACCTATTAACTCGGAGGGAAAAAATTCTTAAAGGTGAGTTTTGAAACAAAACGAATAGCGTAAATTTAGATTTATTTTTTTAAGTAGTAAAACTAGGCTAACAAGTATGTCAATGGTCCAACGTACATTCTAGCTACACACTACAAACATTTAAAAAAAACTTTATACTAACAACATTTTGTTGTTCAAATTTAAAATATATAATAATAATAATAATAATAATAATAATAATAATAATAATAATAATAAAATTGGCAACATTTATTACAAATTTTAAAGAGATATTATTATAATGTTAATAAATGTATCTACTTACTATAAACACTTAATTTCATAAAATAATTAATACCAAGTCACCCGCTTCAGTGGCTGAATGGTCTAAGGCGTCACTCTCGTGTTAAGACTGGCCTGCTGAAAACAGGGAGATCAGGGTTCGAATCCTGGTCGGATTTATTGATGGTGGTTTTTCCTAAATGCTTTCCCACTCTTCTTCCATGCAAATGCGAAGAGATTACCTCTAATATGCTTTCTTCCTCATCCCTACTCTATTAGAGTAGTTATATATTACGTTTAACCCAAATAGGTGGTAGAGTCTGTTCAGCGTAGGAGTTTTTTCTGAAAGGCCTTTTTTCCTACCAGAAAGCTATTATATAGTAGGATTTTGTTAGGAAAAAAGACCTTTCAGAGAGTAATTCCTATCGTGAATGGAGTACAGGTAAGACGCGGTGATAAAAAAAAAACACCCCCAAGTCGATGTTATTGCTTGTCAGAGATTTAGTAATCATCACCGACGTTAACGGACGTTTTATGATTTTTGGGAAAATGTACAGCCCAATACATTTTTTAGAGAGATCTCAACCACTTTTGATGACATTGAAACCCTGTCTTAATACCGTTCATACATTAACCGACTACATAAAACATAAAGTATACATAGATTGCGGTTTCGTTATTGAACCAGTTTATACTTTTAAATAATAATCTTCAAAGTTTTTTAAACGCAATCAATATAGGTTTAATATGACACGAGAAATGTATGTGGTTAATTAACTGTCATTTTCTGCAAATGCAGATTGCCCTTTAAATAAATTTGAAATTTGAATTTTTTTGGCACATCCTAAGTAAATAAGTTTAAATTAATATTTTTTAATTCAAGAAAATCTGTTGGGCAATACTCCGGGAATCAATGTCGAAAGGAATTGTTTATTTTTAAATAGAAATATGCATTTCTGTTAGCACTGTCGATTAATTAACAAATGCGTCGACTATTTACTTTCAAAGGGGGAAACGGGGAAGGGGTTGGGGAAGTTATAGTTGTGCAGATTCAGGTGAGCTACCAACTGTTTTATTTTTAGTAAAAATAAGTAAAGTGTAATCATGATAAATTATCTATTCTATTTTAAAAGGATACCGTTACTTTATTAAATATTACTTTATACGTTGTTAGTCTTATTTATTTATATCTATAAGGATATATTATATATATACATATATTATTTACTCCTCAATCTAAATGTATATATTTAATTTCATTATATTATATTATATTATATAAGAAATAAAAATTGGACAGAATACAATAAAAACTAATGTATTCAGGAAATTTGGTCCATGAGATAGGGATTGAGAAGAAATGGAAAGAAATCAGCATTGCGAAGTGTTCCTAATTTCAAGTCAAGGTTTAACTCTGTCAACTACTAAAATGACCAATACAAGGAAATATGAGACAACTCCTTTAGTAAGTAAATTGTTACTTCCAAGCAAATAAAATCGAGACGAACTGGTGTTCGACATCAAGCCGCTCATTCATGTAGGAAGGAGAACCACAAAGAGGCATCGCATGTCCGCAGGAAACAAAGAGGTTTGGGGAAGCAATATTGGCGCCGGCGCCTGTTTGTTAAGACCACCATCCTTCGTCCCCACTTGGTTCCACGCCAGTTTATTGCCTTTTTCAATCCCCCTTAACTAAGTTCTCGCGATCACGCCATTCACCTCGGCTGTCAGTGGTCGGAACGGTTCAAGAGTGTCCAGGGGTGTCCTTGATAACGACCACAGATGTCCGAATAGTGGCAGCCATGTGGTCAGGGGTGCACATCCACGAGCGGCACTTAATATTATGCTAGAGTCCAATTTCATCACGAGCTGCCCTTTCCCTCGTATCCAAGAGTAGACCGAAGATAGTCGAAAGTGCCTATCAAACGATTTTGAAAATAACAGCCCTGATACTAGAGTAACTAGCGCAGCAATTAGCTGAGTTGTAAGCATGTTTAACTATGATTCGAGAAGCTGGAGTTAGATCACGAACGTTTGCAAGGGTAAGGTGATCTGAAATGTGGTTTTTAATCCTCTTTAGGCGAATGCTGGTGTAGTTTCGTTTTATAAATGGCCAGTCTTTGGCTAAACTGCCTTGAGATAAGGGTATCGATATAAATTACCGGCATGGCCAAAAGATCTATATAGGGTGAACACCCTTTCATAGTGATGAAACGACAGCCGAGGGACTGAGTGTTGTACTTATCTGTTCTAGAGTTAAGTAAACTGAATCAAGTGCAAAAAAGTACACACGCTTTAAATTATGTTCTAAACTCTAGATAAATGGTTCTTAACCTTTTGCACGTCACGGAACACTTTTGACTATAAGAAAAATTTGGGGAACATTAAAAGCATTAGGCTCATAAAACTAACAATAAAAATACCTGTGCATGGACTTACCTTTTATTAAAAATTAAAACTTCTTTTAAATGCGATCCTTGGGCTTGTTGGTATTTGCAGATTTCAGCAATATCAGATCTAATATGGGATAAAGCTACCTTCATTTCTTTGTCTATACTAGTAAGTACTTCATGTTTTTTTAGTTTTTATATTGGTCAATGTTGAGAAACCGAGCTCATATAAGTATGATGTTGAAAACTGTAGCAAAATTTTCAGTGTCCTTGTGGAGAGAGCTGGGTATTCGACTTGAAAAAAAAATCCAAAATTCCTCAAGTGTTTTTCAGAGAATTTCATTTTTATAGTACGATCCGTTGACAAGGTAACCAATTGTTCTTCTTCTTGTAACGAAAATTCACAACTCGATGTATTAACTGTGCCAAATGGATTTCGTATTCAGCCATAATTATCTGTGTTTAAGGAATGAAAGTAACTTAAAAATATTTTCTTCGGATATTATTAAACGTTCTGTTCTAACGGAAATTATTCCCTCGACACTTTTATTATGAAACGAAAGAAACATAACTACTGTTTTTTTTTATATAAGCGATTTTTCCAAAGAGATACACATCGCCGAATGACTGTAAGAGTGATGCTACTACCAACCCCTCCATCGAACACATGACCTTTAAATGATATTCTATTTGTATGGATGTCAACATGCGTAGTATTCTTCAGTTGTTAGAATCAAAGTAGCCAACATCACTCAGAAATGTTGTCATGTGGCATCTTTTACCAGCGGAACACTCTTAACCAGTTCACGGAACACAAGTGTCCCGGAGAACATCGGTTAACAATCACTTCTCTATAGAGTAGCAAAAAATTACAAGATGGTAACCAAACTGTGTTTTGCAGACCCCTGGCGACGTTAATCCTTCTTGTGTTGACTCACTAAGTCACTAGGAATTAATTTGTTTTCTTTGTACTTCACCAATTCCTTTTGAAGGCTGGGAATGAAATTTCTGAGAGTCAAGTGTTTCGATACGTTCCACTCACTAAATTACAAGATTGAAGGGAACAAGGTTTAGCAAACAGAAAATTAATTCGGTATGATATCTTTACCCAAAGTAGACTTCTCACAAATCTTTCAAACTAGAGATTCAATCTGGAATCATACATTCATCCGTTCTCAACGTAAATATATTAAAACTTATATTAGAACCTAAAATGGAAAATTGCCAGATAAATATAATTAAAAATGCAGAACCAATATAAACATTACATAAAGACTTAAAGATAAATAAAGCAATATTTAAATGTACAGTTTATATCTGAGAAATTAATGGCACTAGCATTTGTAAAGCAGTTTTGTTAAAAAAAAGTTCCTTTTCTGATGAAAAAATATGTAAATCAATATTATGATACAGAAAAATAAATTAATATAAAAAGTTATTTTAGATCAAAAATCGAGGAAGTTTTAGACACAAAAACAAGCAAATAGACTAAGGAACACGCTAATTTCTAAAGTAAACAATATTATTTGATTTTATTATAAATATAAAGGATGCGTTAGTCAAAATAGTTTATTTTTAATGTTGATGAAATAGTGTCTGATAATATAACCTTTACGAACAACTACATTCAAGTTAAGTTTAGATCCCTTACCAGTATTGAATGAAAAATTTATGAAACAATCAAATCTGTCATTTATATTAACTTTTTTTAATATTTAAATTCTGATTTATTAAGTTAAATGTTTTAAGAAACATTAGAAAATAATTAAGCTTGTCAGATAAGTTAAATATTCGCTTTCAAAAGTAAAAATATGTGTTTGCTGAAAGTTTTTAGAAAAGTATAAGACATGTTTTCTCAAACGTTATAAGATACCTTCTGATGTTTAGAAACTAAGGTGAATCCACAAATAATAATTATTCAATAGTTTGGTGTGATTATTTTCTATAACAATAATAATAAGTGGAGTTAGGAATTTAATTTACACCAGTTACCAAATTTAGAATTCATGTGTAAAAAGCTAAGCATGTTTCATTCATGTAGTGGTAGTTTAATGGTAGTCACGTCAAATTTACCATTATTAGAATTTTGTTTTTTTTTTGTTGAATGTAGTAAAACTTTTCCCATAAAAACACGAGAAGCAGCACTCGTGTGGGAAACCCCAAGTTTGGGAAATGCCTATTTAAGTATTCAAGTAGCTTCTATCCTTTGCCTCAGGAAAAAAAAACTTGTTATAATAATTAAGTTTTATAAAAATTTATTGATAGTCAGTATAATATTGGCGGTAATTTATATTGTAGTGTATATTAAAAACTATATTCTAAATATATTTTACGATTATAAAGTATTTATTTTTGATTGCGTATCTCACAAGTCTTATAGCATGTAATTAAATGTATGAATAAGAGTAAGACCACAATAGTTCTAAGCGTGGAACTTATCTAAAGGTCATTAAATTTGTACACAAATGGTAAACACTGTAAAATGTAGAACAATTTATAACTAAATTGTTTTAATGCACTTCAAAAAGGAAGTAAAACCACTTACGATTGAAAATAAGAGCTTAGGCCTAAAATTTATATTAGTACGATTTGTTACCAATGCTATACCCTGATTTTGGTTGGAAACGTAACGAAAATTAAAACATATTGTTTTGTGGCCAACATTGATAACATGTTACTATATTAATAATTGTGTTATTTTATAGGTATTGATAATATCTTTCAACAGTGACAGCTGCAGATAACATGACTTGATGTATGAATATATTAAAATTGTTTGAGTAACTTTAGTAAGTAACGTATACTGTTCTTCCTACCAAAATCACACTATAGTTATCGGTGACATAAAATTATATAATCTAAGCGAACGTGACAAGAAGGGTGAGTTTTAGGGCATTTTACCCAGCATTTAATGGGAAAATTAGTTTCAGAAATTGAATTCTGTTGCCGAGTCTGTTTCTATCGATATACGACTTACAATGTCGGTAGCTTTATTATGAAATATTTGTAATTGTCAAATTTGACGCATGATAAACCTTTATAAGCACGTCAGATCGTTTGATTTATTTTAAATGTTGGTAGCCTATTTAACGTAGTATTTTTAAATGTAGCGCTATAGAACCTTCTGCTTACAAACCAATTTGACCAAAAACAGCAGATCTAACTAGATCTACGTTTTCAAGCATAGCGTCCAGGTGTTTAATCTGTGAGCGAAAAAAAGAATAATGATGTATTATCTAAAGTTGATTTGTGAATCGTGAACAGATATAAGCCTTTTCATAAAGCCCATTTTTAAAATCTGAAATTTAAGGAAACTTGTAGGGAAGTAGGCCTACCGTTTTTTTTTTTTTTAAAAAATAATAGATAATATCAAAACAAATGAATGCTCATAGCCATGGTCGACTCATTCCTTATGAGCAGTTTGGCTTCTCTGATAACGGCTGCATTTTTCGATGTCGTCTTTATGCTGGACGTCGATGTTTATACTAACGGTGCAGGTAATTTGTGAGCGAGTGATAGGTACAACCCCCTTTTAAAAGGTTATCTGCTAGCCCTGAAGATGCCACCAGCAAGACTAGGCCTTCTAATTCTTTAATGATGCTTTAAAATATTTTATATATGAGGATTTTATTGTCCTTTTCGGGTTCATTCAGAAAGAAACAGATGGGTAACTTTTTATGTAACTGACCTCAATCATAATAACATAGGAAAATTTGTTGTATCAGTTCAGCGTCAAATACAGGAGGTTTCTACCTTCTTCATATCAAACATATATTTGATGCTTTTCGGAAGAATTTGTGGAGGTTTTCACAAATCAAAGTCTTCACACTTTCTGCCATGCAGCGTCAGTATGCTTTGTCCATCCCGGAGAGCCAAATTTTCCCAATAAAACATCCGAAAGTATGATTATTGTGTCCCCTGGTAAAGTCCTATGCGAAGGCACTAAAGAAAATTTACCAAGGCTTCTTAAGCTCGGTCGGTGCCTGAGAGGATGCGATAACAGCTTTTGTCAATGTTTTTTCCCACGTTATCTTCAAGCTGTCTTTTAGTTAGAGTAGTCACCGGTTTTTCTGAATACATATGTATGTTAATGTACATTTTAATTAAATAAAGATGCTGAACAATACCTGTGTAGTTTTTATTAGCTAGAGGAATATTTTTATATCAACAAATACGAACCAACAAAAATATAAAAACATTTAACGGCGTGATAAACGGTCATTTCTCTTAAGATATGAGGTTGAAATTACTACTGTGATTTTCTTTTGAGTTGAAGTGAAAATAAATATATTGTGACTAGCTAAAACATTAATTTTTTTTTAGTTATCGAGTTTGGAGGTTTCGCGCACCTTTGAGTGTTTCTTCTAAGACTTCAGAAAATTCCAGATTTATGCAGCTCTGTGTGGCCCAACTGGCGCTCCTGAAAATGTGCCCCTCCCAATATTCTGTAGTAAAATTAAAGGGAAACCTTCTGTCGGGATGTGAAAAGAAATAAAATAAAAATAGTTATTTAAAAATATCATGATTTCATTTTATTATGCATTCATTTGATTAATAAAAATATGTATAAATACATATAATGCTAAGTTATTTTGTGAAAGTATGACGTGTGTGCGTGCATATTCATAATGCTTTTTTGGGGGACTAGTCCTAAACTTTATTTTTAATAGAGTTTGAAAGATTCCACCAATAAAAAATACAATTTGTAGGCCTATATAAGTGATGAAATTAATTGGTTATTAAATTATTATTATTGTTATTATTAGCACCGCGTCTTACTAACCGTTCGGGTTGTACGCACTTACGCTGATGTGTAATGGTAGGGTGATTGTTTGATGAAATGGAGGACCTACAGTTCAACGTGGGATCCGAACCACGGGAGGCCTGGCATTCCTCACATTCACAAGTTGTGATTAATACACGTCTTGTCAGAGGTGAAGGAAGGGTTTGGTAATCAGATAAATCTGTGCCGGGACCGAGGATTGAACCCTGGACCTCAGCACAGAAGTCTAACCCCTTACCTCTAGAGTCTAGACCACCAGATCACCCTGGTTATTAAATTTTCGACCTCGATGGTCATAGGGTACAGTGCTCACTGAATGAACCGATGTTCGTGGGTTCAAGGGATTCTTGTTTAGCGATAAAAACCTAAGCACAACATCCTTCGGAGTGGAAGTAAAGCAGCCTGTCCAATCCCAATTGTAGCATGTAAAAGAACCCCCTGGAAGGTATGTGAAAATAGGTTTTCCAGCAGAATTGGTAGACCTATCCGTTCTCGCTCATAGAACATTCTCGTGTGATTATACAATGAGTCGGTTCATAGAGTGCACGTTAAATACCTCTAATAAATATCAGATGAATTTATTAAGGGTTGTTTTTAAGTCTTTATTAAGTTGATGAGATTATCAAATATACCTTCGGCCCGCGATGCAAACTAATAATCAGATTGGGCCCTTGGGATGAAAAACGTTGTACCACCATGATATAGCTAATTGGGAAGTACTAAAAATCTCCGGCTTGATTTACAGAGTCTGAAAGGTTGAACTGCACTGGGAGTAGGCCTATTTTTCATGTTGTGGTCCTCAACCCTATTTCCAAGAAAATGATAAACAGTTTACTTGTAATCAACATTTCTTATTCTGATATAGCCTCTGAATATTTAATACAATAAGATTTTAGCACATACTGGCACTAGCACATAACGATAGTTTGCAATATTAACGGATTGCTGTACACACATTAATAATATTGAATTGACCAAAACCCAACTAAAATACAAGAAACTTTAAAGTCTTAGCAGCACTTGGCCGGGACATCAATAGCTTAGGAAAGGCAACAAGCCATGTGGTCAGTGGTCTACCTTGTGGTCGGAGGCCGAAACCCCAAGAGAATGCTCCTACAACGCCACAGAGTGAAGGGTGAGGGGAGGATCACTGCTCTCTTGATGGCCGGGACGCGGCCATTTGTATGCGGAACCACGTCCCAGAGCCACATCGAGAAGGAGGATGGTGGGGGTAGGGGCAGGCGGGGAGACTATTTTACCTTCGCTCGCTTACGCCACACACCTTCCTTCACTGCTCTAATATATAGTTATAATCCCCTCAACTTCACTACTGTAATATTTTTTATAGTTATATACCCTTAACTTCAATTTTGAATGGTATAGTGAAAAGTTCTAAATACCCTTAATGCCATTGCTGTGATGTATATACAGCTTTACATCTTAGTACTCGTCCAGGCTATAAGAATTTTCACTATACTAATGGAGTATGGATTAGGAAGAAAGAATTTAGAGGAAATGTACCCGTTTTCGCGAAGGGAGCGTAGGAAATGATTTGGGAAAAATCATCCTCATTACACTCAGTCAGCATGAAAACGTCACCATCACCGGAAAACTAAACTAGATGAGCCTAGCATTTAGTCCGCGTAATCATCGATGTGGGTAGTCCAAGACTTCACTGCCACATCCTCCTGAATATACTCAACCCCAGTGTGCTATACAGCGGTAGAAATAAACCATACCTATTCCCTTGCTGTACCTATCCATGCCATGTAAATTGAATAAGGTAAGTAAGCGTTAGGTGTGGCAATGAGATAGGTATGGGGTTGGTTATACGCTTATGTACTAGTCTCGCTAAAGGGTTAGGGGCTAGAAAGGCTTAATAGAGAGGAAATGCACCCGCAACGTGGAGGGAGAGTGGACAAACATTTAAGAAAAAAAACCTCTCAATGCACCCGAGCTCCCCATCTTCGGCAGTCTAGTCTAACCACGCGGCCTCCGAAGCGGGTATGGTTTAGTTTTACCAATGATAGTCATGAATATAAGTTCGCCCCAAGCGTTCATGATGTGTAACCCTAGGCAAGGAACGAGCCTGGATAGCTCAGCGGTAGACCATTGGTAAGCAGGGGTGGACTGGAAGGTCCCAAGCGGCCCCGGGACTACAAATATGGCGGTCATAAATATCACTCAAGCTATGTTTCAATGTACGCTAAAGTGGAGAGGTGAAGTGAGAATAAATTTAATCCTGAGGTCATTTCAGATATATTTTCGGTTTCTTCTTTATACTGACATTAGCAAAACTGCTTCTAAATTAAGAATCAAATAGCCAAAGCTATTATTTATGCTTTTATAGTGAGGATTACTCCATCTAGATATCATGTTCTGAAAATTGAAAAATGACACCTGGACACGGGAATCGCAAAAGCATAAATAATCTATTGCATTTTTCTGAACCGACTGATTATATCAGCACAAAACTTATTCAAACTAAATTAATTCTAGGACAGACACCGCGCACCTAGCTCCCGGCCGTTATTTCATCACTGTGAATGGGGACACCCCCATTTCATTAGTGAACATTTTATCCGCCGTGCCAGGAATCAAACCCGAGACCCTTATCTCCAATGGCAGACACGTTACTGACTGAGCTATGGTGTCGGACTCGATTGTATTATAAATTACTTTAGGCTTAAAATGTTTTCGGGACAGCTTCCAAAACCTAAGAGCTCGTTTTAAGGACATGACAAAAGACTGTTTCATGTGCTCTCTCTTTGCTAGACAGCAAATAGTTACCATTAAAAAAACTAACTAGAATGTATACTAGACATTAAAAGCGAATGAGCCGTTTCGAGAACCTCTTAGTTTATTTAAGATCATCCTGTTTGTTGAGCCAAACACCGTGTGTGTAGAGTCTGCCGTGTTTTTTTTATGTAACACATTTGGCACCATCCCTGGTAGATTTTAGTCTAATCGACACATGAGAAATGTTCTAGGAAATAACAAATAAATGTGACGTATCTGATATTGACATATCACTCACCTATGAACATTGAAATAATCTGTCAGAAATTACCTATGCATAAAACATGGACTGGCCTATAAACTACATGCAACTGAAACCAGTAACTTTTCAAACTGTCAGATTTGGTTTTCCCTATTGCGATACAAATAAAAAAACGCCCTTATAGTGAATGTGTATCATATTATTTAGGTTATCTATTACTATCATTTAATTAGTACGTTCAACACCAACGTTAATGAGGTGAGACGGAAGGTAACATGATTTTGATAGGGTCCGTATCTTTGCAGTTCTTATAACAAAAAACTTTTTCAACAAAATAAATCATATATTGCTTCTGGAAAGGGCCTTACATCGGGGCAACAAGAGGCAATATGTAGCATGCGATAATGTGGCATGCTACATATTGCCTTCTGTTTCCTCTGCCGCACGCGACTTTGCTACAAAAGTTGCTCGTTGTCATGTGTTGCTACCTTACCGCTGGCATGCGGAAGTGGGTTCAGAGGCAACAAAACCATGCGACTTACCGTATTGTTTGTTGTATTCCGTGCCCCTATTTTGAGTTTCTTATTGTTTCTAGTGCATAGTTTCAGTGTTTCGAGATGTATTGGTCAAGTGAGAAAACTCTGAAGTTTATTGAAGAATATAGGAGTCATGACATGCTTTGGGATCAGCGATTAATTGATTCTAAAAACAATAAAATAAGGTGCATAGTTTCTAAAAATTGTCGGAGAACTACGAATAGTGTATTGCAAATTAGCATCTTTATGAAAAGATCTGAAGTAATTGAATCGCATGTTGTAATAAGTTAATTTATCAGATTAGAATGAAATATTACAATGATTGGGTCAATAAATCCCTTTCTAAATGATTTTAGTGTAAAAGTAAAAGTAGAATGTGTTTCATCTGGTTTTCATGGTTGCATATTAATTGTAGCTTGAGTGATGTTCGTGGTGAATAAACATTCTATGTGAATTATTGATAGTTATAATTAATGTAATATCTTATTAGAGTATTCAAGATAATTCATTCAATAAATAAATAAGCATTATTAGAGTGAATGTGACGTCCTAAATTTAAAGCTGAAAATGAATAATCTTCGTACCCAATTTCATCGCGAACACAAAGGCCAAACAAAAACTACTACAGGACAGTCGAAACTAATTGTGATAGGAAATCTTGCTGGGATAAATTTCGTCCTACAAACACGTGTCTGTTCCACCGCCTTCTTCGCTTCCTCCGATTCTTTACCTCTTTGGCAAGAATAAGATAAGCCGCAGACGCAATCGTCGTTCTAGATGACATATTTTAGCAGACTGGCGATTGGAAACAGAGGCAATTTTGTTGCTTTGGTGTAGATGCTTTGTAGCATGCTACAGGAGCTGTGTTCTCCGACATACAACATTGAGTCAACATGTCACATGCTATATGTTGCTCTTGTCGCCTTGGTGTGAGGCCACCTAAACACAAATAGTTATTTATGATCAAGTCTTACTACCGGTTCAGGTTATATGCATATAATATAATTGCGTGGAAAGAGAGTGGAACACCATTTAGGGAAAAAAACCTCAGTAGACCCAACTGGGATTCGAGCCCCGATCTCATCTTCAGAAAAAGTTATTTAATATAAGTTATGAGCATAGTGGCATTTAAATAGATACTTTTTAAATTAACGGAAAGAGTCATGTTTAAATTTCGCGATGTCTGTGACAAATATTAAAAACTATTGAGTTTACTAAACGTGTATAAACCAAATTTAACAAAACGTATGTTCAGAAGTGTTATTTTATTTATTTTGGTCAAAAAAGCATTTTTCTATTCAAAAAGATGTAAACATACATGTATACATCTCAACCACGGTAGGAATGTAGGTAAGTGACAGCTAGCAAAAGTTACCAGATCTACCCTCATGTATCCATTCGCCAAATCATCAAATCATATGATCTACAAGACCATTATGTTGAGTTGCTGTATGCTGTCACTTTTGGCAGTCAAAGCTTTAACAAATAATTTGTTTTTTATCGTGTTTTTCTTCCCACCATTTTTACATACCTCCCCCTATGGTTAATGGACGCTTTTTAACTTGCGTTCCCCCCATACCCCCCC
>CABFWB010000020.1:101054-150933 GCA_902151455.1 Timema bartmani | reverse complement strand
GAGTCACAACAAAAAGTAAGACAAAACACAAACACGTTCTTTTTGTTTTAAAATAAACAATCACCGGCCTAGGAGAAAACATTCGCCGGGATTTATAAGCAAGAATAAAACAAACAATCTTAATTATTTAAATATTGGGGGTATTACTATAAAGATAATGATAAATTTTTACATAGGAACATAATTCATCTTTAAAATTAATTTAAACTTGGCACCAAACAAAAAACAAAACGAGAATAATAATTTCTTCCGCTAGGGGCAATTAATGTTTCAAGAGACAGCCAGATGCTATAAGTGTCCAAGAACATAAAAATAAACGAATCGAATAGTTCCGAAATAAACCACTCTCTGGAGCAGATAGCGTTAAAATCACCTACCAACAAAATTAATAAACATGGCGGGTTGGCAGTTTGTGAATAAAAATAAAAATAAAGAAAGATGATTTAATATAGTGAAATAAAGGTAAGTAGATTATATGTATAACATATATTTTAATTGTAAATGAATAAATAATGAATATTCAAAACTTTAGGAGTTTTTGAATGAAATTTAAAACAAAAAACAGTAAAATTGACAACGATATTATATATTTGAAGAATTTAGTCAACTGATTATTGGATTTCTATTATAAGTAACTCTTTTAACCAAAAATAACATGACACCCTGTAGATTCTTTTGTTCAAATAACCCTTAATGAAGAGTAGCCATCTCAAGGGTTGCTTCCTATTTAATTGTTCACTTTTGCTAATGCCCGCACAGGTAGTCGCACTGTTAAAATATCATTGCACTATGTGACCATATTTTATATTAAAAAAGGATAAAAAAATCAAAAAGGAGGCTATTTATATAGTAGCCTGTGTATATGTTGAGAAAATAGCATATAATATGTTTAAAAAAAGGGGAGGGGGGAATAGCGTAGCTAGAGGAACAACAATAGAGGCAGAAATAGAGAAAAAACGTGTTAACACAAAACTACTTATTAATACTCACTTTTCATTGATACTTCAAGGTAACAAAACTAAATAAAGTCAAATAATACCTAAAAGAATATTAGTTTCGTTGTCAATTCCAAGGAACAAATATTAATAAAATTCTGTTTGATTAAACACACAAACGAATTTAAATTTTAACTTATTATTGATCATAAATAAATGTAGGAAGTTAGTTGCTAATCACTTCAAAACAATACTTCAGTACAAAAGTTTCTAATAATACGTAGAATTGAGCGTTAAGCCAAACGGGTAGTAGGACGTTGTGCTAAAAAAACGTAGAATTAAAAGCAAAACAACTTTAGAAACAGATAATAGATAATATCAAGAAACATTTTTGAGAGAAGTATGTAACAAAAGAGTTAAGCATAGTTAGGCCTACTATTTTCCCTTTTCATATGAGTTTATATACATTACATATTAGAAAGGAGCTATAAATTATCATTGAACGTGTACATAACTTTTGAAAATAAAACTTATGAATAAAATTACTCAAAATTAAAATTCCAGGGTGATGTTCCTTGTGCTAGCGTTGTTCAATTCGAACTTTTTTTTTCTCTAACTACAAAAAAGAAGTACTTTTGGAAGGATTTGGTTAAAAACCAAGGCCAATGGATCTACTACCGACTGTCCTATAGGACAACACATCACCCCAAAAAACAGTAGTGTCCTGCAACAAACCAGTACGCATGGTCACCCTAACGATGTCATCTTTGACGGGGTAAGTTAGAATGAGAACTCCGTCCGGGTGCAATGGGAGTAGTTTTCCACAGTTATTGTTCAAATCTCTCCACGCTAATTAGGGTTTACATCCTCTAAGCTAACTTCCACGTAATTAATCCTTAAAATAGCCCGTTAATAATGTTTGCGTTAAACAAGGTAATTAAATTATACATCTTTACTTCTTCCCCTAAAGGTACCAGTACCACACCACGAAGTCAAATCAGTCAGTCCACCTTACCCTGACCCCCACCAACTATTCGCTCATGCATTGGTAAATGCAATAACCATGAATTAAAACACCTTGTAGGATTACGCTAGTGTTCCTCCTTTTTTTGATGATTGGTAACTGAATACAATGTTTTCTTATTTAGTGGTCTCTGGAGGGAATTAAAGAATTTAGAACCGTATTCAAGGTTTTGAATGGTAAACCCAATGGGAAGAGATCATTGGGAAGACCCAGATGCGATAGGTTGTAGTGAGGTAGACTGGCGAGTACGAACGAGCAAACATTCGCTCGAACGTGTTGAAAAAAGGTCGGGAGTATGAAGATAAAACAAAGTAAAAACATAAGCACGCTAGGTTAGTGTGGACGATGATTAATGTGTTGTTTAAATGCTTGTGGTGCAGTGCACTTCATATCTTTATTTTTTAACTGAATTATTAATTTATATAAACACACTGTAAGAAATTTCTAAACATTCCTTGGTCTTCTTCTACTGTTAAGTCCCTTAAAAAATACTTACACTATATACTAGTCTGTTTTTAAATACATTTTCTTGCCACCAATGTTTACTTCTCTGTCATCTTTTAGCAAATTATGTATCACACTAAAAGCAACATTTGTACAAAATAACTTATTATTTCGATCAGCCATATTCAATTCCGACCAGCTAAACAAGAGCGCTCGCTCAGTGTAACGATGGATCAATTGCGAACAAGAACATAATATTCGCTCCGGCATGGACTCAAGGTGAGCCTGTCAGGGCAACACGGGCAAAACATCGGCGAGCACAAGAAATTGTTTGATATTGCTCGTTATTTTGGTTAATACCCGCCTTCAGAAACGTTAATAAAACAAAATACAAGCTCTAAGGATAATTTCTGGGGTATGGACGCAAGGTGAACATTTCAAGAGAACACTAGTAAACATCAGCGAGCACGAGAAAATGATTGCCCTACTCGCTCTTTTGGAGAATACCCGGCTTGATAATGACTTGGGATTGTATATCTCAGCTCAGAAAACCTCTAGCACGGAAATGACCCGCAAAGATAGTAAATATATTATATATGGTGGAAGAGTGAAAGAGACGCCCAATACTCCGCCCGTCAATTCATCAGTATGAAAGCAGGTGCGCCCCAATTTTACCAATGATAGGTGTTTAATTTGTCCGTGATATCGATTGGACTAAGGTACAAAACAAAGAGAGAGAGAGCGGTATCTTATTCAACAATAGTATATACCCCTACCCAAAATATGTAAATTTATATAAGCATACTAATGTTAGTCACGTCAAGAACGGGAAATCGACCGCAAACACCCCTTTTAAAGCGTAAGATAAAATGACAAGCAATCTGGCTAGCCCTCATTGCAGTAATAATATCAACATCTGTTTGAAACATCCTTCACTTTAAGATTATTTTAAATATTTTTTAAAACCTTCCTTAGTGTAGTATAAAAACTATGGTCGGGCTGAAGAAAAAGAGTCGGCGACTGGATGTTAATTACTACTCGTACTTAGCTGGGATGATATTACAGAGACCTAAAAAAAACCACGTGCTAGAACAAACAAAAAATGAAGCATTGGTATTTGAGACGCAAGACAAATGGAAATAGTTTCTTGAAAGGCCCACAGAACGAAATGGGGGAAGGATGGGATGACAACTGACAACCACAGTAAAAAATGTTAACATAATTTACCTTTCTTATTCATAGAAAAATAGCCCTTACATTAGGAAAGTGAATATGCATGGATAATCTTGGTTTAGTAAATATTACTGCAATAAGATTCTATAAATAATGAGCACATAAAAGAACAAAAAACAAACATTCCTGTAATTTAATTTAAGAAAGGACTCGAAGGTTTCATTTGCTCATTTTAGAGAAGTGTTTTTTAATATATTACTGCGATAAGATTCTATAAATAATGAGCACATAAAAGAACAAAAAACAAACATTGCTGTAATTTAATTTAAGAAAGGACTCGAAGGTTTCATTTGCCCATTTTAGATAAGTGTTTTTTAACCGGCGAGCCGCGATATTTTGATTTTTGAAGCAGTTATTTATATTTATTCGGAGTATTTCAATAATTCACTTTAAATTTCGAATAAAATAAGAATTGAGGTAAACGTTTGTGAACCTACAGCTATTTGTTGATGAGGAAATTCGCCCGCACTAAAAATAAAATATTACTTTATATACGTTGATATGTAGCAAAATTTGTTTACAAAATTTTAGTGAGGCCATGCTGGGAAATGTTTGATAAATACATTTGTATAGCGACGTCTATCTTCAATTGTGTCTCAGGTCTTGACTAGTGTGTGAATAGTGTAACCGTATTTATAAAAGGTGAGTTAAAATCGAAACTAAATGCACAAACACAATAATTATATTGCTGGCTAGCTAATGTCACATACACGCTAGCAATGTATTCATTCTTAATTCAGTAATTAGTTAGGTAAAAGTCAACTAAGACCTGGCAAACGATCAAATATCACGGTGACTATTAGCAAAAAAAACAAGCAAGCATCAGTAAAACTTGTGAGTAATTTGGTATTAGCGTAGGTGCAAGTTTTCAGCGATGTTTAGGTAAAAAAAATCAGGATTACCACTATCTTCTTACTACCAAACTCCCTGTGTTTTCCAGGTTTTCAAGAAAGGCTCGCCATTTTTCTAGGAAGCTTAAATCACCATTTTTCTAGGCAGCTTAAATTGAAGAAAGGAGCAATAAATTTTCATTTTTCATCAAACTGACAAGGTGAAGCCATGTAATTTAAGTTTAAAACAAGAAGAATGCCGATTGATGGGGAAATATATCTTCCGTCGCTTCACATGCCTTGTTTAGAGGGTAAGAAAACATGTTTTAAGCAGCATGATTAATTCTTCAGTTCACTTTTGCATCCACCCAAAGACCTAATATTTTAAGCTTTCAGTTGAATGTCCCATATCAACAAATATTCCACTATTTTTACTGGATTTTGTAAAATTCTTTGCGTTTTCTCGGTTTTATCAAGACCAAAAATTCCTTTTGTTTTCTCAGTTTTTCAGATACGTAGCAACCCTTAAAATGTATGCGCAGAAGAGATTATCTTACATTGGTAAATTTAACAGGGATTTACCCGATTTTCAAACAAAAGCAAAGCGCATTTTTTTAAAAATTAATTTGAAGGAGATGGTTTTAATTAAATGTATTTCATAGATGACCTGAATATTTTTAAATTTGTCAGATTGTTTCAAAATGTAAAACGTTCAATTGTTACATACGCAAACAATTTTCTGTAAGGAATTTGCTATTTGCAATAGCTACCCCCCCAAAACTAAGATAACAATGACAATATGAAGAACAGGCGTTATATATTTCGTAGAAGCTAATTCGCTAATTGCTTTATAATATTAGGTATTATTGTTTAAATACAAAATATCTATTGAATTTAAGTACGAAAACATTGCCCGTGTATGTATAGGGCATTAGTGCAGTCCAATGTTCGTAGGAAGGGCCTATCTGACAGCTAAAAAAGTTATTACTTATTAGGTTTACTTTCACACATTCATACATTAGGTCGTGTGAGTTGCAGCTGTCACTTTTAATAGATATTATATATATATATATATATACACATATATACATAAAATATCTACATAAAATTATATATGTATATATTCATATATATTAAATAAAATTGATAGAATATATGTTATCAATTTGGCGGCCAATTTTTTTCCCTACAAGGTCCTTCATGAGCTTTAACACATCGAACATATTCATATTAAAAAAAAGTTTAAAAATATTTTTAAAATAGGTAGCCATTGCCTTAAAACAGTGTTATTCCGCTGAAGGATTAAATATTACCTTCTTTTTTTCTAAACTGAGAGACCTAAATGTGTCGATAAACTTAAAAACAAGGCTGTTTTTTATGGAATGAGTCTCACTAACCACCCGCCCAGTTTAAAGGAACTCTAGTAATTTTAACCCCGGGTGGAAGGAGACTGGCATACCATTTAGGAAAAAAGCATACTCAGTTTACCCAAACCGAGATTCGAACTTTAACCTCGCCTTTATCGGTGAACCAAAAGAGACGATCTTGACGCTTGCACCACGTAGCCCATACAACTAATTTGAAAGCCAGTAATCAGAGTCGTTGATAAAAACATATCATCAATTGGTCAAATTAGTTGCTGATGCAAACTAAAGAAAGTACCTTGACAACTTTTCCTCGGCTTTGAAAGATCATATGGTGTAGCTCACTTGAAACAATTATGGATCTTGAAATATTCACCAGCCTTTATAGACATAGTGATATTACGTTATTTTCTTTCACTCTCGAAAATTAATGTCGAGTTGATTCTCCTGATAGCTACTTTAAAAGTGAAATATTTAATTTCTTAGGAAAAAGATAAACTCTTTATGTGTTTGCTGACACAGCTCAAAATAAATGCAAACGAATCTAATGTTGAGTCATTCTGGATTAGTTTGAAAGGCTAGTTTAACTCAATAGCCAATAGGGGACTAAAGTTAGTAATATTCTATTGTAGTTTCATGCCTCGTACTTGAATCCAACTGTCATTTCCTGCTCTCAGAAATATTACAACAAAAAAGTAGTTTTGATCGATGTTAGTAAACTGCTTGTGTGCCTGTCAACAGTTCGCCCAAGACAAGATAAATTGTGCGAAGTTCTACAATCACAAGTTTTATGAATAATTATTATGAAAACTTATATTTTTGTCTATAACATATTTAAATTATCAATGGCCACATGGTAGGGGCCTATAAGACGCCATTCTCACAATAGACTAGACTGCTGATGACGGGGAGATCGGGGTTTGATCCCGGTCGGGTGTACTGAGGTTGGTTTTATATAAATGGTTTCTCACTCTTTCTCTCTCTTTAAGCTAATGAGGGTACACTTCATCTCAATTCAACCTTCCTCATATCAAACCCATAAACTTATAGCTCGAATGAGTAGAAAGACACGATGATACAAAAAAGTTAAGAATGTTAAGTTCAAGAGTAGTTTAATTCAACAAATGCGGTGTGCTCCGTCATTTTTTAATCTGATGAAAATGTGCATGTGCATGTCCATGTACTTCCTAGACCTCAAGAATATATTTCTTTTTAAATAATATACTCCTAGATATATAGCCTATTTGTTTAATGGCCGACGAAAAAAAAGTTGTATTCAGAGGTTTTTTTTCCTTATGCGCTATAACTTTTTTCCTTTCAAAGCTACAGAACTCAACCTTAGCTCGTTGGAAAGCTCAAAACAAGCTCTTTTTTTGTATGGTATGAACAAATTTTAAATTTGAAGCTAAAGAATATTTTTTCAAGGTCAAAGTTTATCGCACAAAAGCCATTTTTAACAACTTTTGGACATTTAAAACCCCATGGAGGGCTTGGAATAACAAGCCCACTTTTGTTCTTATATATACGTGTTTAAGAATATTTTTTGTATGCAAAAAATTTGCTTGTTGCTCTGACCCCTTCACAAAGAAGTCAAATTTTCTTAAAAATCCTGTTTTCATGGCTAAAAAATTCCATGTTGGGGGTGGGGGGGATTGTTTTAAATCGTGTGATCTAAACTCTAAAGTAGACTACATTTTAACAGCTTTCAGACCAAAAATTTGATTTGTTATTCAAAAGCGTTTGGGAGCTATGTGGGTTTATAAAAAAAATTTAATTGCACTTAAACGGAACACGTAATGCAATAGTTTTATGCTTCATTTTCATAAGAAAAATAAATTTCGTGGTAAATATGTTGTATTAATAGTTACGCTTTTTTCATTCAATAATATTTAGGTTGACCAGACTAAAATATAGATATTTCCCCATCTATTAAATGCTTTCAATTGCCAGCTACAACAGGAATGTGCACATATATGTCCCCACTATCTTAGCTGAGTTGCTTCTTGAACTCCGAAGGAGTAGATGCTAGGCAAGTGTTCCTGCTGTAAGAATCTTGTGAAGTCCAGTGAGTGTTTCAGATGTCATTTAGGCCTATTTCATTTCAAGATTCAAATACGTACATAATTATTACAGTATATTTTGGTGATACACTGGGATTGTTAAATTAAAGTAAAAGTGTGAAATCAAGACAAAAGACTACAAAAAAAAATTTAAGATGGAGATGCACAAAGAAATCGTGCAAAGCTTTTTTTTTTATTTGTGCCAGTTTAAAACTTGAAGAGAACATTAAATACAATCATGAAGTAGAATCAACCCGAGACTTCAATATATCCTAATTATTGATTAAACTTACAAACCACTTAAGAAATAAATTATTAAATAATAATGTTATTACAGTAGACTCCAGACTATCCGGCCTAATGTGGCGGAAGGGCAGGCCGGATAGCAAAAAAAAAAAAGCCGGATAAGCCGAAATTTTATAAATAGTCACTTCCTGCCTTCCCATACCATTAAAAACACATATTTTAAACAAAAACCCGCTCTTATTAATATTTTCTGACCTCTTAGTACAGGCCGGTACTTTATAAATGTTTGTTATGCACTGTACTGTACGTTTTAAAAATTTATTACAAAAAAGGGAAGTCCAAGAATAGAAATATTGTACAGATTTTAAGATAAATTTTATAATATCCAACTTAATGTTTATTAGGGAGAATGTGTTTTTTAACTAGGCCAGATAGTATGGAGAGACGGATAGTCACGAGCCGGATAGTAGGAATCTACTGTATTTTTATTATTATTAGCACCGCGTCTTACTACCCAATTAATAATGTTTAATGTTGTATAAAACATTTGACAGATTGACTGGAATATAATTTTATTTATCATTCTGAACACACTTTTGTCCATCCTTCCAATATTATTTCTATGACTTAGACCTCAATCCTTCGGATGCAACTAATGTGGCAGTAAAATATATCTGTTACATTCTTCGGACGTAGCTCAGGTGAGAATAAAATTGTATCTGTCCCCTTTTCGGGACGCAACTGGGTCAAGGGGGGTGACTTTGGACGCAACTCTATAAAACCCGTACTAATTATGCTAGTGGTTCTAGATATTAGGGAGGTTATATTTAGAGAAAGTGTACGCGCATGTGAGTGTAGAGAGAGTGGAAAACAATTTTGGAAAAAACTCCTAGACCATCCGACCGAGATTCTAACTGTCTTCGGCTGTCTAATCTACTGCGAGAGTAGTGCTTTAGACCATACAGCCACCGAAGAATAGCTGTGATTAATTTTAGTTTTAATAGTGTTAATGATAAATTAGATTATAAAGTTGTAAAGTCATCTACGTAGGCATACATTATCTTAAGATTGCTCGCTGGAGTTTGTAGTTCGATCGTAAGATGTTCCCATTGGTTTTGACACATAAAGTATGGTTCATTCGCTATAGGAGTGGTGGTAAATGACAGCTATACTCCATTCACGGTAGGAATTACTCTCAGAAAGGTCTTTTTTCCTACCAATATCCTACTATATAATAGCTTTATGGTAGGGAAAAAGGCCTTTGAGAAAACAATTCCTACGGTGGACAGACTTAAGCAAATCACAAGAGCAACATTCAAGTATCTATTCGTCAAACCATATGATCTGCAAGACCATAATTTATATTGATTTGATGTCACTTTTGCCAGTCAAAACTTTCACAACAAACAATTTGATGTAATTCTCTTTTTCTTTAAACCGTTTTTACATCTACTGCTATCTGTCAGTTAACACCACTCCTATGGGGAATGGATTATACCTTGTATTTATTTTCAGTAACGAAATTATGGGGGCCAGTGTAGCTTGCACACTGTCAGACGTGTAAGAAAATTATGTCTAATTGGGAAAAATTTACTGATAAGTCTTCACCCCCCATTTTGAAGCAGAGGAGCCTATAAGAGAAGCACTCCTCATCTACATTTTAAAAAATAGGTTAGAATAAACCTTTTTTCTCGGCTCTAATACATTAAAATGCGTGGACGGATGACGGAACATGGAAAGTGACCATCCTGCGGACGTTCCAGCACGAGAGTATCTACCCCGTTCCCCGCACCGTAGTGTGAGTGTTAATGACGTATTAAGACCCTGCACAGCATCACAGAGGCGAGATGAGAACCTATGTGAAGCAAAGAGCCTTCATTAGTCACTCTACTCCGTAGAGAGCTTGCTGTAGGCCCCGATAGAGCGGAAAGGGGGGGGGGGAGAGACAAGGGGTTTTAAGAAGGAATTATACAAGGCACACGAGTGTGAACTCTTAAAAGACCTATTTTTTTTTTAAAAGCCTAGCACTCATCTACGTTCCTTTTAACTACCAACTGGCATACCTTTACCCTCATTTTCTGCCAAAACCAGTTCAACAGCTCAGCAAGGTCACCTGTTTGTGATTTTGACAAAAAACAACACCATGATATCCTACTTTGTCTTAAAAAGGTAGAATTTATTATTTCCATCAAAAGTTGTTTTAAAAAAGTATCCTATTATCTTATAAAAATAAAAAAGTATTCTATTATCTTATAAAAATAAAAAAGTATACATTCCTAGGAAATGAAATACCCCGTCATCTGTGGGAGAAGTTAATTGCAAGAGCGCTTTTGGTATTCATCTTTAATCATTTCCCTCTCTATTTCATCATACATCAATTGTTTGCCCCTCCCCATCTCGTAGCCATGCCATCTCAAATTATTTAAATTGTATGGATTTTTTTTGCCTAATTAGATTAAAGATTTTAATTTTGCACATAACGCTAGTAGCCGCTTTTAAATCAGTGCGTCTTTTAACAACAATAATAATACAATAGAAGTTCTAGTTTACCTCAACACAGCTACCATTGAATTTTAGAGGTTATAGTAAACTGTTTCCGTAAAGTTTTCTATATTAGATGATACGAAAACAATTACTATGTCTTTTAGAGGATATAGTAAACTGTTTCAATGAATATTTCTAAGTTCGGTGGCTATATGGTATTAAGACAGGTTCCTCATATCCAACTCAGCAGGTGCGCAAACTTGGAGAAATATTTATTTCTTATTTAATGCTGCGCATCTTGATGCTCGTTCTAACTATCAGCACTGTTACAGTTTTAAAAGCAAGCATATATTTTTGTTTTCATTTATACGCCGTATTTTGCCAGTAGAAATAATAGCAACGTGAGTGATAAGAAAATGGTTTAAAAAACTTTGAATTTATGAAACTTTAAAAATAAGTTGTTTTACTATACTAAAACACAATGTAAGTTAGTTGCCACATTTAAATTATCAAAATTTTAAAATCAATATTTGGCAGGTTAACATATTATCATGACTCAGAACTGCTTGAGCCACACGTAAAGTCACACGTTTCTGGCCTCTCGATGTCTCCAATTCGAATACCGGTTGAAGGAACAGCAGGTTACGAATGCTAGAAAAGGTAGAGATCGCTTATTTTAAAATAAGTTTAAAAAAAACCTATACCGCTTTGTTAGTTCTTGAAATACATTCCTCGTTCAAACTTTCATAAAGTTATCAAATATTTGATACTTTAGTGTTATCATTACCATTTAAAAGTACAGTGCAATTTGAAGAGGAAGAGCCTTTTAGAAAATAAAAACTTTTTTGTTGCCAATATTGATAACATCTTACTATAAGTTATTATTTATTTTATAGGAATTGATATTAAATATCAACAGTGAGAGCTGCAGATAGTTTGACGTATACATACGTGAAAGTATATCTAGCAACTTTTTTGTCATAAAAACGTTATTTCTATTAAAATTGTTCTGTATACCTCATCTACAGTAGGAGTGTAGGTAAGTGATGGCTTGCAAAAGTTATCAGATCTACTCTAATGTATCCATTCGCCAAACCATATATGATCTACAAGATCATAATATGTTAATTTGTTGTCACCTTTGGTATTCAAAACTTTCACAACAAACCATTTGTTTTCAATTATATTTTTCTTTCGGCAGTTTTTATATCTTCTGCTAGCTGTCAGTTACCACCACTCCTAAGGCAAATGGGCTCTAGCTTGCTTACAGCTATTTTAGATATATTTTCACTATAGCACGCTTCACGATTCGCTATTGAGAAAAGTAACGCAATACTATTGGTTACTTACCCCCAACCCGTTCAGGTGGGCTCACCTTGGTTGGTTTGCCGGCGATGGAGAGGTCAGTGCTCGATTCGCAGCAGGTTGTACTGAGGTTGGTTGACCTACAAGTAAATCTGGGTACATCCTGCCTTCCTCATTCATCCCCTTTTAGTGTAATTGAAATAAGTATATCCCGGACAGGAAGTAGGACGTGTTAGAGAAAACAATGCTTGCCTCACAGCTTAGAACCCCTAAATGAAAGTACTCCATTTAAAAAGCACACTTGAGGTAACAGTAGCATTATTATCACATTAAAAAGTTTAGCTGGATTAAATGTAAACACGGATATGGGCAACCATAAATGGGTGATAAGGAGGGCTTCGGCACCCCTGAAATCCCCCTTTATTACTCTAAAATATTTACTTTTTTTGCCATTTTTTATGAAAAAATAAAATTGTGTATTTGGAATTTGACTGCAATTTGCTATTAACAACTTTGAATCATCAATATCTGAGTTAACAGAGATAAAACTTATAAAATGTAGATTTCCTCCCATTCCCTCCTCAACGGCTGTCTTTTCATTTTATTCTGTTCAGTAAACTTGTGAAAAATACAACTTTTCTTTTCAATGGGTTCAGCTACAGCTAAATTTTATTTTTTGTTACATTTTCAGAAAGGTTTTTTGCGAAAATTGAGTCTTGAAACTCATATAATTTGCTCATAATTGTGTTGAGGTATTCTAAAATTCCCTCCCACAAGGTTTAATTCCTTAAATTCTCTCTCGAGGAGGGGGGTTGTGCCCCACCCCCAGCAGGCAGATGGGACTCCAATCCGCCCCTCATTTGGAAAACCCAAATGGGCGCCCTTGAAAATGGATCAAGATTTAGCTTCGTGGTTTATAAACCTGAATGAACTAGTAAAACGGGATTCAATCCCGATCAGATGCAATGGAGGCGTTTTTCTCCTTTGCGCGGTTCCTTATAATCTACGCATTCGGACGTTGTTTACTATATAGAAATTCACCCTACTCATCCCATTTCTATAAATTAATTTCTAATAGGCCTACTCGTTAGTGCCAGCGAGTTGGCTAACCCACAGCGAAAAAGGTAGCTTAGGTACCTTCAGCAAGAGTGATGCGACCTTCACGATATCTCAAATTCGTTCCCGACTCCTGAAACATCAGCAGTAAGATGACGGTATTAAAGTACTGGAGGGGATGAGGGGGTTCAAGAAGGGATTACCAGGTAATTAAAACTCTCGTATCTAATTACTTTTCTTCGGAACGTTGGCTGGGCGGGTAGGGCGAGTCGATACACAACTCGCTACAAAGTTTATCTTCTTTCAAAGAGAATATCCCAGGTGTGCCTAATTAGTGCCGGCCCGCTAATTACAACTTGTTGACTTTAGGTAGAAAAGGGGGGAGGGGGATGATTTGCTTGAACCTACCATCTGTGTAATGTTACAGGCCTTATTTATACATCGAAATACTCGCGAGATCAACATTTGCTATGAAATGGTGAAGCATTTTTAGATAAAAATATATTTACTCAATTGTAAAAATTATAAAAAAAGAATGTGTTCGCGTTTAATAAGAGGTAAAAAATACTCTTCTTTCTTTAACAGAGTGGGGAGGAAAAGAGTGTGTTACTTTGGGTTAAAAAATTAACCATACATCTTACTATCAGTCCAGGCTATCTATCCCCATTTAATTAAATAATAAGAAACTTCAACCCCATAAAAATTCGAACCAACGTGTAACAGAGATGGTTTGACAACACAAGAAGCTACGTCTTAGCGGACTTGACCATAGCCAAGGCCATAAGTTGTTGGAACACGGAAAAGAACGACTTCTTTGGTGAAGCTTTGAGGTTTGAAAAGGTTGGTAGATATTTCTACTAAAGCTATAGGACGGAAACTGTGTCTAATATATTAATATAGTCAAAAGTTTCATCCCATATTATAATATACTTATTATATCCTATGTAAAATGATATATTAGAGATTATTTAAAATTTGGTTATCAAACCGAACCACTCGAAAGCCACCATAATGCGATCGCAGCAGCTGAGCCACGCGTACTCTACTACCCCCCCTGTAAATACCCCAACTTTGTTCAAACAGTGATATCGGCCCGGCGCGGTTTGATGCGTCCTAACCGCAGTACTACATGTACGTACACATACGCCTAACATGCGGTGCGGTCACATTTCATACAACAGCAGTGACGTTTATTAACTTGGCAAGAAGAGGATTGTGTGCTACCGAGCTTCAAATGTACGCCTGATCGTTTTATTTCTCCTTTCCACACCACGAAACAATTTTAATGAAGTACACGAGCAAAGTACTGAAAATTGCGTCAATAATTTATTTTAGTTATTTGAGTAGGCCTACTTATTGTACATATTTTAAATGTAGATTACAGATTATGTTGAAACTTGATTTATAAACCAACTAGGGTTAGGACAGTGTGCCTACAGTCCAATTTTCATAGAAAGGGTCTATGTATCATTACTCTGATGGGTTAAGGATGAGGAAGGTTTAATTAAGAGAAAGTGTACCTGCATTTGCGTGGAGGGAGGTTAGAAAACAATTCTGGATAAACCCCCCTCAAATGACCCAACCGGGATTCGAGCCCCACTCTCCTTGTCATCGACAGACTAGCTTGTTGCAAGAGTGACGCCTTAGACCATGCGGCCACCGAAGCAGGTTTCACGTATTTATAGGTCAGCTTAGTTATCTGCAGTTGATATACCGTATATATTATCCATACCGATAAAATAACAAAAATAAATTGTATCCCGCTTCAGTGGCCGCATGGTCTAAGGCGCTGCCCTCATAGAAGAATAGACTGCCGATGAAGGGGAGATCAAGGTTCTAATCACGGTCGGGTGTACTAAGTGTGGTTTTTCCAAAATGGTTTTCCACCCACCCTCCAGGGAAATGAGGGTACACTTACTATAAATATAGCCTTCCTAATTCCTAAAACCACTAGCGTAATTAATATACAAACGAAGCCCCCTGAACGCGTAAGACGCGATGATTTAAAAAATTGTGAAATGTTAGCAGTAAATTTCTTAGTGAGCAGCACTGGAATTAGAACCAGTTTCACCTAAATTTCTGGTCATCTACTTTGACCATTTTACTACGGAGGCACGTCATAATTATATATAATTTTTTTTAAACAACCTAAAGTGGGTATTACATAAGTAATACATAAGGATTATTAAGAATGTATCTAAGATAGCCTCGGAGGTAAAATATATTCGCATTGAGGCGAAGGGATGATAGGGGAGGCCGGGGGACTGTAAAATAAAATGTGGAACACCCCCTCCCGCAATACACCCGGCAAAGATTTCAATATTGAATTTCGTCAGCGGCTATCAAATGGAATGAGAGTTAAATTTCCAAGTATTTAGGTGAGTTTAGTAAATCAATATTACTTTTAATGCAAATTTAAAAAACATTGAAAGTTATGTCATGTGCGCTCAATCTTATTCTTAAAAAGTCCTCCAATTAAGCATCAGGATTCATGTAGACGAGTTACTTTGCCGTATTAGAAATCATTAAGGAGGTGAGCTTCATGTAATGATCAGCCATTCTTAGGGCCCCCGCGCACTAGGTAACCTGGTCGCACGATATGTTGTCACCATGGCCTAAAGATACCGCGACCATGTGTAGCGACCAGGCCACGTCAGCCATGTTTTATTTTTTCCTCACTCAGAAAATGAACGTGGCATAAGTAGCAACATGTTGGTACTTGTTGAGAAATCGGCGAGACCGAAGTAAGAAAAAAGTTATTGGTGTATCCTATGTTACAAACGCGCGATGAGAAGATATTGTTTGAAATGGTTTATTAATATTTTAGGCAATTTAAATAAGGGTTGTCCGTACTTTCCTTTGATGAACACTGTTGGAAAACAACGTCCATTATACAAACAACACAGACAAACTTATCACGAGTGATGTCTAGAGACGACTGGCCGCTCCTGTTTCAACTGCTAGTGTGCTAACTGCCATCTCATCATTTGTCAACATCCGGTCGCGACGACCAAGTCACCTAGTGCACGGCGGCTCTTAGACTCTGGTTGGAATCCCAGTTGATGCGAATTTTACTATTTACGAAATGAAAAATAAGACAAGATAAGCGTGATTCACTAAATGCAGAATGAATAATTCCATTTTAGTTAGAAAACGCATAAAAATAATATAATAAAACTCGTGTGGACAAAATCACCATAGTTTAATTTACTTTATTCGATGATTAAAAATAAATAGTTATAAATAATGCTACAATATCCAATGGGGTTTAGGTTTAGATCTTTCCCTGGACAACATAGCACGTTGAAACTTCTGATAGTCCTTAATGCGTCTATCAACGATAAGTTCCTTCGAAGCAGGCTGCTCCACTTCCAATTGTTGCACCTCTAATACAGGGGACGGTACTCCGTATGTAGTTCTGCAAAAATGTTGAAATTTTTCCTCCAGTTTTTTCTTTGCTTCGTTTAGTTTATGGTTAAGAAATTTCAAATCTGTTTTCGTTACACCAACTTTGTCTACTAGATCATTTATTTCATTTTTCTTCTGAACTACATTCTCTAGAAATCTCTTCTCAGTCCCTCCGATCGTTATTCGGCCCTGAGAATCGTATATCTCATCACATCGAACGTGCCTCTGTTGTTGGGCAGACGTCAACTCCACTTGCGCTTGCTCCAAACTCGTCCTGAAGTGCCCAAGCTGTGTCGCCGCAGTGGAATACGACCTCTGAGCTAACTGGACTTTGTTCTGCAGTTCTTCTATAGCCACCTGCAGTTCTCTAACTTCCATATTTGACATTGACATGAAGTCTTGCCAGGCTTGATCCCTGGAAGGTACTGAGGTGAGGGCAGGTAATTGAAAGCTTGAATCATCTATGACAGGCTCATCTTTCTCTTCCGTGACAGAAGCTTCACTAGAACCAGATCCTTCCTTGATACCGTTCTTCTCCTTGGAGGAATTCCTTGAGAACAGGGAAGATATTGTTCTGTGCTTTTTGATGGCTCGTGTAATGACGCTCATGTAGTTCGCAGTTTTGCCGGGACCTATGCTTATTCCCGAATTGTCTGTCTCACCTATGGGAAGCAACTCTGACGGCGACTGGAACCTCTCCTTCTGGGATGACAGCTCTTCCTTCTTGGTCAATTTCTTACCACGCGCTTTGGTAGGCGCTAGGGTTGTATGAGGTGAAACGACCTTGTTTACAACTTTGATCTGAGCAGCTACTAGTGCTGACCCCTCGTTAGCTGCAGCTAGAGACGCTGCCCTTTGAAAATGGTGTTCTTTCCCGTCTAGTAGTTTAGCATACTTATCTTTGAGCAACTGAAAACCAATCTGTAAGCTAATATGCACAATATAAGTGAGAGTTTCAAACAAGAATAACAATCACTTTGTAAACATTCTTTTTGACCCTATACAAAACAAGGCATAATTTACAATTAATCAAAGCAAAAAATTATATCCCCCTAAGTTTTGGTTTAAGGAATGTTATGTGTGCATAAATAAATTCGCTATACTAAATACCTATAATATATAACAATAAAGTATGGCCTATCCTAGATTGTTGACACTGATCAAACTTTTCAAACTTATTCATCTGAACATAGGATTATCCAATTTTACTAAAACGTATTCGCTTTGGGTCTTTGAGCCCGAGGAACTTTAACTAGACTTTACTAAAATGTGTTCTTAACATTCACATGACGTATGTGATAAAACTAAGATTGTGACCTGTTATGGTTAAGTTTGTTGAAAGGTACCTGCAACGTAAGAGTAGCTTGTCCTGCAGCGAGCAGCATTAGCTCGGTTGATTCGCCTAGCAAAAACTTCTCCGTAAGTCGTTTCATCTGTTCAAATCTTGCCTGAGATATGTTGGCGAAGTTGGGCTGGTTTGCTAAAATATACGCCAACTCCAATTCTTCCTGTAATTGATTCACCTTCTCTCGAAGGTTATCAACCTCCAAATCTTTCTCAATCTTGGTGCATAAATTGAGGTAGTTAGGCTTTATGGCACGTACTCGCCCGCCAAACCTCAAGGTAGACAGGGTAATGTCAAGGTCGGAGAAGCTGCCACTAATATGTCCGATGAAACGCATGACTGAGGTTTTCGTAAGTGAATCGCTGAGATAGCGAATCAAAGTACTGAGTCTGTTTGTCAAGAATACATGTTTGTCTAGCTGGGGAATTATCTCTTGAGTTTCGACTAAGTTAATAATATAATGCTCAAGAAGTGACTTATCTATGTTTGCACTACCAACGTCGTGACGACTTTTCCAAGCAGCAGATGGCTTTTTAAGAGAAGTGACACCTGCCATGTCAACTAAATGAAACTTGGAGTAGTTTGTGACGGCTGCAGTTTTTACCAGAGACTTGTATTGAATATGTAACGTTAAAATACAATGCCCTAAGTGGGAACCTTCATAAGGCGCGTCCGTGGAAACACTACGGCGCCCTTCTCCATCAAATATAAGTTTCAACCCACTTGTTTCAGATTCTATGGGTACATTTTTTACTAAACTGAAGGGATCACGATGTTGAGAAGATGTGACATTCCGTTTTTGGATCAATAAATCCTTTATATTAAACTCAGAAATTTCCACCATGGACATACCGAAACTGATTTGTGCTACATCCTTCATCTTCTCTTTTTTATCGAAAAGTTGGGAAAGAAATCGAGGGACTAATCCACGATGATGAAACTGGTTCCTGAGACCGTTGACAGTAAAACTCTTGCCACTTCCAGTCTGCCCGTAAGCCAAAACAACTGCGTTAGAACCCATCAATACAGTATCTAAGACATCTTTCATAACAATAGAATACACTTCCTCTTGACTTGCATTATAAAATATTCCATCTGTTTCAAAACGCCAAAAATTTGGGCCTTTTTGTTCTGCTGTGAGCCCTTTGTTGAAATCTTGCAAGCGACGAACGTAAATTACTGTATGGTTAGTTTCAATTTTTATATTTTCGTGACACATGTTTACAGATGGAAGAATGCGAACGAATACTTTTGCATTTGTACTTTTTTGGGACAAATGCATCGTCGCTATTTTATTGGATGGACACTAATTAATGTAGTGTGATGTACGTTATATTTAAATTGAGTCAGAGTTAGTGTAACTGTATTTATTCGTAAAACATGAAACACATCATACTTGATAATAACTTAGGCTGTCTGTTTCCATGGAGATTAAAAAATAGATATTACTTCACATTCTTATTTCGTACAAAGTTAATAATATGTTATGTTTATATCGAATGAGTGGTACAAAAGTAGCCTTGCATTTTACATCGGTTACTACGCTTGACGCAATCATTTCATTCAATCGTAGATGAAAAAAAACACGATTTAAACTACATTTCTTAAAAACTAAATAAATTTAGCTAGAGTTCCAAGAACTACATCGTAAAGGCAACATAAAAGCTTCCGGTGATAATTATTATTGCCGTGGCAACCAAAGTTCAGTTTGGAATCTAAACGTGTAGTAGTAGCAGAGTAGTAGTAGTAGTAGTAGTAGTAGTTGTTGTTGTTGTTGTTGTTGTTTTAGTATTAGTAAACATTACATTATAATGTAGTGAAATTATTTGTGTAATGAATTTTTACTATAAGATCAAAAAAGTTGAAATAGCTCACCTACTTTGAATATACCAAAACTGTATTTGATAGATAATGGAATTGTTTGGATTACTATGCATGTAATAGGACATCACAGTCGCCCTCAAACTAAACTAGAAGACACCATGTAAAGAGGAAAAGTCAAATATTAATAAAATATAGATGTATACTTTATCTGGGTGGTGCTAATGCTCTAGATCTGGCCATTCGACTTTATCTTACTTCTGCTCTCCTGGCATACGTAGGAATTTATTTCTGAGGTGGGGACAACATTAAGGCGAATTCCAATATCCCCAGATGATAGGATGATACGTGAGAATGATGATGGTGGAAAGCAGAGGGGACCTACAGTTTAACGTGGGTTCCGGACCACAGTGGGGGCCTGGCATTCCCCACATTCACAAAGGGTGAAAGCACACACTTCGCCAGAGGTGAAGGAAGGGTTTGATAATCAGATAAATCTGTACCGGGGCCCGGATTTGAAACCCGAACCCCTAGCACAGAAGTCTGACACTTTACCTCTATACCGACATGTCCCCTTCATGAAAAGAAATAAACAAAATAAATCTTTGTCTTTTAGTGTTTCTCTGAATTGCACGAGTCACGGCACACGATGTGATACCATCGTTTCCCTTTTAATGAATACAAATTATTAATTTTTTATGGTGGTATTAATTTCTAGTGATCTCACACTGTGGTTAGTTAGTGTGCTAGTTTATTGATTTCCAAAGTTATTTTATTCTATAGCGGTATGTATGTATTTCATTCAGTGTTGTTATTTATATAGTTCATTAACTCAGTAAGGGAGTATATAAAAAATTTAATTTTAATTTTAAATAGTTACAAAATTAAAATATTGTTAATTTTAATATGCTACTTTGATATATTCTATTTTGGATGAAAAATAAAAAATGTGAAAAACAAAATGATTACGAAATTTTTTAAAAGGGTGACACGAGATTCTAATCCCCTTCACAGGGGTATAATTGGTTGCTTATCTAGTGTGTTAAAAGGACTTAGGTCCCTCTTTTTTTATCGCACGGCAGTGATTGAGAGGACGAGTAACAAAGATTTTAGGCCTGAGAAGATTTACTACCAAGTGAGTTATTGAGAGCCAAAGCAGGTATATTTCAATGTCTTAGGAGGGGAAGAGTTTTTTGGAGCGGATAATTTTATCATATTTACTCAGTTGGAACTGAATTCGGCCCATGCCCAATTTATAGCGCGCACGATTCTCTTTAAACCAGTGTGGTCCAAGTGACGGGAACGCTCACTTGAAATGTGGCCCTCACAATATCCCGGAGGAAAATTAAAGAGAAATCCTCAATGTTAGATACGAAATAGCTTATGATTCAAATATAAATATTGTCATAATTGCATTTTTTTACTATGCATTTTATTTTATCCATAAAAATATTTTATAGTACATTTTTGGGAGATTAATAAACCTATTATTGGCAGTAAAATTTGAAATACTCTACCAACCAAAACTACTACTACTACTACTACAGAGATTAAAATAATTGTTCATTAAGTGTTGTTTGTATTTTTATATCAAGCTATTGGGACTACTAAATATATCTTCAGACCGTGGTTCAAACTAATAAATCATATTTGGCCCTTGGGATGATCTTAGACCATTCGGCCACTGAAGCGGGTTGCAGCTAAGTTATAATGCAGGTCCTACGTCTATTGTATAATATAAATAATTCACCAATTATAAACCAACCTATACAATTCAATGGCATGGTAAACATAATTTAGTAAGAGCAATAGAAATACAATTCATTAGGCTTACTTTTTGATTACAAATTATAATTTATACCAGCACAGATCAATAACAAAAAGGAGGAAGTATTTTTTTTAATCTGGAAATTTACTTAAAATATTAAATAATCACCTAAACCTTCTCAACCTTTCCCCAACTATACATTGAATAAAGAATCATAACTACGAAATCTGGCAACGCTGTAGGTCACAAAACATCTGCTTTCTGTTGATCGTGAGAATAAACAAAAGTGAAGAGAATACGAGCGAAGCAAACCATTCGTAAGAATATGAAACTTTTTAAAAGAACTGATTTATTCAGTCGAGTTTAGGAATTAGTAGGAATGCATGGATCTTTTTTTTTCTAGGCGAAGAGTTGAACTACCGATTCAGGCTATACGCTTATGTACTAATTACACTAGTGGGCTAGGGATTAATAATGTTGAATTTATAGAGAGTGTACCCGCATTTGTGTGGAAAATGGGAAACCTTTTAGGAAAAACCACCGGCAGTCTAGAATATTGATAGAGTAGCGCTTTAGACCATAGGCCACCGAAGCGGATGGGTAGAAATCGTAATAACATTTTTTTATCAGAGTTGTTACAAGAGTACAACTTTTAGAATAAATAAACAATAATAATTGAGCCCCGCGATATAAGGGTGGCCCCGCGCAAGGCGGGATGGGAAATTATTGCTTGCGCGCTCATATAGTATTTTCCAGGTATAGACGATCTAGCAAATATTGTCAGAATATAAAAACAAATAAAAACATAATCATGTGGTTTGGTTTATTGAACGAGTGAAGTGAGTTATCCATTTTAACTCCACCGATCTATTTTTGTCTGCCTGTGGTGGATATGTCTCAAGATAATTTTTGAACGAACTAACCGATTTAATTTAAAAAGGACACAGTTGTTCCTTTTGTTCCTTTGTACCTTTATATAGATCAAGTTTGTTGGGGACTAAAATCAAAAGAAGGGTTGGGGGGAATCAACATTTATATGTATTAACATTAATTATTACATGCATTTACCTTTTAGGGCATTTCCTGATACCTTATATGGCTGAATATTAGTATAGAGATGCAGACAGCTATAATAACATTAAAGAAAAACTAAGATGTTTAATTATTTTGGGGGAGAGGGGATACATGGGGGCAAAGCAAATAACTTGGGGCCCCGCAAGAAAAGTTTCCAGAGCCCCCCGTCTGCTAATGGTGGCCTTGTTCAGCATAGAAACAATATATCAAATATGTTGGTCATCATCAGTAACAACGTTTAATATTATAAACATTAAAGGGAGAACTTTTTCCTTAGGGATTTTTTCCTCGGATATTGAAATTTTAGCTTAGATTTTGTTTACGGATTATTAATATACGCAAATATATTTACATATGCTTACAATCGGTTCTAAAACACACATTGGTTTAAAAGTGGAACCAACAGTGTTAGTAGAAAGATTGATAAGCCTGACTCTGAACCAGAAGATCGGAGTTCGGTGACGACCTGCTGCAAAAAGGATGGCCTTTTCAGGGGACCTATCGGTCTAGGGGTAAGGTGTCAGACCTTTGCGTTGGGTTCCGGGGTAGAAATCCCGGTCCCGGCACAGATTTATCTGATTACCAAACCCTTCCTTCACCTCTGACAAAGTGTGTTCTTTCACGCCGTGGTTCGGAACCCACGTAAAACTGTAGGTCCCCTCTGCTTTCCACCACCATCATTCTTATGTATCACCCTATCATCTGGGGATCCCCCCCCCCCAACTTCCTTGTACATTTGTCCTGAAATCTTATTCTACTATTAATCCGGACCTTTTTGCTCTATTCATTTTACAATAATTTTCATTCTATTAATTTAATTTCAAAATTTTAACATATAAACTATCTGGAATTTAAACCTATAACTACTTCCAAACTATTATCAGTTTGCCGGTTGGTCCGCCCCGGGTATTTTAACTGTCCGGTACTCTCCCCCACTTGATCACCCAGTTGCCGCCAGGGACCATGTAGGACAACCAGCTGAGGCGAGCATCCCCCTATCCGCCACCTGGGGGAAAGGGGGGCGCCCTATCGGAGTTGATAGCTCCGTTTACTGTGTTGCAAAATCACTAATTTTGTTTTATTTAACTGTGAATTATAATTGTCCTTGCTTTACCTATTGGAGTTACATTTGCCATGTATAGTTATTAGGTTTGCTATACCTACTTTAGGACCTAGATTTACTTAAACTAACTAATAACTAGTGCTGTATTCTGTCTGTCAATCTGGTGATAATGGAATTCGCCTTAATCGTGTCCCCACCTCAAAAATAAATTCCTCTATGTGCCAGGAGAGTATAGGTGAAAGTAGGTCGAATGGCCGGGATCTAAAGCATTACTACCACCCCAGATTGTGTATTTAAACATACACGCTATAGTTTATTGACGTGAGCTTTAGTTAGAGAAACCATATTTTTTGTTACCACTCTATAACTTAAAATTGTGAGCATTTTAAGTAATAAAATAGCTTGAATTTATATTAGATAAACCACTTCACCATTTATCCATTTTAATGGGCTAAGTTCTAATATTTAAGTTATTTTATGTTCAAAGAAAGTTCCACATCTTATAGTACAATAAGACATTTAACAATTTCCAATTGCACCACTTGAATCAAATAATCTCACTTTAGGTTAAACATCCACATTTTTTTTAAGGATTTTTATCAAATTATAGGCACTAACATATATTGTAAAAGTACTATTCTATGGTAATATTTAACAATGAATAAATAAATAAAAATTCACACCATGACATAAGAACAAGATGTTATTTTTGTAAAAGGGAAGAAACATATTATTTTAAAAAAATTAAGCTACACTCAACAACAATGTTATTACTAGTCTAATGGAGAGGGAGTAAACCCCCATTAGCGTTGGAAAAAGATTGGAAAACCACAGTAATAAATAACATGTTGCATCCCCAACTCTTCCTCCAGTGCACCCAATAAGAATCGACCTAGACTCTTGACTTTCTTGTCAGAGGAAATTCAATTTATTGCGAGCCTGGTGTAATAAAACACATGACCACGGAGGCCGTGGTGGGTTGGAGATGGAAGGGGAGAGCTTTAAAAACCTATTATAATAAACATTAACGATCAAACCCACATCATTGGGCATGCGGACAAAAGGTTGGGCTCATATATTCTGGTCTGCCGGTGACCGGAAGGTCAGAGTTCGAATCCAGGTCCAGGCCGGGTTTACTGAGGGTGTTTTTTCCTACAAGGTTCCCCAATCTTCCTCCATGTAAATGCGGTTAAATGTATTCTAAATTGTACCTTCTCCATTATAATGTAATTAAATGCGTATAGCCCGAACGGGTAGTAAGATGGAGAGCAAAAATAAATAAACTAAAACGCAATGCTTTTACATAGGAATTGTAAAATAGAAACAAATGTTTTGACTTTAGCTGTGTAGCTTGCCGCCCGTCAAAAGGCACGCGGCATCGCGATTGATTACATGAAAAGAGATATAGCTGGTAAGTTTTTACAACCGCCTAAAGTAAAGGGTTCAAGAAGTCGTGGATGGAGCATAGCTTGGACCTTGTAAGGACGCATGTGCCTGGTTCTCCACCTCGTCAGAAAACCTGCAGCCGCCAAGTAAACAAACGTCTCGTGTCACACAGCTTACCTGACAGCTAACAAAGCTGTTATCTTGAGACGGAAACCAGTCCCCAAGTTCCGGCCCAACGACGGCGCGATACTCCAAGCTGTGCCGAGGTAGAGAACATATGGGGGAATAAGGGGTGTAGGAGGGGGATGTTATCAAACTACGGGCCGCACTATGCAGAATCTCGCATAAGACAATACGACCTTAAGGTCACGGTTTCAATTGCGTGCCCTACTCGGGTTATTTCATATACATGTATAATATCTCTCAATGTTACCTTCCTCATTGATACACTATGGGATATGCGTGTAGCCTGAACGAACAGGTAATAATATTAAGTGATATATGTACACGCATATCCCATAGTGTAGCAATGAGGAAGGTAATATTGAGAGGAATTGTACACGCATTTGCTTGAAGGGAATCTGAAACATTGGGGGAAAGTTGGTGGGGGGCGAGAATCACTACACCCAACCAGCATTTGAGCCTCGAGATTCTTACGACTGGTAAACCAAACGAGACTGACGCCTTTACCAGCGTATCCGATGGCAGCTAGGGTATAAAATGTATGATTTTGAAATTGCGTTATCCGCAGACAAAGAGATTAATTTCGTACCGTCTGATTTGCCGGTGACGAGGAGGTCTGGGTTCGAATTCCAGCCGGATTTAGGCTAGTGGTGAATTTTTGTAACTGGTTTCTCACTCTCCATCCACGAAAGAGAGGATGTATTACTCCAATAGTAATATTTCATGAATGGGTGAGTTTCTCTAGAAAAAACAGTATGGGGTCTAGTTTATATGTTTGTCGAATAATTAAGTTAAATATTAAGTCAATGAATGTTTATACCGTCTTTAATGTTAAAAGCGTAAAATTGGTAGTGACTAAATTATGTACAAAACTAATTCTAACGTATTTTTAATATAAATTAAGCTCTAGCTTATTTGATGTCATTAAATAAATTTAATATTGAAACATTATTAATAGTCCGGTAGCCAAACTATTTCGCAGAAATCATACTTCTTGATAAACTAATTAATTAAACTATAAGTTATTTTAGAACTATGTAGGTAATTAAATACATTTTATCACGTATTTAGTCAACGTAGAAATGACGATGTATAAGAATTTGATCATATTATTATTCCTTCCTCTTTTCTTTAATTATGTATTTTCCAGATTTAATTCCGTGGATTAAAATAGTACGTCTACTTATGTCTTAAATCATTTTACCGTTCTTCAAAATGTTTAGGACTTACACTTCGCAATCTTCTAGTTCTTAGTTAAATGTTCGACGAATTCTCACTTTACCAGGATTTTGTGCGTCTACTCTTATCCACGATGCAAGTGTAATATTTATTTTTTAAGTATTTATCAACGTGTCTACAATCTCTTGCCAATCACGAAAGTTCATGGTATCCATGTCAACAACTTTAAAAGTTTGCTACAAACAAGTTGACCCTACAACTTATTTTAGATCTTCTGGAACATAGCACTTATATACTCTTTTCCTTATCTTTATCAACCCAAAATTTCTGTCACATTCTAGAAGCTAAGTTCACATACTGGAAATATATGTTCAATTACTCCAAATTAGCCATGTGACACAATGAACATATATAAAATGAGCATCATCCTATTTTTATTTTGTGAGCAGCCGTTATCACTCCAAATACAAAATATATTTTTGTATGTAATACTCTCTGAATTTAAAACTTGCAGCAAACAAGATGTAATATTGTTCCCATTTCTTCAAGCTGATGATGTTACGTACATGACATTCCTCATACTCTCAACTTCTTCTGCTCCTGTTTCACATTGTTGCACTTATTATTATTATTATTATTATTATTATTATTTTTATTACTATCACAGCGTCTTACTAACCGTTCGGGTTATACGCACTTACGCTAATGTGCAATGATAGGGTGATTGTGAGATGAAATGGAGGACCTACAGTTTAACGTGGGATCCGAACCACGATGGAGGCCTGGCATTCCTCACATTCACTAGTTGTGATTAATACACGTCTTGTCAGAGCTGAAGGAAGGATTTGGCAATCAGATAAATATGTGCCGGGACCGAGGATTGAACCCCGAACCCATAGCACAGTGCACTTGCTTTTAAATGTTCTTTCCCTAGAAAAAACCTTTAATTTTAGATAGTTCTTCACTAGCAACTTTATAACAAACTACAATGAAATAAACGTCGAAACCACGTATAATTAAACACATTCACAAGCAATAACACAATGGTAAAATGTCCCACTAAAATAAACTCCATGGCGTGATCCTTAAAACGAGCTATACCGACCGAGCGGCCACCGCCGTTAGCGATAATAGTGCTAACATTTGTGGAGATAAGATGTTATGTGGTCAGCACAAAGAGCCCTGAGGCCATTAGTCTCAGTTTTCTAAGCCAGAGTCGCTACTTCTTTATTCAAATAGCCCCTCATTTTTTCTTTCGAGGCTGATTTTGACCCAGTCCCAGACCCACTGCTTCATAAAAAGATTCTGGAAGCACCGGGGATCGAGCCCAGGTCTGCGAGTTAGCCCTAACACTCAATGAGCAGTATTCCAAACATTTTAGATATATGCTTGAACATAGTAGGCCTTTGAGATGGACAATTGCTTTGGTATATAGAACATTTTAAGATCGAAAAAACAAATACAAACAAAAACAAATCATGATATTTGGCCCCTTTGGGATTTCCACGCCTCAAATGAATCTAACCACTTAGTTGAATCATTTGTATCTAGATCTTGCAATGTATAGTAAAACTAAGCAAAGTTAATTTGCCATTCGGAAAGTATCAACACCGCATGGACATTATAAAAAACCGATTGTTTGTTGGTTGACTTTTGCAATCAAATAAACTTAGAACAAATTTTCTTGAAAAAATATTGTTGTGGAAAAAGTCTTTGCCAGCAAAAAATTGACATTTTCGTTAATTATTCATATTTAACTCGGTGCGAAGACCAAATGTGAAGAAATTTGTTTAGTTTTTACGTTTTTAATCGTTGGCCAAATTCTCGGAAGCTAAAAAAGTCAACCTATACATTTATTTGTTCAAATGGTTCTTCACGTGGTAGCCCGACTATACATTGTTCTATTAGCTGAAGAAGCCCCTTCACCTGAGCGGTCGAAGAGTTGCTTGACCTTGAAAACTTCTCGACTCTTGTTCACGTAACTTCTTCCCCTCTCTCCCCTCACTCAATAAAGTCTACACGTGGTGCAAGCCTGCCTGAGAATCGCCAAGACGGCACTTCCACAATACCACCCATTGATAGGCTTACTGCTGTGGGCACTAGATTTTATTTTTTATCTGGATCTGTTTCCTGTTGTACAACGAAACGAGCACGATCCTACTTTTGCTCCTGACATGGAGAACAGCTCCCAAATATTTAGAGCCCATTCCATCCGACGGATAATTTAAATAATGTGAGAGGCAGAGAGAGACACGGAAAGAATCGCACAAGCGGTAAGAGTAAATATTTTTGTACTTGATAATTTCAAAGAAATATTTGCAAATTCGTACCTCAATAGAAAATTAAATTGAAAATGTTTTTAATCCGAGGAATATAATTGTTTCCGTAATTATTCTAGGAATCTTATGTACACAAAAACAAGTTATTTGTTAATACTATAGGACTTTCGTGATGGGTACTTCCTCTGTCAATTTTTTAAGCACATTAAGGAAGGCATAAAAAGAGATCTGGTTCGGTTACTACACACCATAACAAATCCAAAATGTGAATTCGGAAATGCAACTTTAAAGACAACGGCACCTGATAGTAATGTCGATGCAAAGACGCTTTTAAGTCAGTACATTGTTGTTCTCAAGTGTCTGAAGAATCCGTTAAACTAAAGAAAACCTTGCATTTTGTATTTTGGGGAAATTTAACTAATAAGTGCGGTGTTTTTACTTCAAGAAGAATAAGAAGGCTAAGTAAAATATAATTTAGGTAGGGTTGATATTATTTTTAAAGTTTGGAAATTCGCCGACTTTTTCAGCTTTTTCAGACCAAAAATTAAGCACTTTACCAGTATTGTATATTAAAAACTATAAATATGACTTTTTCACAATTTTCTGTTGAATTCTTGATATGTGCGTCAGGGTTATTTGCAAATCACATGAATTGTATTAAAAAACATAACTACATATATACATTCTACTTTATGTTTTGAAAATTATTGCAAACATCTGAAAATTCTAATAAGTAATTTCCCTGACTTGTTTTTCCCTATCACACACACCTTATTTCATTACTTTTCAGGGTTACCCGTGTTTTTATGTGCGAATCAACCCTGTTTAGGTGTTTTAACTTAAGATGCTACAAAACGCTATTTGATTAAAATTTAAATTCTATAAAATAATATTTTTAAAAACTAAAGTACTACACATTTAGTTAGAAGAGCTCCGTGCCTCTTATAGGTAGGCAATACGCTACAGGTTTGGGGTGTGCTATTTTCTGTATTTTTATTAGAAGACAGTGAGGACTGAGGGGAGTTATTGAAACAAGTAAAACCATATTTTTTAAGTCACTTATCTCAAAATGTCCACTGTCAAATAAAGAACGTGGAAAACCATTATTCGGAGAAATTTCTCTTTCTAGAGTAACTAATTATATAATTATTAGGTTAATTCGACATAAGAGAGACTCTTAAAGCCATTCTCACAGGATTAAAGGACAAGCATGGTAATAACTTTTTGTGATCTAGTATTTTTTTATAATAGGTTCCAAGTCTACGATGTAGAAAACTACAAATATTTTTCCGACGCCTTACATCACATGACCATCATTGCGGGGTTTTAGAGCACTTAAAAACTTTATGTAGTCAAAGATGACAAAAGGCCACTGAAGGTATTTAGAGATGTCAACAGAAACAGTTACCAGCTACTTATCACAAACATGTTGGCTTATGGACAACCTACATAAAAGTAGGTATATTAATTATTAATTTTAGTTTTTATTTGAGGTATTTAAAGTCCACTTTTTGAACCGACTGATTTTATCAGCACATGAGAATTTATATTAGCGAGCGCGAAAGGGCCAACAAATTTTGCCGTTAAGGTATTTTCACACATCTTCCAGGGTTCATTTACATACCACAATCGACATGGGACTTTACTTGCCCTACGAAGGAAGTTTTGCTACGGATTTTATTATTGCTCAAGAAAAATCGGTCAACACCGGCTGGGTTTGAACCAACGAACATCGAGTCCTGAGACGGGCACATTACCCCAAGACCACCGATGTCGACTTAGATCTAATAGTTTTGAGAAGTGTTAGGTAGGGTTCTTCATATGGCGTTCAGACTATAGCTGTCATCGTGTGAAGAAAATAGTTTCTAAAGCCACGCTGGCCAGAGACGGGTGGCGCTATCCAGACGCCGTTTCCCCCTCTACCATTCCCCGCCCATTCAACGTGCGTCGTTATACAGGCGTCTGAAATCCTAGATAGGTCTTTGTCACTTTAAGAGACCTCCCTTCCTTCGCGCTTAGACGTTGAGTACATAAAATGCACGATAGTTATTATTTTTTTTCGAAAAGGTTAGGGTGCACAGTATATTGACTCTTTTTTAATGAGCAATATCAGAAATAGAAATGTAAATCTAATGGAATATGCTAGGCTTATCTTAAAACTTTGCCTTGAAAAATAAATAATTAGTTTTATTATTTTAGTACGCTTTAAAATAATGTAACCTAGCCTATACCTTGATCTTACGAATAAACGTTGGGAGAACCTTTTTGAAAATAAAAATATTTTTTTGCGGTCAACATTGATTATATTTTACTATACGTATTATTAGTGTTATTTTATAGTTATTATTAATATATATTATAAAAATGACAGCTGCATGTAACATGTCTTTCTTTACGTATGAATATGTGAAAGTAAATCTATTAGCTTTGTCTAGCTCTCACATATGTACATTCATAAGAAAATATGGGGTTTAATTTAAAAGGTCAGAGTGTAGGCCCGGTTCAACAGGGTCAGAATTAGTCACACCATCCAAATGGACAATAATATCAGGTCAGCCCTTTGCAAATGTAGGGCTCTGGGCAGGCTTCGCTTGTGGGGTCCCAAGCTATATGATTCACCTCCTTCCCCCACAAAAAAAGTATTAAAGAACTTATTTTTTGTTTAATGTTATTACAGTAATTTGCACCTATAAACCAATTTTCAGCCGTATAAGGTATCAGTGAAATGAATGCCTTAAAAAGTAAATACATGTAATCATTATTGCTAGAAGCCATGTTTTTAAACATGATTTAAGGGTAGATTTCTTCCCAACCCTTGGCTTGATTTTATTCCCTAAAGAAAATTATATGTTCAGATGTACAAAGAACAACTGTTCAAATATTGAATTAAATCGGTTGATGCGTTTAAAAGTTATCGTGAGACTTATCCACCATAGACATACAGATAAATGCAGATCGGTGGAGTTAAGATGGGGTGCTAGTGAGCGTGAGTTTAGGGCAGTATTTTCGAAGTTTTTATAGCATAAACATTTGTTTGGCCAAAATAAATCAAATATTCCTTCTATAGAAACATAGAGTTTAGTTTTCCGCACATGCTAATCTCAACAGTTCTTTAATATCTGTCAAGGGTGTCCTGGAATTTAGTGACAACTTTTTCTCTGCATTTAAAAAGTTTGTCACCAAATGCCGCTATGCTCATGAGAGATATTCAAGAGCTCTGGAGATTAGCGTGTGCAGAAAGCTAAACTCTATGTTTCTATAGAAGAAATATTTGATCTATTTTTGCCAAAAAATGTTTATGCTATAAAAACTGCAAAATGAATGTACCAAACTAGCGCTCACTAGCACCCCACCTTAAGACGGAGAACTCGCTTCACTCGTTTAATAAATCAAATAACAATATTAAGTTTTTATTTGTTTTTACACTTTGACATATATTTTCTAGATCGCCTATACAGGGTACGTACGAGCGCGCAAGCAAAAATTTCTCACCCCAACTTGTTTTTCTTTGTCACTTAGGCCAGCGCGGGGCCCCAAAAATCAGAGTGCGGCCTCATCGTTTGCAAACCCCTAAGAGTGGCCCTAAATAATATAATTCACGGAGATTTTAGGCCTACTTATAGATTAGTTCCTGCTTCAGTGGCGTAGTTAGCTAACGCGCTAGTTTCATATTGAGCTAGACTGCCGAAGACGGGGAGACCGAGGTTCAAATTTCGCTCGGGTGAACTGGGGGTGGTTTTTCCTAAATGGTTTTCCACTCTCCATACAGTCAAATGTGGGTTCACTCCCACTTTATTCAACCTTCTCAACTCCTAGTTCATTAGCGTAGTTAGTATTTAAGCGTATAGCCCGAACTGGAAGTAAGACGCGATGCTAAATATAGATTAGTTATTATTAAAATTATCTACTAGACAATGGTACTGGACAAAGAACAGTTTACACTTAACGCTGCTGCCATCGGACAAAGAGGAACACAGTTCACACATTACACCACCACAACTTGACAAAAATGTAGACACCAGAAGCGTACCCCCAAACCCTCAGATGAACCTAGATTTTATCTTCGAGTTTTTCAGAAGCGTGGAAAGTAAAGTAGTAAAGATGCTTTTTCTAAACATACTATATATATTATTGCTAGCTACATTCGGTTTGTTGGATGAAAGCAAATGACATGGGCTGTATATTAAATTATATAAGGCAGTACCTGGCTCAAACCAAGGTCCCCTAAACCTGTGTATCTACTTAGCCACTCTACCTTCAAATATAATATAATCTTTAACGACTCAACTCAGAGGGCACCAAAAGCTGATGAACTCTGTTTGTCCTTTAAGGTAGAAGTTACTAGTTCTACTTTAACGCATGCATACGTCAAGTCATGTGATATGAAGCTGCCACATTTGTTATTACCATCAAATCAATACCTATAAAATGACACTAAAAATTACCAATGTTGACCGCAAAACCATATAAACTATAAGCTTGCTATCTTTCAGAGTAATCAGAGAGTACGTCACGTAATATAAACTCGCTCTTCAGTTGGGTTGGACTAAAAATAATTTGTTTTCCCTACCGCTCCCAATGAGACGACGAGTGATCGGTTTCACTCCACAGAGACTAGCGTCTGTGAGTTATCACACATGTGGTTTCTATCTGGACCATCACACATGAAGGCTTTCAGCACGCGCGGAGAGATATTGTTGAAAGATGGGGACGATCGTAAGGCTGTGAAATGTAGCCGGGTCGCCGCCATACAAGGAACCTTATTGAAGCCCGCACTGGATGGGTACGAAGATGGAGACGTCTGTTTCGTCAGTGACGGAGAGGTCTAGGGCTCGAATACCGTTAGGGTACACTTAAGCGAGGTTTCTTTACCCTCCCTCCACGGAAATGTGAGTACATTTCCTATAAATCATATCTTGTTTACCCTTATTTAGGGTTGCCATTTTTGTTTTAAAATAGAATTCTCTGTTTTTTTTCACGTTTTACAGAAGGAATTCCCATTTTTCTATACACTTTATAGAGTATCATAGAGAAATGAAATTTCATTTGTCATAAAAGCAACAAACGTGAGATCTTGTCGTTGGTATTTAGAACCTGATAATTTTACCTTGATATAGTAATATAGGCCCTATAGTCGTTACGCAACCTAATGTTCCAGGGAAAGAAAAATCGGGAGAGGGCGGGAAAAATAAACATGTTTTCGAATCATCTAGCTTAGTTCAGTTTACTTTCTTCGAATCAAAGGCCCGTTATTTTAAGTTTGCAGTAATATGTTCCAAATTCACAAATATTCCAGTAATGTTCTAGTTGTTATTTTAAAATCTCTTGTAGCTACCATTATTTTTTTCGAGATACAAAATAATCCCTGTATTTTCCCTGTTCTTACACTAGTATATACCTAAATATGCGGATAGTCCGAAAAAATAGTATTACACCAATAAAAGGGGGTGGGGAACGGAGGGGATCCTTATAGAAGACATAATAAACCAACAAATGTATAGTAGCATTGACCAAAAGTAATTAATTATATTACAACCTGCTTGGTGGCCACATGGTCTTAAGGCGTCACTCTCGCTATAGGCTAGACTGCCGATGACAGGGAGATCGGGGCTAGAATCCCGGTAGTGTGTACTTAGGGTGGTTTGTCCCAAATGGTTTTACACTCTCCCTCGCGCAAATCTGGGTACAAGTACTCTAAAATTCAACCCTTATCATACCATAAATTAGTACATATGAGTACAACCTGAACAGGTAGTAAGACGCAATGCTAAGAAAAAATTAGAGTTTTCATAATTTTCGCCAACTAGGCCTGCCAACAGCAAAAGATTTACAAAATATGGTTTGAGTACAAATACTTAAGGGCCGTGGGATCTTAGGCGCATTCCACCCAAAAAGCGACCCATTTATACAGGAAGTTTGGAGTTATTCTAATGGAGGTCCAATAATAGCTGAAGACACTGCTGGATTAAATTACTTAACTTTTTACTGCCTTACACACATAACAAATGAATAAGGCATAGCATAAAGTTGTAGCTTGATGCATCCCTCCATGTAGGCCTAAGGCCTTTTATTTTATTGGATTGGTTTAGTATGGTCATTTAAAATAATATTATTTCAAGGTTTATTAGGTCCAAGCCCACTGTAATGAAATAGAATTGCATTTGATCATCATTCTAATCAAAATTTTCCAACCTTCATATATTTTAAAATTAATGAATATGTTCAAAATATAAAACTCAAAGCATCCATATGTGTTAGGAAATCTTCTCACAGTTGGGCGACTAAGATGTTTGTTTTTTTATTGTTGACAACTAAATTGCATCGTTCGCAGTTACTCCACCCCTGTTGCAAACACTTGTGAAACATGGCTGAAAGACATGTTTTGTCTCTTTTTTTTTTCGCTCCATCTCATTCTTTTTTTCGCTTCTCGAAGGATATACCATGGTGTAACTTTTAAAAAAATCATGGATGGTTTTGGAATAATTTCCTTCGTAAGATATAAGTAAAAAGAAGGCTTCTCTTCACAGTCGTCCCACAGCATTGTACGGGAACGGTCTGCGATCGAATGATCAAAAAATTATATCAATTAACAGTCGTTCCATGGGATTACATAGGAACAGTCCACGTCAGATTAATCTCTCTATTTTCAAAAATAAAAACGGTTCTAGTATAAAGAAACAGTCAATGAGCTACCGTACCGGGTTAAGTTTATAAATATAATAAATAAAGAATATTAAATTGATAAAAAGCAAGTTATCATATAGACAGCAAGAAGCCAGCCCTTACTAACATTAATAAGCCGGAGCACGACGAGACTCCAACCTCCGAGAGTCCACCTTCACTAAAACAACATTATAAAGTGGAACCCAACAAGCAGAGGATTCGTCATCAATACCCTATCACCTCCAAAATAAACTACAAGTGGCTTCACCAGCGAAAACATAACTCTTCACCACTAAAGCAATTGTTAACTATATTCAGTTTGTGTGTGTGTGCACATGGCAACCTTAAATTGAGTAACTATTGTTGTGTTTAACAATTAGTTGAGAAAACTGGAAAGTGCAATGTAATTGGATGAAATGGATTGCCGGCTTCAAAAATTACTTCTTACACAATATGTGGCAATCTTTAGTCAGAAACACACACTTCATACAGCAACAAATATTGTTGCCAATTAGATGAAAAGTATAGAGGATTATTTAGCAGTCTCCTCCAAGAACCTCTTTGTCCTAGGCTCAAGTTACTGTAGGTGACAGGTGTGGCATGTGAGCACGGATATTTGAAAGGTCCTTCAACTCCATATTAAAAACTACTCAAGTAGTTAGACGGATCCGTTTAGCTATGCAAATTACACATTGTTTCATGAAATATGGTAGTCGCAAAAATCGAGGTGATAGTTTAGTCTCTTGTCTAGAAAGTAGGTTCATCGGATGATATACCTAACTGAAATGTATAAAATATTCGCCTGACAAGGAAATCTCTAAATTTCATTCTAATCTTGAATAAACTTTTAATGACTTTTTTTTTGTACATCCATAATAATTTATATTTATAATAATTAGGTTCAATCTAATTAAATTGTTAAAAGTGAGATGCAAAATACATTCCAAGGTGTATAAATGTGTAGTATTTGAAATATTGGTAAAATAAATGCACAGAAAGAAACCAACAATGACAAAAAGATTACATTCAAGAAAACTGTGAAAATTTACACAAACTGCTAAAAATGACGGTAATAAAACACGTGGCACCAGACTGGGATTTTAGGTCTACATTAAAATGATTGATTATTCTACTGTATGTTATAACATTGTTCCAAACTAAAGTTGTATATAGAATTAAAAATGAAATGGGAGGAAGTGTAAATATATTATTAATACACATTAACTATTACATGTTCAGCTAAAAGATTGAATTATAAAAAATAATAATTACAATTAAACATGTTTACAACATTTATGTGAGTTTAAATCCCCCTGAAATTTACAAAACAGTTGAATTATAATTCCTTGTGACAGCCATTATTTCAAACCCCTCCCGAAGACTTATCAAGTGTACTATCGAAATGTTGTATTCAATAACACACCTATTTGTGTCCTAGTGAAAGGTCAAGTCCCGATAAACAACCTTGGTCAGGCTACGAGAGATATCTCCACCCAGCTCCCGGAGCAAAACGCAGTCATTTCACCACGTAATTTCCAAAATACCAACCGCACACACACACAATGAGACGCAAGGTCGCGACTACGTGAACATAACGACCGCACTTCAACACCCCCGCAGAGAAAATTGGTTGAATCGATCAACAATGCATCATTACAGCCCCATTATTCTACAGATAAAAGCACACGTTTAGTAGCGGCCTTAGTAATACTACACATCCTGTACAAAGCCAAAGGTATCAGCAACAAGAAGATTACTTACTTTAAAATATCTTCACACCTTTATTATAATCTCAAATTTGAAGTTCTAGTTTTTATTTTTCATTAAAATAAGTATAGTAGGTACCCTGGAATTAATTTTGTATGTTTCGGTGATTCTCAACCGCCTTGATGTCCGCGACCTTAGCTCAGACGACGGCGCTAATGACTCCTGAATTTAGGGTCCTGATTCAGGGTGAATAAGAAAACTTATTTTATAAAATTCCCTAACATTTCTAGGTTTTCCGGAGAAAAAATTCCAATTTTTACTGACTTAATTAACATACATAATAGCTTTGGCTATTTGATTCTTCTATAGAAGTAAGCCAAAGCTTGAGTGACCTAGGCCCCCTCCCTCCCCCCTAAATATTAACATAATAATTGAAAGTGTTGAGACGTGGATTCAAGGACCTTGGTCATCGGATTAAATGGCATTTAGGGTGTTTTTTTTATAAATATAATATTCATGTATTCACTAATAATACTTTTTATAACTTCAATCAAAAGTAAACTTAAATGTTATAACTTGTTTTAATTTCACCTATTCAATAAATTTAAGTTCATTATATACCGGTGTTAATTTTCAATTATTTTACAATATTAATTTGCACCTCTATATTAATAGTTATCAGAAATGTATAGAGTGCATGAGGTTTTTTTTACTATTGCATCTTACTACCTGTCCAGGCTATAAGCAAAATTGCACGAAAAAAAGAACAGTTATTCCTGTAAACAAATTTTAAAAAAAAGTTGACAAATCTTACGTAAGCAAGGGGGGCAGGGGGTCAGGCATTTGCTTATTCTTGCTTACAAGGGGGGAGGGGTTAAAAAAAAAGGCCAAAAATATTCTTACAAGTGATACTTGAACACCCCCTTAGTGTTTAGGTTTGAACTTAATTGTTTTTATAGACAGGTATTAAAATTTCCTGAATTTTCCGTATTTTTAATTCAATCCCCTAACATTACCCTGTTTTCCCTGACAGCAACAAATTTCCCGACTTTTCCTCGTTTGTAGTCACCACGTGTTAAGATGCCTAGAGTACAATTTTTATAGGAAGAACAGAAGAATTCACCAACATTGATTGAAAGTTATTAACATTTGACATTATAGAAATGTTTTATTTGATTGATTCATTATATAAATTTCATCTAAAAATTATAAAATTACTTTTGATAATATCTTCTTATGGATTACTTAATGATTTGTCTTTACATTATTAACTATACGGACTTATAATGTAATACAAATTTGATATTTTCATTCATGCCATATTGGCAACATGAACTACAATAGTGCAAAGAACTACAAATTAAATGTATTATAGTTCCACGTTTATCTTAATAGAACTGATCATTATAAACCAACAACAAATTATTATTATTTTGTAAACCTTAAAAAAAAGGCAAATAAGTTGCCATATTGAATCCTTAATTACGGCGACCTTTTAAAAAGCTCTACTTTGGTTCTTTAATTTAAATAGAAAATATATTTAAATCACCAAAAAAGTTATAAAATGGTTATTTTTATAACCAATATTTATTAAGCCTAAAATTTTAGCCAGTTGCTTGGATGTTTAAAAAAAACAAAAGTTTTCAAATAGGCCTAACACATTTTATTATAACTTTATTAATCACTTATTGATCCTCTTTGGGTTTTTTTACTAGTATGAGTGAGTGAAAAATTAGTCAACATCTGTTATTTTCTATCAAATAAAAGTATATTATGCCTATGTATTGGTTTTGGCGGAGGTACCATCCCCCTCCCACCCACCATATCACACTTTTATTCTACAAATTATTTCAAAGTTTAATTTTATCTGTAGACATACTTGATGAAGTAAGTTCTTAGCTAAATATTGATTTCAGTTACTGCGAAAGGAACATTGATGAAGTTGAGACTCCTGGAAAGAAGAGAATCAGAAAACCAATTCCTGACGTTTCAGCTAAAGCAGTAGATGAGTTTACAAGAGATTCTATACATCAAGTTATCTATAGAATGTATCGTCAAAGTTGGTTCCAGTGATCATTTACAAAACTCTTACTTGGATCTTGATCTCCCTTTTGCCTTTATTTACAGATATAAGCTCATGTTCTTATTTTGAATGTTTGGTCCTCAACAGCAATAGAAATACGGTATAAATTGTATCATACAAACTATTGAACATGTTTACATTAGTTGTAATTTGTATTATATTTTTCATCGAAGCACAAAATATCCAACTATAGTAATTTTACTGATAATTCTCAGGAAACACGTGTCAATGGATAGTGTCTTGTCGGTCATCAGAGACAGTGACATACATTTCAAAGGAAGCAAGTCTTCATTGAACAAATTGTTGAAATGAATGGGCTTCAAATTATTTGTGTATCAGGGTGAAAGTCTCGATGAGCACATGTGTTGGAAGTGTTAAATATGTGTGCATAGGTCCAATTCTTGATATACAATTGTTGGCCTTAACTAACATTTGTACACCTTTATGCCTTGCTTTATCATTATTTGATGCTCTAATAGGATGATATGCTAATGAGTAACCTTGATATGCCACAGAATCCTTGCACAGATACTAATTTACAATCACCCACAGTAATTCCCTTATCAACTGTTTGTTTTATGTTATGAGTGAGGCCAGTATGTTTGGATACATAGATGGAGTAAGCATGTGGACCACTGCGAGAAATCCATTCAAGAAGATTGAAGAGTGAAGATTCAGAGAGATGAAGATGGATAAGAATAACAGACACCCACCTTTAATAATCAACCTAGGCGACAACGATGATGAAAATGAGTTCCAACTCTGGTGATGATGTGGAAGAAGTTTTTGTTACAGCTTTAGACAAGTCCAGGGGTGATAGTAGCTAACTCCTAAATGTGCTAACATGTTTTTACAGACATTAAATTAATCTAAAAATCATTACCTTATCAAAACATTAAGTCAAGCTAAGCTCTTACACATCCAACATATTATACTGCCTAACCATTAATAATACACATATGCCATAGTGAATAGTCCAATGTGTTTTACTCTCTTCTGATGAAGAAGGGAAATGATGTACCTCAAAAATTACATAATTATGTGTTTAGGTGTGTTTTAATTGTGAACTTTGAGGCCTACAGTTTCCTGGTAAGTGTGTAGGCCTTGACCTTCTATCCTCCTTGCAATGTTTTATTTTATACATATCTGAAAAAAAGTAAAAAATGTGCATTTTTTAAAAAATATTTTATTTTAACTAAAATAAATTAAAATTGCCATTTATTTTTATTATTATGATTTTTCTTGTTTTCAAAACTTTGCTTGTTAAAAGTGACAGCTGCTAAACATATGGTCTTTCAAATCATATGTTTTAGTGTAGCGATTCTAAAAATCTAGTAACTTTTCCAGAAATTTTCTACTGTTCTTCCTACAGACTGTAGCATAGCTGTAAGTGCTAACTTGACGGAGAGAGAGAAAGAGAGAGAGAGGGGGGGCAGAAGAACTGTCTGTTGTGTCTACCTTAAAATTAAATAAGCTGGTTCGTAAGTCGTGTGGGTATGTCTTCAATTGGTTCAGAAATTCCAAGTTAAATATCCCTAATGTGAAATACATATTACACAGTTTGTACTATTTTTCTAATCAATATAGCCTACAATTTATGGTACGTAAATACAAACTTAATATGTTGGTTTGGTTAACTAATATAAAGTAGGCCTAGTGTGTAAACATATTATTTTGATCTCAATAGTGACCAAATGTATTTTTATTATTTTTACGATTACGATTTCTCCCTCGTGATAGTTGTAGAATAGGCTATATGGTTTGACGTATAAAACATTAAAGTAGCTTTGGTAGTTTTGTTAACATTCATATATATTATATATACTATATAGTCGAACCGGTATTCACACAGTCTAAGGCGTTAGGATCGCAAAGGATTGGATCGTCGGTGGAGGGAAGGCCAGAGTTTGACTCTCTGCTGGATGCAATGGGAGTGTTTTTACCATTCCCTTTATTTATCAATGCGAGCGAATTTTATTTCACTACCCTACTCAGCCCTTCACTATAGAGAAAATTGTTATTTTAACCCTTGCGTTAAAACGTTAAAGACTTTTTACAGAGATTCTACCTTACATCGATATTTGAATTCAAAGGGCATTACTATTTTAGTTGCGCGTTCAGGCGCAAGGGATGACTTTGAAATGAAGAATGGCGCGGGGTGTTTTGGGGAAGAGAGGAGGTGGTTATGAAGTTGTGTAAGAATTTAATTCTTCTTACAAGAAAATACATTGGGGGATTTAGTTTTAAAAATTAAAAATATTCTTCTTGTATCCTTAAGAGTGAAAATATTGGACAACCCAAACATCACTAAATAAATAAGCAAATTTTATTTTATTTTTTAAATTGTAGTTTTAAATAGGCCTACTAATTTGTTAGTTAATATTTAAAATAAATTAGCTGCTTGATTGGTAAACCCAAATCTAGCAGTATCTACTTTTCATAAATATCTAGAAAAGAGCAAGATAAACATAATTATTTAAAATCCCTCAACTAAAGGTCATATCTATAACCAGATTTTGGGATAGGGTTGGGGGCACAAACCCCCAAATACCGGAGACCAAGAAAATGTATGAAAATTGAATGTCTCTAGAGGCTATTGTGTATTTTTTTGGTCTAGCTTATCCCAATTTTCTTAGAATTGACATCGCCGACAGCTAGAAAAAGATAGATCTACTCTTACGTATTCATACGTCAAATCATGTGATCTGGAGCTGTCAATTTTGAGAAATATCAATATCCATAAAATAACACGAATGTTATCATTGTTGACAGAAAAAAAATGTGTTTGTATTTTCCAAAAGGCGCTTAAAGGTCCATTCATAAAAAAATCAAGGGGTACATTTGGATGAGCTGAGGTTAAAATAATGTACCTAAATGCTATAAATGGCTTTTTTTCTTTTTGCATGTTAGGATTTAAAAAAAACCTCAAATGTGCTAAATGTATGCATTACTCTTTGGTTAGTGACAAAGGCTGTAGAAAATGTTTAAAAAGCAGGTTTATTTCGAAAACTAATTATTTAGACGATTTGCTATTGATTACAGTTTTTAAATATAAGTTTCCCAGAAATTTAAATACACTCATAATGCTTATCCTATTAGTTGATAGTAATTTTAATTGTTTGAAATATCTGATTCATTTTAATCAATTGTCCCATGCCATAGTCAAGACCACTAAGAAGACATTATTGGATGCAAAAAACAACCAGCTCTGGTAGGTTTGCGAGTTTAAATCCCAGTCAAGTCAAAGTAGCTTAGTCCTAATGTGGTGCCAAATAGGGTGTGTTACAAGGGATTATGATATATCATTAAATGCTATGTCAGTTGTTAATAGCCCTTACAAAGTTGTGTGAAAAGGAATCAATGTAGGCTTTACTTAAACATCATAACGGTGGTTAATGTAAAATACATTTGCTTATAAACCTATATTTTTATGTTTAAACCGTAAATAAGCTTTTTAGAGTTTAGATTTTCGATAGGGGACGGAGGAGTGACTCCCCAACCGCCCTGGTCACAGACTTGGATCTTAACAATATAATCATATTATGCTACCTAACTAATAATTATAATTATGTACGTATACAAACATAAGCTTTTCTTTAATTTTATCAAACAAAGATGATATTAAATGAAGATGGTATTAAGAGGGAAGAGGGTTAAAACCCCTTAAAATACCTCTTACATTCATACGGATGGCCCTTCCTCAATACTATATATAGGAATTTAAAATTAACCATGGGTTATTAATGCTAAATCAGAGATTTAAAAAAAAGTGTAGGTGCATTTCTACTGTAACAAAACGCTCTCTATTTATGTGTCAGTTCAGATAATTTAGATTAAAAGTGTTGTGACCAAGAAACAATTAATATATGGGGTATTAAACCTAACAATTAAATTTAAATGTTCTTTCTTTCAAAAAGAAAAAGAATAAATAAAAAGATTGCGTCTAATTTGATTTATGCTAATGTAAAAATACAGAGACCTATCCACTCAACTTTGTTCAATTCTGACTTATCAACAATGAGCCACAATGACATTAAAATACATTGAATAATCGCATCAAATGTCTTCTGTTATAAAAAGTCTTAACCGCTTAAAAATGTAGGGCTGTTAATCTACTGTTATGTAGGCGATCGATCGTTTGAGGGGTGCACAAACTGTTGTAGATCCTACGTTCATGTCAAATAGGTGTAAGAACAAAACACAATATTTATCAAATTAGACCTATTATGAAAAGTAATTATTAACAATAGCCTACCATAAATTGACAATGCTCTCGTATTACCTAAACTAAATATATTGTTAGTGCAACGAGTAACTGCCTGTTTGATTTCTATCTTACACTAATTTAATAACAAAGTATGAGGAAGTTTAGTAGTTTTCGCTTTGAGAGACGATAAGAAACTCCAAATATCAAAATCAGCACCTAGTGCACGTTGAACGAACGCTTAACGAATGAACCAAAAACCTAAACTGTAATCAAGTCAATTTTAATAAAAACACAAGTTTGATTCCTAAAGAAGCGTTATTTAAAAGAAAATAATAAACAATTCCAATTTCCATCTTCTGTAATAAAGATATAGGGCCTAAGCACATCTATGTTTAGGCGGAAATATAACTATTTTTTTAAGTTGGAATCGATGAAATATTGTGGATGTTTAGTGAAAAACATGACACAAGAGTTTCACGTTTTTCCCGCCCAAAATGATGTTCAATGTTTTCAATATGGCTGATACACCAGTATTAAAGGTGATGTTCATGGATTTATTTCCAAGAATACTGTAGCTTTTAATACCATAGTAAAAACATTCAGACAAAACTAGAAACATTATTTATAATACGTTTTAAGTTTTAAAATCAAGGTGTTTAAAAAAACTTACCAAAGGTAGATTAGTTAATATCCTTTAATAAGTCCAGAATAATAATATTAACTGTCATAAAGCCACACTAATTACAGAGAATCATGAGTTTTACAAACTTTACTTCAAAATTGTTTTCCTTTTCCACCAACACACAATTTTGACAGCACAACCTAAAACGGTTCGATATATTTATATTTATCTGTCGGACCAGCCACCGCGATAAATACTTATCACCACGTCGCGATACTTTGAAAGAAGCCAGCTAAGTTTCACGCCACGCTAGCAAACACATACACCACCGTTCAATGCTTCGCTTCAAAAAAAACTACGGTAAACAGAAGACTGACGCTAAGCACGAAAAACAGAGAGAGAAGAAAAAAGAAACGAGAAAGAGGGGTGAAGTAGACAGAAGGACACCGCACCAACCAAGCAAAATAAAATTTCTCCACAGCCTTTTCCTATCACGCACTACACGAACACGCTTCCTACAAGAATGTTACCAAAAGATTTATCCAGAGAAAAATCCTCACGGTTAAGTAAGTTCTTATTGTTGGCCGTTATTTCCCACGTTCCTTCAGCTCCTTTATTTCACGGTTTGTAAGCGTGTTTAACACACCACAGCGTATTGGCTCGGTAAAAGAACTGCTTTGACTTCAGCCTTCTTTTTCCCGCGCGTCATTCAGCCAAGTACGTCACAGTTTTTGGTACGGCTCGGCACGGCCTGGAGTGTCTACTGTGATCCTGGCACTAGCACACACTAATCAAGCCAAACAAGTAAGCAAGCCTTGGCGCTCAATCGCACGGACCGGATACTGTTCCCTACCCTCCGGCCTAGCGTACATTCAAACTCAAATTAGTTTCTGCAACAACTTGTATTATGTAGTCATGCTTTAGGTTGGTTTGAATAGTAAAGTAGGAGCATTGTACCTCTCAATTAGAATAATATCTCCCTGCATATACTGTATATATTGCCATCACTCTAACATAAAGTTAAATATAACAGCGAAGGAGCGTTTCCAAGTAATTTTTTTTAAAAAACCTTGTGTCTGCACCGCATCTATAAAAAAAATGCTCGGCCAGACTATTCGCATATTTACAACAATGGAGTAAGGTTTCGAAACAATTTTGAGAGAACCAGGCTCAGTGTACGCCGCAAGAATTCGAATGTCAACCTCATCTACATCGGGAGTCCAGTCTGTTGAAGAGTGACTGACGCCTTAGACCATACGACCCGTGATGCGGGTTAAAATCAATTTTTGAAGCTTATTTTGTTCGAATCAACAATGAATAATAATCAGCGTAACGTATATATTTTATTAAAAATATATCACTAATTTAAATATAAATGTGAATCACATTGACACCCATATTAAATCAGTCTGTGAAAATTATATTTTAAAAAAATACTGAATTTTAGACTTAAGTAAAGTAGTTTAACGTTTTTATCAAGTTAAATCAAAATTGTATTAAAACATTGAGAATGAGATAAAGAGAAAATGTTATTTGCATAGCAGTGCCGTCGGCATAGAGACGTGTTGTGTGTGTGTGTGCACGCGCGCGTTTGTATCTATACCCAAGTTATATATATATATATCCACTGCTATGGAGTGCGACAAGGACGTTGAGAAACAAATTACAATGTAACAGAAGGCTTTATCATTCACTATCCGCTCTATTAAAAAGGAAACCCAGACAACTATTAAAATGCAAATAGCTCGCAAAGCGTCTTACGTCAAGATAAGGATTAGTAGTAAACGAAATAATGTAACAGGAATTTATCATTTTTTACTTTTTTTCCTAATGGCAATTTTATATATGTGTGTGTGTCTCACTTCAAACATTGTAGTTAAGCCCCATTTGGTGCTCGAATAGACCTCCTTCAAGACCCCTTCATTCTTTGTGGTTTTTAAATAAATCTTTGGCCCACTGTTTCGATAGCACGAGCAATTTTGAATTTAGTTAAGACTATTACAGTTGTCATGCCTTAGGATACCAAATTGCAAAATAAATAGTTTGAATAGGACTGAGATAATTTTAAAATAATTTGAAGCTAGACAAATAATTCCCCTAAAATCTATTTCAATCAATATACACATGTTTGAGGTAGGTCAGAATTAAAATGATAAAATAAAGTTTGCTAGATTATCACCTAGCTTAATACACACGTTGTATTATCTTCGATAAAGACATAAATGTCTATAAGTACATTTTGTATCAAATAGTATTACGATACAATACAAATATTAAATAGAATAATCTATAAAAAAAGAAACCAAAACTCGCACTCAAGATTAAATTTTTGTAGTGAAAATAATATATTTAAATATATGAATATATATACATAAATTGTTTATATATATATAGTAATTTGTATGCATACATTTATATTTATATTATTATTTATATTATTTATTATTTATATAATTTGTCTACCGTTTTAACAGGTTATTTTAGCAGTTTTGGCTATAAGCATATTTCTTAATTAATGTATGTAAATACTAGTTATATGTTCCCATGTATAGTCACTCATAAATTGTAGTTTTGCACTAATTTATAAGGTAACATAGTTAAAAGTTAAAAGAAACCCGCTTCGGTGGCCGCATGGTCTAAGGCCCTACACTAACAAGAGACTAAACTGCCGAAGACGGGGAGATCGGGGTTCGACCATAGTCTGATTCACTGAGGGTGGTTTTTCTTAAGTGGTTTTCCACTCTCCCTCCACGTAAATGCGAGTGCACTTCCTCTAAATTAAACCTTACAAATCCCTAACACATTAGTGTAATTTGTATATTGGCGTATATCCCGAACGGGAAGTAAGACGCTAAATAAAGCGCTTTGTACATATTATAGGCCTATATTTTTTGTATCCTTTAATTTTAAAAAATAGAATACATTTTATTTTATATTCTCAATTTTTCAATGGCTACACGCACAAAGATAATATGTGTGAGCAAAAAAGAACTCAAAGAGCGTGAGGGGTAAAGGGGGACAGTCCATGGTATTATGATCAACACCCCAAGTATGTACTCCCATAAGGTTAATAATTAGGGGGCGGGGGGTGTTTTGGAGGTTCAAACACCTCTAAAAGTGTGATTAGTTGTATTTTTTTCTATTCCTCCTCAATACCTAGGCTAGTAACATTTTGGATTTTTATAAAATTCACTACAACTACAAGTATAGGTCGACCTCCCTTCCCCTTCTACAAAAAAAAACAACTATATATATATATATGGGTACGGCCATGCTCCCCATTTTCATATTAAAACTAAAATAATGATGTTTGTATCTTGGGAACTTTGATTGTCGGGAGGTGGTGGTTCGAATTCACTATTTTATGAATCTGATTCTGGAACCCCGCGCTTCCTTTTAGCCACGAATCCAAAATCTCTAACTCGAATCAAAAATATCATGATGAAACATAATACTTAAGTTTCAAAGGAAAATAAAATTAATTAAAAATTTAATTATAGCACCACGTCTTATTAACCGTTCAGGTTATACGCTTAAGTACTAGTCACGCTAATGACTTGGGAATCGGGTTGGTTGAATTTAGAGGAGGTGAACCCACATTTGTGTGAAGGGAGAGTGGAAAACCCTTTAGGAAAAACCACCCCAGTTCATCCGACCAAGATTCGAATCTCGATCTCCCCGTCCTCGGCAGTTTAACTGAACACGAAACAAGCACGTTAGCTAACTACGCCACCGAAGCGGCTCAAAGGAAAATAGAAATAATATATAAATGTTAACTTTTTTGTTATATTATATTATATTCATTATTACATATTTTATACAACCAGTTAAGTGATAACTTATATGAACTAGGGCTTGGTTAATAACTATTATGTTTGTCCTAAAATTATATTCGACTTAACTATAAATAGACGGCTAAAAAGCTTGAAAACAAATTTCGATTCAAAATTTAAATAAAAAAATCTAATCGTAAATTTGATATTCTGTCGAATCCACGTCGCGAGTTAGAACATGGGTTAAACCGGATCCCGTCACGTGTTCAGCGGAATGCTCGCAGCGAGCCATTGTGTCGGTATTTCAACAAAACATCAAAATGTTACAAGGCTCGGCTCAAAACTCATTGGACAGCTCTGCGAGACGAATTTTTAAACATGTACATAAGGTTTTTAATTCTTGTTTATTTCTTATTAAAACATTGTCAAAAGAGTAGTGGGGTGTTATATTTTTGCACTGTAGGCCCAATCAAATTAATTAGATGTTCAAAATCTCTTGGTGATAAAGTTTTTGTATTTATCTATAGTTTCTTGAAATTTAAGGTCGCGAAGCAAACTAGTTCCGATATATTCCGGAAGGAAAGTGTTATCGACCCTTGAAAAGTCGTAAATTAGGTATGTGTGGATATATATTTTAATAAATGTTTATTTTGCTTGCAAAAGATTTGTTTTTTTACGGTTAATAAAGTAGTTATATGTTAACAAATTAATCTGTTATATATTATTGTAGAGTTTATAGTTTTAATACAAAATTATATAAGTTATTAAAAAAATCCATACAAACCTTCAGTTAAGTACATTTTTCTCATAAGCCAATCATTAAATCTTAACCAAATTTGCTTTTACCTTTTAAACACACCTAGATCAACATCCTGTACTAGAATTATTTAGAAATAATGTTGTTGTTTTTATATTTTTACTTTTTTTTAATATTTAAGAAAGTAATTGACTTTTAAAAAATATATATTTTTTAAAGAAATTTTATATCTAATGAGATTAGGATTCTAGTACAGTACAGTACAAACATATTTCTAAAGTTTAAGCTCTCTAGATCCAATCGTTTTTACAAAATTGGTAGCAAAAGGGGTAAAAATGTAATTTGGAGAAAATTGCGATTAAAAAAAAGTTATATATCTACTTACAAAACATCTGATTAAAATAGTCCCGCTCCATAACTCCCTTCATTCTTGCTATCTACATCCTCTTGCCTCCTTTTATTTGTTCTTTTCCTTGTTCTTGCTTCTTTGGTCATCTCTTCAGCTGCTGTCTATGTCTTGATTACACGTTGTCTGTCTATGTCTTTCAGGCCCTTTATCATTTTCTGACCAGGCTTTATTCCCTTATTTTCTAGCACTTTTACTCCTCTGTAAGCACCATCATTAAAACAGATCACAGCATCAAGAACTCCAACTTTGAGAATTGTTCCTCCAACAAAAACCATCTTTGGTACCCTTTCCCATATCATATTGTTGAAGCGTTCATTAGGGTTTTGTGTCTGTCCATGCAAACACTTGGTTAGAAGCTTATCATATGCAAGGTCTCTGTAAATAGGCTTGATGCCCTCAAGTACAGTTTGAGGTAAAGCATGTTTGTGGCTGTTTTTCTTTCTCAAGAGCTTGGGCTTTGTTATAGCCACACCATGAATCTTGACCTTTAGGACAGAGAGCATGCTGGAGGTTCTCGTCGGTTGAAGCCTTATGAAGAAATGTTGGCCACACAGCTTGCTTCATTTGATGGAGATTTCCAGTGTTTCTCCAGATTGAAGACCATAGTACTGCTCAACAAATCTATTTCAACATCAGAAAGCCTTCCTCGCCCTGATATTACTTTTCCATCCAACAATTTAATCCCTTTTAGGTATTTTCTTAATTTCTGAATTCTTGTACCAAGTCTTTTTTGAACATGGCTAACACATTCTAATTTTTCCATAATCACGTCATCCCCAAATGGCTTAGCCTCACAAACCTTTAGAAACCCTTTCGAGTTTCCATCAGCAAGGTAACGAATATACCGCACACCACGTAATTCCTCTGATCGCATACATATCTGAAGAACTCCTTCCGCCTCCATGCCTCTACTGTATCTCTCAAAGTTTTTTTTTTTACAAACATAATCATTGTTGACATCGTGGTTCGATCCCGGTCGGGTGTAGCCTACTGAGGGTGGTTTTCCATAAATGGTTTCCCACTCTCTCTCCACGCAAATACAGGTACACCTCCTCTAAATTCAACTTTCTTCATCCCCAACTCGTTAGCTTAATTAGTGCAGCATAGGCGTATAATCCAAATGGGTGGCAAGACGTGGTGCTGGAATTTTTTTTTTTAATTTAAAGTAAAT
>CABFWB010000020.1:51070-96918 GCA_902151455.1 Timema bartmani | reverse complement strand
CCAGTTCACCCGACCGAGATTCGAACCTCGATCTCCCCATCCTCGGCGGTCGAGCTCAACACGACTAGCGCGTTAGCCAACTACGCCACCGAGGCGGGTCAATATGAGAAAAATTTGCCTAAAGTATAAATAAGTTTCAAGAGATAAAATAAGACCGGGATTTCGTTTTGGAAATAAGGTTGTATTTACTTTATATATTTGTTAATTAAAGCTGTCAAAGTATTTGTTCCAGTTTAGTTAAAAGGAAAAGTATCTAATTTTTATTTACTAGCATAGGTATTGATTAAGTTGTTACAAAAATAGCAGCCTATAAATTTTTTTCACGCGAACGAATTTAAAGAACATGAAAATTAGATAAAATCACTTTTAATTTCGATTGGTAAAAGTTGGTTTACTCGCTTGAAATTTGAAAACAAATAGTTTCTAGAAATTCCAAATATTTTGAGGAGAGACTACTAATTTTTTTAAATCAAATAAAGAACTATTTTAGACACCCCTTGGAGTTGAACCCGAAATCGCCTACCATAAACGGTTAGTAGGCCAGACTCAAAGACTAGGCCTATCTAGGTTTCCTAGATATATTTTTTATAACTGGTGAGTTGACGAAGAAATCCTAAAAGAAGTATTATTAAAATGTATATGTTGATATTAAACCTTCCCACCCTTTAATAAACGCAAAGGTGGTAAGCTAATGCTTATGAATAACGCCCTTCGATGGAAGTACTTAATTAATGTGAGAGCTTGGTCAAGCAGCCATACTTTTTTTTACTAAACAAATAAACACTATTTAAAATTATTTATTGAAAAAAAAACATTAATAATTGGTTGGTTAATAAAGTAATTCTACTTTTTGAGAATGTATAAAAAATATCACCATAAAATCTAAATAAAATAGATTCATCGTCTAGCTCTGCTGCCACATTCTGCTAAAAAACAAAGCGTTCTCTAATAGGTCCATTAGAAATAAATGAGGCAACTAACCCCCCTCCCACCACCCTAAATATCAAGGTGTCTACACGTCTTTCTACCTGTTAAAAAAACATTTTGGACCTAAGCGGTATGTTCTTCTACTAAGCGGCCTGGCTGGCTTCATACCAACACTCGCTGTTTATTTAACCCTTTTCCTTCCTCCCCAACTCATTTCTGGCCGTTGTTCAAAATACAAGGCTAACTATTCGAAGCTTACGGAACAAATTAAAACATTCACAAGTTTGACAGGTGTGGAAATACGACGCTTTTTGACGTCACCACGGGAAAATATGGGCAGGTCATGTCAAGTCCTGTCAATCACCTTGTCACAGTGAAATACGGGTTTTTAGTCTATACGGTTGGCTACAAAAGTTGGTTCATTCCATTTTTATCAATACACACTTATTATAAAAACACATATTTATTATTTACTGTGTAGCGTTTATTAATAGTAACAATTTTGAAATATATGGACGAAATTCACGTGAAATAAAAGAGTTCACATATGCGCGCCAATGAGGAAAAGTAGCAGAGAGAAAAACATTATTATTTGAATCAAATTAGATGATTAAAATTAAAACATATATATAATTTTATTCTAGTTAATACGGAAGGTTCACCAACCTTATGGTCAAGCGGTTTAAGACGTCGGACTGGCTATGGACTGGTTTTCTGGTCCACTAGGTGGTTGTTTTCAACATGTAATGTATATCTATGGTTTCCCAGTCCTCTCTCTGTACATGCTATGTGGACACAACCCCTCTATAGCAACCCTTATAATACTTTCATCTTAGATCAAGTCATTTATAGGCCTTGATGATTAGAGTAGGGGCCTATAATAAACAGCAAAAAGTACGGCGCGTTGAACGATTAAAAATCACTCCAATTATTGAGAGAAATACTGTTTGGCTTTTTTTTTGTGAAGTGAATTACAATTTATAATAAACAGCAAAAAGTACGGCGCGTTGGACGATTAAAAATCACTCCAATTATTGAGAGAAATACTGTTTGGCTTTTTTTTTGTGTAGTGAATTACAATTTAAAAGAAATAAATCTTACGATAAGTTAAGTTTATTGGAATGCTGATTGAATTTCATTTGGATTTAAAAACCATTTTAAAATAGGCCTACACATATTTTGTAATATAAATATTTAGGATTTTTTTAAATCGCCTTATTGCCTAAGGGTGAGAGTTTCATTTTTACTTTTTCTCGGGCCCTGGGAGGAAATTGTGATCGCCCAAAAAATTGATTTCGAGCTTTTGAAGGATGTTGACCCCTTTAAACCAAAAAAAGTTGTTTTTGTAATACCGTATGTTTGTCTGTCTGTATCTCAGACTAGAGCCGAAAACATTTTACCAATCGGGCTAAAACTTGGTATAGTGAGTTTTCCATAAAGTTCACCCAAGGGGTTTTTGGAGTTAGATATAAGTATGACCCTAAAATTAAATCTAGTGGTTAGGGGTTGAAAGACAAACAATTGATTTTCTTGAAATCAGCTCTAACGATTTTGATTTAAATACGTATCTTGAAACTGTTTAACATTACAAACAAAATGGCAACTTTTATTTTCCAATGAAAATGACGTTAATTTTACTTTACAAAAGCGGAAACTTCAAATTTTGATAATATCTCTGTAACTATTATAGATAAGAAATAACTTTTCATTGAAAAGTTGTAGTAAGTTACTATAAAATATAAAACTCTTCTGCTTGAAATAGATTTTTATAAAATCAATAGTTTCTGAGCTATAAGCAAATATATATATTAATATATATATTTGTATATATTTATATATGAATATAGATGTGTTAGAAATATGAAAATAATGATTGTTTTGATCGTTGTTGGACAGATATGTTCATATTTTCTCAATGTTTTTTGAAAAGTGTATATATTATTTCATGTATGCTATTTGGTAGATTGTTTTTACAACAATTTATATTACTCGTATTTAGTTTCACAAATCTTACAAATATTTAGTAATTTTTTTTTTCAAATAAAAAAGAGATGAAGTTTGTACGATGCAACGTAATTTACTATTTATTTTCATCTTACTCCCCATATTCTCACTTTCATGTTCATCATTAGACTATCTCAATTTATATTACACACACACCTAAATGCATTAAGCCATACTTTTCAGTTATGACAATTTTTATTTAAAAAAACATCAAAAGGTTACTAATTTAAGAGGAAACCATCTTTTGTAAAATATTTTGTATGATATAAGTATGAGGGCCCGTTTCCAGGTCAAACAAAGGTTGAGCTTTTTAGTCCTTCACCCTGCTTGGAAAAGAGTGGAATCGCAAACATAAAACTAGACGTGACAGGGTTTTTTTTACCATACACGGGGGCTAAAAAAGATTAATTTTCATAATGAAGGTTTACTTCTCCACCCACCAAGCCATCTAGCTAGCAACTTGTATGAGAATCCAGCATAACGACATTAAAAAAGATTAATTCTTATACAAGAGTTGGTTAAAATAAAAAAGAGAATTTTATGCGGGTGAAGCATGACATTATCGCTTTGATAAATCATGTCGGAAGTAAAGTAGAGAGGGGGTGGGTGGCACTTGACGCAGTTTAACCAGTTCCATACAGAGAGGAAGGAGACAAGAAGAGGGAATAAAAAACTTTGAGAGAGCCTATTAAATTCAATTTGTCTAGAAAGGGGGAGGGGTAAGAAAAAAAGAGCTCCAAATCTCACCCTTGCGATACTTCTGAGAATCAAGAGGATGAAGGGGGGAAGGAATTGAAGACAAGCAGAGGTTAGAATGTCATCATGAGGATTTGTCTTCAGTGACAAGGGCGACTTGAGCCCACAAGTAGATAAGCAGATGATGGACGTTAATAGATGTACTGAAGATGTTCGAAGGGAAGTCAAGCTTCTGGCTTGTCCACGGTTGACAGGGTAATTGGATGTTGGAGTGACTCATGGTAGTTCTTGTAAGGTGAAGTGAACATAAATGTAAACAGGGTAGAGCCCTAATTGATTTGGTTCAGAGGGCAGTAAAGGAGGGAATAGAGAGAATTATTGAAAAGAACGACCTACAGAATGTATTCAGACATGATGGTGTTGGTCGTTAAAACGAAATTCATTTTAATGAGTGTATGTAGGGTTTGGTGGAACTATTAGCTTATTTTTTAATTATTACATTTAATACTGTCTTTATTAAAAGCCCTATTTAAGGGGTAGGGATGATGAAGGTTGTCCGTTATTGGGATTGGCAACACGTATCCGTTGTGATACATAATTTAAATATTTGCAATCGCTTGGCAGTATTACTAAGCCATATAAGAGTCGCCGTGAACGATACTTTCACCTGTTACCGTTTGACTAAATTTACCTACAAGTGAAAGACCAAGAGTAGCCCTGGATCCTAAACTAATCAGGATGGTTCAGTGGTAGATAATTGGCGAGTAAAGCCAAAAGCTCCTGGGTTCTATTTTAGTGTCCATATTGTCATTTTTCACTTAAATGGATGTGATTGTTATCGGCTCTGATGATGTGGAGTCATCACATTTAAGTTGTTATACATAGGCCCTGTTAATTAAATATTTTTTTCAAATAATCCGTCTGCAGAAAATAAGGAAGATTTTGTTCAGCAGCTCATAAGTTTGCCTCTGAACTAGAAGGTTACGGTTCTACTTGGAACCACTAAATTGAGAACAATTTTCCCTCAAAGTTTCCCTCTCTCTAAAAAAAATTATAATTTTAATTAAAATTCACCCTCCTTTTGGTGATCTCTCAGAGTGAGTAGCCAGTCACAATTATAACCAATATTGGCATTGAAAAGTATAAACGTAAATTCTACACACACGAAAAATCTATACTCAACCCAACCTTCAGTCCAATTTTGATACGAAGAACTTTATCTGAAAGATAGTAAATTTATTAAAGCTATTTTCATGCATGCTTATGTCTAGTAAGGTTATTTTCCACTGCAATTTAATAGGGTGACCATACACTCCCATTTCATTGGAATAAACCACTATGTGATATACATTTCGACCCAAGTATGTTTGGAGCCTCCTGTGGAAGTTCTGGCTAAGACGGACAAGCAGGGCGGCATCATCATCGGTATTTGCACAGGCGTAAACGTGAAAGTAGACCTTGAACGTTTAACAAGTTTGCCCTTTGGAATGTGACTTTATGGTCAACCTGTAGATATATTTTATAAATACCTATACTATAACATTACAATGTTTTTATTTACTAGAAGTTTCTTTCTGTTAAAATCCTACCATGGGCGCCACACGAATTATTTTTTAAAAGGGGGAGGGGGTGAGATAGTGAACTTTCCAGCTCTAGGGCATTCTGAAATTGAAAAAAAAAAAAAAATCAGGTGATTAGGTGACAAGGAAAACCTTGAGAACACCACGGGTCTGGGGGTATGGAAAAGGGGGTCTGGAGGCTCCCTCCCAGGAAAATTGCAAAATTTGAGGTGATAATCGGGTTTTGAATTGAGGTACTAAGCAACTGCATTTTTAAAGTTGTTAAAGATGGATTTTTCAAGTTACAAGTGATATTTGTTACATTCAGCATCATTGCGTGTAGGAAAACTAACAAGTTTCAGCTCTTAACAACTCCAGGCTTTAAGTGATCAACTTAAAAGATTACCCGGCCCTCTTATGGCTAACAGTATCTAGTAGTAGTAGTAGTAGTAGTAGTAGCAGCTAGTAGGCAGTGTCAATGGCTTTCTAGCCAACTTGATTAACCAAGCTCTAGGCCTATACACTCAACTAGCGAAGGTATCTCCTTTCAATGTTTGGTAAGCTATGAAGTTGGGAACCTTTTAATAGTAGGAATCAACAGTTGTGAAATTTAAAATTTGTTTGTACAAGTCCGCAGTATAGAAGGTCCATAGCTGAAAGTACTGTGGTAGGCCTACAAAGTGATTCTAGAATTTCCCAACTCAAGATCTAGATTCTCCACAAAATTCCCAGCTTTCAAAATTTTCCCAACATTGGGGGAAGGGGGCGGGGCGGAGGGTCACCACTTGCCACCCCCTCATAATACTTGAGTTGAAGAAGTTATTAACCAAAGTCCCTGACTTGTCTCCACAAACACTGAGGGAGTAGAGGGCACTCCCCATGACTCATTCACCCAGTAATATCACCATCATCATCTGTGAGAGGAACGTGCTCTTTAGAGAGCCCAAAGAAAATTGCANGGGGGGGGGGGAGAGAGAGAGATCTCAATTGTGGACATGAGCGATTCCGTTGAGTGTAAACCGTACATGAAAGTGGTCGTTTTATGAAGAAAAGTGGCTGGGGAAACGGGGGTATGAGGAAGCGAGAAGTAGTGAAAGAGAATGGAAGGACGGAAACAAAACCTTGAAAAAATATATATATTTTAAAAAAGGAAATTGTAAGACCCATTTCTCACTCTTAAGGCATTTATAAACATTTTAAGAAATTCGATTTATATGGGACCCATTTCAGATGATAAAATGTGATAATTGATGAGGTAAGAAAAAGGCCCCGTAGCTCTGACGCTGAGATACTTGTAGTTTAAAACAAAATAGTTCACCGTCCATTTTATTTTTGCCCTATCGAGCTAATATGTGCAGTAATCGTTCATTTTAGTTTGTTTTCAAGAAGCATTGGAATGTTAATAATTCTCATATTTAAGGATTTAGCTTAGAGGTTTCAGAGACTCTTTGATGACTTGAAGCCGTATTTTTTCTAGTCTAGTCTCGGGGGGTCAACCAATCCCCAGCTATAAGAATAACAAGCACTTTAGGTCAAATGGAAAATCGGCTGACGTCCGAATATCAACAATATTATATACGACCTTGCTAATAATTTTAACTCTTTAATAGGGCTCACAATATATTCAATGAATCGCTGCCTCCATCCCTTTAAAACTAATATAAGCTGCCTTGTGTATAATGGTGTGTGCTATTTAAATTTTAAAGTCAATAAGATTCTGAAATCAAACTGATAAACTGTGATTGATGAGATGTAGACTTAAATAAAATGGAAAGGAGGGATGACGTATTAAAATAGATTGATGGCGAGGGTTTACAGTTGGCAAATTTAGCATCCAGCTAAGTTTTAACGATATTGAGATCATCTATACATACTAAGGTTGTAGAAAATACTAATTAATTTAGAAAATATCATTTAAAACTAGGCGAACAAAAATATTTGTATTTACCGCTATTTCATTTTAAATATATAAATAATTTTTATAATATTAATTATTATTTCAAAGGATGGTCGCGTGATAGCCCAATTATACCTTTTATCGGAAAAGGTACCTGTGCTAAGAGAGGACTGGGCGTCAGTTTCACAGGCGACAGGGATATTTCTAAACATAACAGCCATTTTCTAACAAGTTCAAACGTTCAAAAACCAGTCTCCATTAAACTACCCTTAAATGATTTATTCTCCTAAAAACAAATCTAGAATGTTACTTATCCAGCAAAATATTTCTCAGCTATTCATTCTAAATTAAATTGTTAGTACTATTTCCGAGATATTTCAAATTTTCAAAAATCGGGAGTCAGAGACTTACCCTTAATTTTTTAGCTATGATTAAAACTACGATTTAATCTCAATGAATGGCCACACAACATTTGTTTTCCCCGCATCTCACTACTCATAAGGGTTGTACGAAAATATATTAAATCACGCTAATGTGGGAGGGATGAGGAAGGTATAATGCAGAGGAAATGTTTACGTATTAGTGTGTAGGGCTAGTGGGGAATAATTAAGAAAACACTTAGTACACCTGATTGAGATTTTAACTTCAATCTCCCCGTAATCAGTAATCCAGTATATTGTGAGCATGCGACCATAGAAACATTTAACATATAATTATCAAGTTTGAAAGAGATCTGTCAAACTGTTTAGGTTGCAGCTCCAGGTAGTGACAGACGTAAGAACATACATACCATTCATAGCATATCATACCATTCATAGCATACCATACCATTCATAGCATAATATAACATACATAGCATATCATACCATAACATTGCATACCAAGCATAACATAACATAAGAGAGATATAGGAAGATACATATATAGAGACAGGCAGACATATGAAGACACATTTATACAGGGACAGATATAGGGGCATTGGGAGAGAACGACATAGGAACACTGTTCCGGTTGGCCCTCCCTCAAGGAGGCACGGCACCACGTTCCCACGATTCCCTCCAAGAGTTATCGCTAAAAGGTGTCGTGTGAAGTCTGCCAGAAGACGTACGCGAGTCTCAGTTTACGTCCGGAGTCACATGACCACCATGGTTAGAAATACTATAGGCCTAATACTTCTACAGACCAATTGTAATAGGAAAAACCTTATTTGACCGCTGGAAAAGAAACAAGATCTACTTTAATGCTTTCATACCTCGGGTAATATTTGCTGCAGCCATCATTTTTTTTAATAGATATTTTTAATGACTTTTCAATAACACTAACAATATAGTAGAATGTTTTCTATTTTTTATTTTTAGCACTACGTCTTACTACCCAATCGGGCTTTACACCTATGTATTAATTACACTAATGTGCCTTCGGCAGTCAAATTTATTGCAAGAGGTCAACTTATGGTCTTGGGGTAAAGTGTTCGCCTAAGGACCCGATGTTTGTGGGTTCAAACCCAGCTGGGGTCAAGAGATTTTTTTGATAAGCCAAGGCTCTTCCTATGAAATTTGGATTGTAGAACACATCCGAAACTAGAGTACGACACCATATAGTCGACAGGAGCCGAGTGAAATTAACTGTGAGTTCAGAGAGGGTGTAGAGTCAAACTGTATTTTAAAATTCTTTGACTTTCCTAATTTTCGAGAGCCAATTTTCAACTTTTCCAGTAGCTATATATAACGAACATTTTATTTTAAGATCGAAATTTAATGTTATGCTATTATTAGACCCTCACAAATTCTGAAATTGTTTAACTCTATGAAGGTGTTAAAAAATGTCAGTCTGAAGTGACTGATGAGTTATTGGGTAGTGCAATCTAATTTAGATTTCAGTAAGATCATTTTGAGAAATTCAAAGATCGCCTTATATCAATACAGTTTTATAACGTAGTGAGATACATTCTTACCAGCTCTATAGTTTCTACTTCTTTTACTGTAAGCGAATTCTTACTCATGCGCATAATCATAATTCAACTTTGGATGAAGATGAGCGTTAGAGGAGCGGAAACATGACACAAAAAACACATTGTGACCTTGAGAATCGAGATTAGATGCTCAATAGGGACAAATGTAATAAAATAGACCCATGGTATGTATTACCCGGAATAAATATGTTATTTTAACTGTTGTAAATAAAAGATGTGTATTTTTTAGCGAGCATTTCAGAAAGTTGATAAAATTCCCTGACCTTTCCTTTAATTTTTCCTGACCAAGCAAATTCCCTGACTTTTCACTGTTTTCCAGGCACCAAACAGGACACCCATTTTTTTTTTTCTGTTTTCAGAATGTTTACACTAAGAAAGGTAGAATTTAGGAGACGTGTATCCGCATTTTTACGGAGAGAGAGTGGAGCGCAATTTAATTTAAAAAATTTGTACACTTGTTGATATGTAGATGGATTGATAGTATAAATGAAGAAAAATGAAACCCGGTTAGGGTGATTACGCGCCAACCACTAGTTGAACGACATAAAGACATGGAGTCAGACAACCAGGGTTCAAATTCATGTCGGAAAGGTATTTTTCTATATTTGCAGAACCCATATTCTGTTTAATGTGTGATAGTTGTTTATCCTATAAAAAAGTTTTCTTGTCTGTGTGCACCGTGTATTACTTCCCGGTTGTCTGCATTTTTACGCTAGTGGGTTAGGAATAAATTTGGTATAATTTAATGGAAATGTACCCCCATTTACGTGGGAGTATGTGGAAAACTAGCTATAACACAATTCAGTACTTCCAGCCGTGATTCCAGCCCAATTACTTTCTAACAACAAAAAACCAGACCAGACGTCGTTGACGCCTTAGCCCACGTGTCCACCAAAGAAGGTTCTGGGCACAGTAAGTGTTAAATGTAGACAGAATTAACAAATGTTGGCTCACGACACAGCTGTAAAATGTTTTACATATAATGCATTACAGGGCTTGGAACAAAATTTCCACACATATGTTTTCAGTAAACTAACTACCCCTTTTCTTCAGAAAAACAAACATTTCATTTTGTTAATCACAATAAACATCATAAACTGTTTACAGCCTGTGGCTGGGTCAGTTTAGTCAAATTCCTCCATCTTCCTTTGTCCTCAAACCAATAAACAATAGTTATAGTATTTTAAACAAAATTGTTCAACCACTTAGAAAAAATTAGTAAAAATTAAAAATAAAATCAGTTATTTGCAAACAACCATTACATTATTTATATTTGTAAAAATAAAAATATATTTTTATTTATCATGAAAAACTATTCCCAGATAGCCTTTAATATTTAGTTCAAAATTGATATTTTCAAAATATTTCAAATTTTTTAAAAGTTGTTTTAAATAAACTACGCTTAATTTATTTTATTTTAGAAAAATCAACAAATATTATTGTTTATAGTGTCAAATAATCTCCAAATACCAACTTAGAAAAAGTATTTAAAGCTAATTTTAAAAAATCGAAAATTAATAAAAAGCACTAATCAGGAAACTATCCTCAATTTGGGGGCTAGGCTCAAAATAAAAATATATTCGCCGTGATATATAGCCTTATAAAATCTAAATACCAAGTTTGAACAAAATCTAGCAAACCGTTTCAAAGCCAGAGACGGACGGAAATACATATATATATATATACACATATATACATATATATACAGACAGAAGTGTATGATCCTAAATTTTAGGCTCGAGGGCAAATTAAACATAATAATTTATCATAATCTCGAGGTCAAAATTACTCACGATTACAATACTTTGAGAAAGTAAAAGAGTAAATATCAATATGAGAGTTTAGTATTTTAACTTACATACGTTCAACACAGCAAAAAAAAACCAACTGACAATCAATGAATTAACAAAACCTGCCCTGCATCTCAGTGAAAATAACAAGTTTACTAGGAATTACGTCATTTCTAAAATAATTAATAGTCAAGACATCACTAGCACATATGTATTAGCCTTGACTATCATTTTTATATGTCAAAAGGTTATTTCGAAACAACATGAAAGGCTTAACACTAGAATGTTTGTCAAAACAAATGAGGACCATTTTATGTTTCTTATTCAACGTATTCATCTGTCAGTCCCATATCCTCCAGCCCCTACTCCACTATTAATTCTTGAACAACTTAAGGTGGGATGGAAGGTGCAACGAGGAAAAGCTAGTGTTTGTGCATAACATTTTTTTGGACAAAGTAAATAAAATATTGCTCCAGTATCAACATAGAATTTAATTTTCTTCATATGTTGATATCAACAGTTCATGAATATATGTCACGAGTATGGTGGCATTAATCTAACATCCCACCTCAAAGGAATTTGACCAAGAATTGTAAAAACATAGATCCTAGATACGGTTTGTATATTATTTTAGCTTGCTTCAGGAAAACAATTTCGAAACATTGGATGTCAATCATTAAAAAATGAAAGATTTCAATATTTGCTCAAGACAGCACAACATACTTATTTACTCTATGGCATTAGGAACTCGAAAGTTCCCTACTGCACTTACTAAAGTACGCCACCTATCCTTATCTTGAGCTAGTACTATCAAGTCCACCTCATTACACCCTATCTCTTTCAGGTGCATTCAAATTTTATCCTCCCATCTGTGTCTAGGTCTTCTTAGTGGTCTCTTCCCTTTGGGTTTGCCAGTCAATACCCTGAACAAGGTTCTAGAATCTCCCATTCACGCTGCTTGGCATGACCACCTTAATCTACGATATTTAATTATCCTAACAATGTATTGTGATAAGTACAGGGTACGTAACTCATCATTATGTAACCTCTTCCACTCCCCAGTAGACTGATCCCTTTATGGACCAAATATCTTTTCCAAGCAGCTTGTTTTCGAACACCCTAAATTTGTTTGCGTCATGTAAGATAAACAACACAATATAGACATTTAACAAATGTACCTATTCCAGATTTAATATTGTATTATCTTAACTCGATGAACATGCGGAATAAACGTCAAGTTCATCTAGTATTGTTTGCCGGGAGGTTAAAGTTAGAATTCTAGCAGAGTGCAATGAGAATATATTTTTTCTTAATATTCTCCTAATCTCCCTTCAAGAAAATGCGTGTACATTACCGTTTAATCATAGCTTCCTTGTTACTTTCTCTTCGGTGAAATTGAATATGGATAGCCCGGGCGGGTAGTAGGACGTAGTGCAAAAGACAACAAGAACAAAAAGAGGTTGAGTTATTGTTTGGTATCTGCCGTTGAGCACAAGTTCGAGAATATGATCCAACGTGATTGTGCAAATGTAGAGACAGTAGTTCTGGCGCTTGGATCTCAAAGTGACTCTACGAATATACACGCAAGTGTACCGCTCTGTTCAGGTATTCCACCTGACGCTAACACTTGGACCTGGACGGTATACGTTAGGATTGCGAAAATATTATTCCTTCGAAATTAATCCACCAATTTTTATTTGTTTCCAAGATATGTCAAGGGACTTTTAGATGATGATGATGATAAGCTATATCTGACGTTTAATAAATTAAAAGGATGTAGGAACATTTACCATATTGGTTGTGTTACTCCCCCTTCCTCCTCTTCTATCACCTACCTCCTAAAAAAAATCCACTGTTAAAAATAATAAATTGGAATTATAACAAAATAGGTGTGTCTGAAACAGGATAAATTGTTGAAAAAATATTTTTAATAGATTTTAATCAAACTTAGTAAGCACAGTCCTTCCCTTGGTCATCTTTGTCATACAGTGTATTTGACACCAAAATAATGCCTAAAATTGAAAAATATTATGAGTTTTAAAGGTGGTATTTAGATCCAATAGGCCTACACATTTACAAAAAGTAGACACACCATTCAAATTAAATCAAATAAACTTAACCTAACGCCAATTAAGAAAATTAACCAAATTAACTTGACCCATGCAAACGGGGGTGGATTTGTTTTATAGAAAATTAAGCCACAGCAATATTTAAGAAACAATTTTGATCAAGTAAAGGTTCCAGTTTCGAGTCATAGCCTGCTGAAAAAACCTATCATTAAGGAAATTGGGTCTTCCTTTTCACGGCAGGGGGACTGGTTGCTGGGTTTGTTTTATAATTAAGTTATCTTGTAAGTAAGGTGTTTGGGTAATAAGTCGGTCCAGAAAGTAAACATTAAATACCTAAAACAAATAAAAAAATAATTAATAAAAATCTTCATAGTTTAAATTGGCCAAATTAATTGTTTTTAATTGCGTACCTAGAATAATGTGTACCTAACCAACTTATATCAACATATTAAACATGCCGCACGATTAAAAATTAATACGCTAAAGACCTTTATTAAAATAAAACTCTTAACGAACGTCATTAAAAATAAGTTAGTTACAAAACCAATTAGTATAACATTAATTATGGAATATTGCGGGCCTCGTCACCGTATGACGTAGCAGGAATTTATAGTAAAAATAACATCATACATTCGTTGATCGAATTCACCTAACCAACTTCTGTAGAATTAATTAATTTTAAAATGCATACATAGCATAAGTCTATTGTAATTACGAACAAAGAATTACTTTCATGATTTTAACAAAGAAGAACATTTTATGTGCGCTTGAGACTTGAAGGGTTGTTTTTCGAAATCATTAGGAATGTATATTTTCCTGTTCTTGCAGTTACCCAATGTCTGGACGACATAGCCTAAACCAGAAGTCCACAACCCTATGCCCGTGGTTGCCATGGCGCCCACCGAGCCTTTTGCTTCTGCCGCCACTTTTTGACCACAGCTGAATAGTTCTAGACTAATAGTTTTAATCTGTTACTTTTCTGACAAAAATCAAGTTTGTGCTTATCTCCAGTTATAGTGTTCTCAAGAAGTTGTGTGATTGAAAGCCCCCACCCCCACCTCTTTCTAATCCTTTCCTTTCATTTTTCTTTATTTTCCGGCTCATTTACAAAGTGTACTTTTACTCAGAACTGCAATTCTAATAGTTTCAAGCTGAATTGTTTTGCTTTTTCCTAATCTCAAAGACCTACCTCCATCCATCATTCTCCCCACACTCACTAATACCAAGCTAATACTTCTTATTTCCTTTGTAAATATCTTGACATCGGTCAAGCTCTGTTACCTGAATAAACACAGAATAAATATATATTTTAAAAATGTACCTAAGCACAAAAATGGTGGTTAGTAGTTAGATATTTTCTTGCGTCATTATTTTGGTCTTGTTAAAATCATAAGTAAAGAAGTATTTTTTATTTATTTTTTGTCATGTTGGAGGGGGTTGAACCCACCTCCCCTTTTACCAATGGCATATTTAGTATTACCCACAACCACATGTAACGCCACAATCGCTGTTGGAAACTTAACACGGCGCGACAGCAGTTGACCGTTCGTGTTTATAGAGTTGAGGCTGACATCTGAGCCTGGCAGGATTTAGTAAATTTGCCTTGAAAAAATAATTGGTGCCCGCCCCTTGCACTACCGTTAATTTTGAATGTGCTCAAAGGTATAAAAAGGTTGGGGACCTCTGGCCTAACCTCTACCACGTGCATCTTTCTTTACTCCCATATAAAATGAATATGAATGTATTAACGTAAAAAATAAGGATACTTTACTTTGAATTTAAACACAGAGAAATAATTTTTTTTAAACTTTCATGACTTAAATTACATTTCACTGATATAAAGTTTTATCCCAAAGATTAATGCAAAATCTAGTGTTTGTTTTTTAAACTGTAAGATCTCCAGGATATGTTTTTAAATATTTAACTAAGGGTATTTTATTTTAAGTTTATTGGTTTGTTTTCATAAAACGTATAAAAATTAGCTCCAATTAAATTTTTCAAGTTAATAGAAAGAAGGGTCCCGTATGATAATAATAATTTGTGGGTAAAATAACTAAGAAAATAAGATATTCAAGACTTGCAAATAAAATAATCCATAAACCTAGGCACTTAAGGACACAGACAAGTGTAGGCATACTGCTCATTGCTTCTGAGAGATTCGATCAAGTTACGAATATATTATTATATAATCAATTGACATTTTTTATGGGTTTATTGAAATTGTGCTAGGAAAAATAGCACAAACCAAAATGAATTGCGAAATAATTTTATAAAGTTTGTGTAATATAAGTTACAAAGGAATTTTAGGAGCATAAAAGTATCATAATAATTTACAAAAATGGTTCAGTAGACTATTTTTCGAAGATATAAGCTTTAAGTAAACACGTTTCTTATATAATCTAACTAGAAAAAAATGTATAAAAAGAATGATCGCAAGTTTTTCTTTAAAATTATGATTTCTTGTCGAACATATTTGTGGCTATTTTATTTAATTCGCTTTGCTCGTTGGGGGCTCCGCCCCTAAACTCCCATTGGGCTTTCTTTGCAAGTGGATTTAAACTAATGTAATTCCAGCGTTGTTTTGAACGTAACAACTTAAAGTTACCGGTATTGTATTGTATTTTTCACACATTATTTTAGTTTATCCATACTTATAGGGGAGCTTGATTCATCAAATTTGGCACAATTATGGCAATTGGATGTGCCAGTATGTTTGCCAACTTTTATGATTCTAACTGTCCCATAAGTGTGTCAGAAAATTTAAAAAAATTGTGGAAAATGTGCAAAATTTACCTAAAGTCAAAAGTCTAGCTCTATCCAAGGTATAACTGATGGAGATGGGACAAAAAGTAATAGGACCAAACTTGTGGATCTCGCCAAATACGTAGCTGCTGGTGCAATCAGTTTTTTGATAGGTCTTACCGTTTAGCCACAAGATACCTCCAAAGAAAGGTCTGCACCGACTTTAAAGTTGCTCCACCATTTTGAATTTTTTTCTGGGGCTAAAAATTAAATTTTTTAACTTTTTGGAATGTTACCGTCGATTACAGGCTAGAATTTCAAGTTTCTAGCTCATCTGGAAGTGGGTAAACATTAATGTCAGTGAGTGAGTGAGTGAGTGAGTCAGCCATGTGGTAAAGTTACCGGTATTGTATTGTATTTTTCACACATTATTTTAGTTTATCCATACTTATAGGGGAGCTTGATTCATCAAATTTGGCACAATTATGGCAATTGGATGTGCCAGTATGTTTGCCAACTTTTATGATTCTAACTGTCCCATAAGTGTGTCAGAAAATTTAAAAAAATTGTGGAAAATGTGCAAAATTTACCTAAAGTCAAAAGTCTAGCTCTATCCAAGGTATAACTGATGGAGATGGGACAAAAAGTAATAGGACCAAACTTGTGGATCTCGCCAAATACGTAGCTGCTGGTGCAATCAGTTTTTTGATAGGTCTTACCGTTTAGCCACAAGATACCTCCAAAGAAAGGTCTGCACCGACTTTAAAGTTGCTCCACCATTTTGAATTTTTTTCTGGGGCTAAAAATTAAATTTTTTAACTTTTTGGAATGTTACCGTCGATTACAGGCTAGAATTTCAAGTTTCTAGCTCATCTGGAAGTGGGTAAACATTAATGTCAGTGAGTGAGTGAGTGAGTGAGTCAGCCATGTGGCTTTGTAGTAGTATAATTTAAGGGGGTATGATTTATAGGAGAGCGTGTAACTAACATGGGGAAGCGAGCCCCTTCACAAACATCGCTCTCACCCTTCAAACACAAAATTATAAAAGTTCGAAGATCGAAATCGGATCTCCCGAGTCAAAATAGCATACTACCGCACACCTATCCTTGCAGGAAACTCGGTAAAAAGAATGATAAAGGAATCAAAAGATAAACCAATCCTGTTAAAAAAAATTGTATATTTTTATTTATGAATTTATTTTATTTTATTTATCACCACAATTTACTATACGGTTGGGCTATACGCACATATACTAATTACACTAATGTGACAAGTACGAGTAAGGTTGAGATTAGAAGAAATGTACCCATATTTGCGTGGAGTGAGAGTGGAAAACCATTTAGGAAAAATCACCCGGAGTATACACAACCGGGATTATAACCCTAATCTCCCCATCATAGGCAGTCTTGTCTATTGCGATAGTGGCGCCTTAGACCATGTGGCCTCCGAAGCGGGTTTTTTGTGAATGTTTATATGCTGTAATTTTCTCAAACATAGAAACTAATAATCTGTATCAATAATAAAAATTAAGCTTTCACACCGGCTAAAAAGTGGCGATAAATAGGAAACAAATAACAATATTGTGTCCAAATCCACTAAACAATATGTGAACGGTCCGAGATTGAAATGGGATGTCATAACCTGAAAATTGATTGATTATACATTGAAAGTTTATTTTCGACAAATATCGCACCTTAACTCAGATATGTGTTTGTTTAAATAATGTATGAAGATTCGATCGATTCCATCGATGGCTCTTTTTTAAAATAACCTGTCTATACACCGCATTGGGACATTTCCCTGTTCCTCTCACCATCTTTTTAACATCCCTCTTCGCTTTCCAAAACGAACAAGATTTTTTCATTGAGATGACGTGCTCAAAGATATTACTATACAAACATGTCCACGAATCACACATGTAGCAAAAAATACGTATAAAATAAGAAGAAAAATATTTGGGGTGGATTTGTTAGTCAGTCACATTAGTAAAACTAATGAAATTATGTTTCTGGATAATTTGTTATTATTTTTATTATTTAATACGTTTAACACTAAGTCTAATAACGGCTTGCTCTATTAGGTATAGATATTAAGGGTAGTTTTAGAGGGAAAGTACCCAAATTATCGTGAAGAGGGGATGTGATAAATTATAGGCGTAAAACCACCCCCAATGTGCCCAGTCGTAATAATGAGCGTAGAAATAAAATTCTCTGTAAGGACTATCGTTCTTCCTTGCCAGTCATAATCTATAATTTTATTAAAAATATCTTAAGTCAGTTTTTTTTATGAATAAGAGAAGTCCAACATATCACGAAGAAAACGCGTGTCCAAGAACTCAATCAAGAAAGTTCAGTCTAGCGAAATAAAATGAGTATTTTAACCATGCACAATGATTTGAAGCATATGTGTTGGTTCATAGCGTAGAATATTAAAAATAAATTCTAAAATTAATAAAATAATACAGATGATCAAGGACCTAGAAAATAATAGAGCCAACTAAAGCCATTTCTGTGCGAACGTACAGTTTTCAACATTTCTTCCAATAACTTGTAATGCAAAAAAATAAATAGCTAAGCTAGGAAACCGACCTTGTTGTATAATTACATCAGGCCATATAACTTTAGACCTACTGCCGCATCACCTTTTAAAATCTTTATTCATTTTCCTTTTTTCCCTTTCTTTAGCCACTTCATCCAGCTATGTATTTCCCTTACTCATCATCTTCAAATTGAATTTTAGGTTTTGCTCAATTTTTTTTCTAAAAAATTTAATTTTATTTAATTTTGTTTTCTCTACTTATTATCATATTTCATTTTGTTTAAATTTCTCTTTCTCATCTTTGAGCTTTTTCATTAGTTCTCCTCACTCCCCTTCTTATTTTTATTTTATTGTTCATCTCCCTTTTCTCTCACCTTTGTTTCCCTCACGCCCATTACTTTTTTCTCTCTCACCCTATTCTTATCATCTGATCGCAGTCCGTCTCTCTCCCTCTCCCCTGTAAACACACACTCTCCCAGTTAGGAAATAAACGTCCATCCCCCGGCTTGTACCTTTCTCATGACACTTTTTACGAGGGAGGACACTTTTAATTTATAGTCGCGGCCTCTACTTTACACCTTGAAACTTATTGCCTGTAAACACCGGTGTCACTGCTCAGTTACATTTTGACGTTAACGCCCTTTGGTCACTAAGAGAGTGAGCCTATTATCACAACCTCTTTGCAATCAAATGACTGTAATCACCAAAAATGCCCCTTAAAAAAGAATTTCAAGAACTTTCATTTGAATGTTTACTACCAGAACGTCATAAAATATATTTCATAGTAAAAAATAAATAATATTTATTTAACTTTAATTAATGTACTAAAGCGCGCATGAACAGCATTAAATTAAGGCCATCCAAGGACGCCTTGAAACACTTAAATAATAGCAATTATCAGGGTTTCATTATAATATTTAAATTAAAACACATTTAACCACAAGTCGTAAGTCAGACCTTAAAATTTTAAAGTGATCGAAATTTTCCAGTTGGTTGTATCATCAGGATACTTGTATGTTAAATTTAATGTAACTATTATAATAATATAACAACTCTTTCCAACATATTTATTAAATGTTAAAATAGAACCGTAACCCCTCCCCCAATCGACCAACTAACCATTAATTTAATAAACTCTTGGAAAAATAAATGTTATTTTTCTATTAATTTTGTTCAAAGCCGTAGGTCTCTTGGATTAAATTATTTATCATTTCACGGCTCTGTTTTTCTAAGAATTCATTTAAACTTTTAAAATGTTGGATCTCATTTATATTCATATAAATTGTATACAGCTTACCAATTTTTAGTGTACACAATACGGAGGGCCAACAAATAATATTGTATACACACTTCAACGCACCACTCTATTAAAGTGTGTATTCATTTCTTTGGGGCCCCTCTGTATGTTCCATTCAAAATCTGAACAGTTGTCTAAACGAATAGAAAGCATCAAAGAATGACCGTTTGTTCGAATTAATACTGTGTTAATTTCTATCAATAAGTGAGAAGGGCACGTGTACAAAGGCGTCATTCTTATCTTGTCAGGGAAGTCGGGGTTTGAATCTTAACCAGGTGTACTTTAGGTGTTTTTTATCTTAATTGTTTACCACTCTCCTTCCATTAGGAAATTTGGCTAAACTTCCTTTGAATTACATCATCCTCCTCCCTAGCCTGAAGTGTAAATTTGCGTGTACAGTCTCACTTCCATATAAAGGGCCTTATATATCAGCTAGAAAAGTTACTAGATTTACTTTCATAGGTTAATGTGTGTAATCTACTGTTGTCAATTTTAATACCCATAGAATAACACCAACAACAAAAAATCTTATCAACTTTGGTCATAAAAACTGTGTATTTCTAAAAGCCCCTTCTTATGAAAATTGGACTGTGATCATGCTATGACCATTGAAACGCAAAGCACGAGAAAAGAGAATGAAACAAATCATAAGTATAATTCAAATTTATTTAATGAGGTGAAGTATACTTTTTTTGTGTGTTTTATATTTTACTAACAATAAAGGTGGTTGTTTTCTTTACATATTAAAATGATATCTATAGAATTTCGTAATAAATTATCTTCTAGCTTATCAGCAAGTAGTACATTTAGTGGAATAAGAAATCCCCACCCAAGACTCGAAAAAATCTTTCATTCAAGGTCAGACCTATAGACGCTAAGAGAAATTGGCCAATTATAGGCGATCAAAGTTCTCCAAAATAGTGCTAAATTGGCACCATAATACAATGTGATGGGTTTTATAAACTTACCAACCAAAAAGTTTATAGAACGCATTGTAATTGATGAAAAATTATTGCTGAATAATTCAACAGTGTTTCCATCAAACAAATATTATGCTTTTTAATAATACAAACGTTATTAAAGAACGGAGCACAATGTAACTTTCTCTAATATAAAATAGACCAGTGTTTCTCAAACTCTGCGGCACAAAGGGGTTTGAAGTGAGGCATGTTTTATATTTTAACCAAATGTTCAGTTATTTTGATTTGGTGAAGTTCTAGTTCCCCGCAAAAAATAAATTTAAAAAATCTGCGTTGACGATGAATAAATAAAAAGTATTCTTCTGTTTGCATCTTCATATTTATTTTAACGGTGTTTGAACAGTGCTAATGTTGAGACAAATCTGTAAGATAGAGTTTGTGTTGCTGAGGAAAAGGTGAAAGCTGATGCTACCGTTCCGTTCCTTTGAGAACCAAAAAACCTAACTTTGTCAGCGGTGGAATGACTGGAAAGTCTTGGGATGAAGTTTTGAGGGTGGGAAGGGAGGGTGTGGGCGGGGGAAGGTTAGCAGGTAGACATTATTCTCTGGCTATTATGAATGAAAACTAAGTCATCCATCGGTTCATTTTTAAAGTTAAACTTAACTTGATTTAAACACTAAGCTCATTTAGTTTATTTTAACGATGAATGGTTGTCAGGGTTCAAATCCCGAATGGGTAAACAAAGGGTACATCTTTCTAAATGGTTTCCCTTTGTCCCTCCACAAAAATGTGAGTATATTACCTCTGTTTTAGATATCTCTCATTATTAACAGCCTAGTGTCGTTAGTAAAAATATCAATATTAATTACACTAAGTGTGCTATACACAGATATGCCGAACTAATAGAGTGAAGGGAAACGGGAGGCGGATGTTAAGTATTTACATGTTGTCAAATATATTATTGTAATATATTTATTAGATTTTATGAGTACATTTTTTAAGACTTTAATTTGTTTGTTTTGTTTGGCTTCTCACGGCATACCATTAGGAATAATTGTACGTCCCACAGTTTGGGAACCGCTGCTGTAGACTTTTTAATAAGCCTTCTCTATCTTGGGCTTGTTGCAATAAGCTTGGAATCAGCTAGGCTGATTAAGTGAACAAAGGTGCATTTCCTTAATAACTTAAGGCTTATGGGCTCATTGCAACAAGCCTAAAAATTATTAAGCTGATAAACAAATATAATATTATATTCCAATTAGCCTGAATAGTTGTAAATTGAGGGCGCTTTTTGCAATAGGCCTGATTTTACAATTCACCTACGGCACACACACACACACACACATACATACATATGTATATATGTATATATAAGTGTATATATATATATGTATATATATAATTATAATTCGGAAACTATTGGTTTTATAAATATATATTTCAAATAATCGTTTTTATATTCAATATGCCCTCATTTTTGAAATGATAAGTTATTTCGTATCTCAAAAAGGTGCGGAAATACGATAAAAATTGGTAGTTTCCTTAAGTGTAAACTAACCTCAAAGTTATTTTCATGAGGAAATGAGAACTTCCATTTTATTTTAATATTAAACAATACATATATACGAATTTGAATTGAGTCAAGTTTGATATAATCCATTTGTTCTCTTCTTCTCTAAAAGATACTAACATTAATTTTAGGGTAGGATAGATTATTTAAAAAAATACCATAGAGAAACCTTATGAAAACCCCATGTTCCAAGCTTTATCCCAATTGGTAAAATAGTTTTGTCTCTAGTCAGAGCTACACACTGACATTATTTTTAAAAAAACTTTTTCGGATTCAGGGGCTCATGAAACGTCAACATCCATCAACATCTCGAGTTTGATTTTTTTGACAGTTACTATTTTTTCTCAACCAGAGAGGTGTGAGAAGGTAAAAAGTAACATTACATATTACCTTACAAATTTCATCTCATGACTAATATGACAAAAGTAATCTATCTTTATTTATTTAACATATGCACAATTGTGCATACATATTAACGTCTCACGCTGTATTTTTTTTTGTTCAAGGTCATTCTTAAAATTATTATCTAAAATGTGTTCCTAAATTGTTAATAAATGGTTTGCAGCGTCTTGGTAAGACATTTATGTGGTAGTCAGCTAAATAAAGGTTGGTCGACTTTTGCTTTACAAATTATATCCATTTAAAATTAGTAAAGATGGTTCAAACGGTAGCATAAAGCTACCATGGATCAATGATGGAGTGTGTTTCTGATTTTTATTAAATGGCCAACGATTTTATACATCTATTACCGACAAACCCTTAAAATATGAGCGATAAATGAGCCTAACACAGGATTAGCCCTAGATACATCAGTGGTAAGATATTGACGTGCTGAGTTGAAGGTTTCGGATTTGGTTTCAAATTTCAAAAGAATTTTCAAAAAAAGTTAATTATTCAAGTTCAATAAAATAATATAGGTTTGAAATCATTTCACCAACTTAATAGCGGTTTGGGCTTTCCGAATTTCTTCGTAAAAGCGTTTCATTGCCTTGGAATGCTTATGCCTTTTGCCCTTTAAATCTTGTCTGCCATCTTTAAACTTTGTGGGTCGATTTTTTCAAATAATAAAAATTGTTTTTCCACTATTATCACACTTCACACATCCCTAAAGACATTAAATAAAAGTACACTCAGCCACACAGAAAAAATCCTTTCATCAATGTCACACTTGCCACACTGACTTGAAAACTGTGGAAAGCCAGATATTCCCTAAAGAGAGATGGTGATATGTCAGGGCGACAAGCTGTACAAACATGCCAAAACCACTAGCGACAGATTTATGGTTTCAAGGACAGAAAGCTAGAGAGTTGGAGTGAGAAGGGATGAGTTGTCTGCTCTACTCTGACCAGGCCGTTCTGTTTCGGCTATTGCGGGGTTGTATCAGATATATCAAAATCCGAGGGTGAAATATGAAGCACCTCAGCTCGTACCAGTTTTCACGAGTTTATATTGAATATTAATGTGAATGAAGTACCATTATAAAGTTAAAATAAGTCGGCAATAATTGATTTACTTCTCCCCTTTATTACACACGTTTAAGTATACAAAATAATTAATTGAATATTGCATTTATTTGGCAATTTTTCTATGCAATTAATTGAAGGTTCATTGAAATAATATTTATCTCAATTAATACACCTACTCAAGTACTTCTAACATTCTAAATATTAAATCTTTTCATCATTTGGTTTTTCTAAAAATTGTTGCATTAGATGCAAAAATTTCACACTTTGAGTAAACACAGTGTTTAAAATATACATTTAATCTATATTTAATACACTGATCAAAGTTTGGTTTAAGAAGACCTACTAATATTTATATATTATTAATTTTGGGCCATAAATCTTAAGGAATTACGTCCGTCAAAAATAATTAAGAAAACTGAGTGACAGTTAAAAATGCCCCACTTTTTCTAGCAAATATAGAACCTGACCTGAATCATATTTGTGATACAAGAACCAAACTCTTTCTTACCACTGATAGATAAATATTTTAAATATTATATTCTACGGAGTTATATAGTATTTTCCATAGTATTAATTACATCAAATATAAAACCATAAACATATTTTGTGTGTATTTTGTAAGCCTTTATTAATTTTTAACACTCACAAATTATACCATATTCATGTCAGAAAATTTAGTAGCCAATGCAAAAGTTGCTAGCTTTCATTTTGTTTTAATTTTAACCACTACTTTTAAAGTGAGGCTTGAGTGTAAACAGTTTGAGAAATCCTGATATATACCATCTTAAAAGAAGACCGTGTCTATCAGAAATTCCTTGTGGATGCATAGGAAGGGTAAGCTATTTTTATCTGGCAGAAGATTTATGTTATGTTAAATGAAATTCCACGCAAGTGCAAAGTATGGTGGGGGCCTACATTTGATCAAAAGAGTGTTTATACACTGGTAATAAATAAAGAAAGCTAATATTTCCCAGAGCCAAGCAAAATGTTAGTGTTTTTCTCTGTTTTAAATTTCCTTTGAAGTATTTAACTTATTTGTAGATGTATATTGGGACTTAGCTAATTAATAGATTTTATCAGGCGTCATCTGCTAATAGAATCGGGCATATAATTGACTTCAATAATATAATAGTTATATAATGTCAAAACATTTTTGTTATATAATAATTTACTGTCACTCAAATGTTCCAACCATATTATACTGTCGGATTTTGGTGGGAAGAAACTTATGGAAAATACTTTTTTGTTGTTGTGATTAACATTGATAATATTCTACTTTATTATTAGAACTATTTCATGATATGATATATGATATATTAAAAGTGGCAGTTTCTTCTCACATGACAACGTAAAATGCATAAAGTCGTTTTACTAAATTTTAGATGCCAAGAAAAGTTTGTTAATATCTGAATTCAACCGTACAAAGCAAGGGTTCGTTTCCGTGCCCAGGCAGTATTCCTAAGATGAAATGAAAATAAAATGAGTAAAGCCCTTGTAAGCAAGACCAAAGATACTCTTTACAGTAAAATAATGTATTTTATTGCAGTATAATAATAGTAATAGCATAGAGGAACTTAATTAAAATTAGAAAAGGAACATGAATTGGACATACATTTAGAAATAATGAGTTTTTGGTCAACATCTTGGAAGGAAAAGTGGAAAGAAATAGGGAGAAAGGACGACTGAGATTGAAATATATAGAGCAAGTTATTACGGATGTTGATGCAAGGAGCCACAGGAAAATGAAGAGAGTGACTGAGCGTAGAGAATAATGGAAGAGAAGGGTGGGTGCCAACCAATCACAAGTTTGAAGATATGAAGAAGAATTAGGGTCCATCTCACGGCCAATTAACCGGGGCATGATTACGCTCGAACTAGAAATATCGGCTTTATAGATTCTTAACTTGACCAGCAGAAATCAGCATCAGCGAAAAAGTTTGTTTTTTTCGTTTGAAAATTATTGTCTTTTTGTCTTTTGTTGTAATTTTGGTAACATGATCTCCCTGGTCTCAATTCCACTGTTTTATAAGGAAGTCTAAAGAAAATTGCCCTAAAATGCGACGCCTGGGTGTATTTATTATTTGTCTCAGTTACGCGTTTGTTATCCGTGGGGTGAAACGGGCATTTAGACCAAAGCCAAAGTGTAATTTTAAATAACGGTAGTTCATGAAAAAAATATTTTTTTTAAAAGCTAGACTGTTGAAATAATGACAATTGGTTACATATAGTTGTTTAGAATATTATTTACTACCTCATCACTAATAGGTTGTGTCCGACACCTTAGCTCAGTCGGTAGCTTGTCTGTCTACTTAAGTAAGAGTCCCAGGTTCAATTCCCAGCATGGCCTAAAAATGTATTACTGGTGAAATGTAGCTTTCCTCTTTCAAAGTGCTGAATTAACAAGCCGGGGGCTATTAATAAGTAGTGTGCTGATATAATCAATCGGTTCAAAAAGTGCACGTTAAATACATACATTAAATGAAAAAGTAAATGGCTATGAAATGTAAGTAAAATTCAATTTAAAGAGGAAAAAAACCCACAAGAAACGAGTTTACTAAGAAAATATTTTTATTCGGTGACATGCTCTTATTTTAAAGACTAGGATAATTTTTTTTATCATATTATAAACTGTAGAATATTGTACTAATGTGCGTTGTCAGAATTTAAAATTAGTTTAAAATTAAATAGCCATAAAATTTAATGTGAAAATAAAGTTTGTCTACTGAAGTGCATCCTTAAGCGGCTTATACAAAGTTACTTTATCACCTTTCTCTCTTCTAGAGTATCTTATTCTAAAATTGCCATCAGAAGTAAAAGTGGTGTAAGCAGTTTGTGGGGCTCAAATCATCAGTGGGTCATGGTGAGCTGAAAAGTTGATGGGTTATGCTGTGGTGACCATGGTGAGCTGAAAGATGAACCTGATTAACTTTCAGAATTTATTTTGCATCAACGAACTCAGTATTCTAAATTGTCACAAAATCTTAGAAACCATGTAAATAAATACAATGTTCTTAAATTTGTGTAGTCCAAGGACCCGTTTAGTAATTGAGGGTTTCGAGGGTAGTTATATGTATATAAAATGTACAGAGATTATATTGAAACGTGTTCGTTTCAAGGTGTAGGTTAGATTTAGCGACAATGAGAAAGGACAAGTGTATTAATTATTAACAATTTTCAAGCCCCTAGAAAAAAAAGAAGCTTGGTGAAAAAAATGTAAAGTGTTTTACAAATTGCGATAAGCCTCAAAGAGCAATATTACATTGTTTTAAAAATGTCTAACATTATTCTTATTATTGCCTGTGAAGAAAAGTTTTGTTCAAAGGTTCGTTGAAATGTTCACACAAACAAAATAAATAAATACAATCCACCTACTCTTCCGAAACACCGCCAAACTTCTGCCTGCCTTCAAATGTTATTTCTTTAGCTCTGTAGTAGCGGCCATAAAAGTCAGCTGTTGAGCAGTTGAGCAACAGGCTGCCACCGCTGTTGCGTCTCGCCGCCATGTTTGTTTTGTGCCATCACGCGATGGAAGCAATGAAGAGCGGAAGTCTATCATGTGAGGAAATGCGAGCTAGGCAGAGGTCGACCACGAGGACGATGTGGTAAGCTGTGACTCTGAAGGACAGGGTTTTGCTCTTTGACAGGGTGTACTGGATATGTTTTTTTTTAAATAGGGTAGGGTGATAATTCATCCCCGATTTTAAGGTACGTCCCTGAAACAAGGCTAACTACCCGGACTGATTTAGTCCCCGATTGCAGGGACACCCTCCTATTCAAATTAATAAAAGTATTGTCAAAATAATCTAGTCTTACATTAAATTGTATTATTATTATTTTATTACATGTATAGTTTCAAGGGGTAGGCTAGATCCCTACGTTCATGCACCGTGTACTAGCAGTACAGGGGTGAGTGTATGCCCAGCTCCGGATGGATAGAAATAATATCAAACCAACTTTCGTGTTGTTGACTGAAGACTAAGAATTTATAGACACTGTCCAAAAACAAGACTATAGTGTGTATTAAGTAGTACCATTTAAATGGCATATTTAACTAGTGATTTTGGAATGGCTGTCCCAGTAAATGTCAAGAAAAAGCTGGCCACTTTACATTAGAGTCCAACATTTTCTTTCCAAACGAATCTTACGTTTTCTTAAAATTCACAATTATCACTATACCCTCAGGCCGGCCGGCCTCTTGGTCTAGTGGTCAGCCATCCTGGCTACTAATATAGAGGTCCTGGGTTCAATTACCGGTGATCCCATAGGTTTTTTTTTTCTAATGGTAATGATTCATATGGTTGCCATGGTCTGATTAATTAAGGTTAAGCTATGTGGAGGACTTTTAATGGCACCACATAATCGTAATGATCATCACATATCACATGAACGAAGTAACCGCACCTACATAGTTGTCGCAACCTCAGAAGACGGTTAAATATTCGCCGCCAACACCATTAGAAGACTAGGAAAGTCTAGCCCACGAACCTTGGTGGCATACAATTAAAAACACCTTCAGGTTAACTAGTAGTATAAGTCGATCCACGTCTGTATTTCTATTACAATACATTACTAAAATTAAGTGCAAAGTGGTACTTTGTTTTATTTAACGGTTTCTTACTGTCAAGCTAAGAGATGGACGGTTTAAAGGAAACGTTTACTTTTACTTTCTCAAATAGGTCAAGAGATATGAAAAATGGGAACCCAAGGGATAGAACCCTCAGTTTCCCTAAAGTCAAAAAGAAAGCTAGCCTGAAGGTGCATTGAACCAACAGCCTTACTAATTAAAAATATATTTGATTTAAAATGTATAGTCAACGAATTAAGACGGACAAAAATTAAATATTTCGATTTAATGGGACACGGAAGTGAAAAAAAAGACAGGTAAGAATAAAAAGAGGAGTAGTAAAAAATGCACTTCTCAAGAAAGTTATCCATACCATGATTATATCAAGTCAATGGGACTTTGTTTCTGATTGTTAACAAGCGCACTTTTTTTTTTATAATTGTGTATGATAAAGTATCAAGAAACTTTGAATATTCTATAAGTGCCCCTGATTTCCTCACGCTCCCATTTTCAACAAGTGTTTTAACTTTAGCGTACTATAATAGTATGTTTTCCGAAGTCGCATCTATAGCCCGATTTTGGTTGGAAGAACAGTTTAGAAAACGAAAACATGTTTCATTGCGGCCAACATTGTTAACATTTTATTATATTATTGGTGTTATTTTATAGATATTAATATCTATCAGAAGTAACAGCTGCAAATAACATGGCTTGATGTATGGATATATTAACATTGTTTTAGTAACTATCAGTCCTTCCAGAAACAAGATATATACTATAGAGGTAAACATCATGCACTTCTGAAAAAAAATCTTAATTTATGGAGAAGATAGAGGAGTTAACACGGAAAAAAAAAATTTGATCAAATTGGTTGATTTAAAAAAAAATAGTTGGGCATCTTTATTAGATGTGATGTAGATCAACCTATTAATTTTACTGTTTTTGTTGGGGAATCTATGTTAAAGGGAGATAAAATTGATAAGTATAGCTTAATGGTATATCTAACTACAAACAAAAACATTTATTTTAGAAAGATTGGACACGTCTTTCAGCAAAATGATTGCCCGGGGGCAGATATATAAGCCGAAAATTAATCAAGGTTGTCTATCTATAAACACGGAATTTGGTCAAAAATTCGTTAAATAGTACAAACATAAAAATGTAAAGAACAAAAAACAAAACATGATCGGATTTGTCCATTTCTTTTGAAAATGGCCGGCGAGCATTCAAACGCTAGAATGTTGCAGGCAGCGGATTTAATGATTTTTTACCTAAATAGTCTGATACTCAAGAGTGTACGGTAAGCCACACAATTAAAATAACCATAAGGACTTTGTGACTTTGTGTTGTTTTTTTTAAATCAACTACCAAACAAGAGATACTCAGTAAAAGAAGGGTATGCCCAAAATTGTTAATACAAAAAAAAACACTTTTAATTCTAAAATAAAATAATATTTACAAGATGTATGGAATTATTATTCAATGGGTTTCACATTTTTTTCTTCTGTTCACCAATAATATATACATTATGAATTTTGTCACGAAAGTCATTTTCGGATATACATCAAGCTTTACCCTCAGCCTTGAAATGTGGAGATAGGCCACTATTCGACCGAGCCGCGGCAAACCACCTCGGCGCAATAATAAATCAGGCTTCACCCCTGCAGCCAGGAATGAAGATGGAAAATCCTTGGATAATTCAACGGCGTCGCACCTCGTCAAGGAAATGGGAGAAGACAAATGGGGTGGAGGGTAACAAAGGAAACAGAAACAGAAAAAAAGGGGAAGGGGGAAGTTTGAGGGGTTTTGGAAGGCAGGAAACAATATTTGTTTTTATTTTATATTTTACGGAGATAAGGGTCTAGAGCAAAAAATGGAACGATGAAGATTAAGTGTGAGGAAATAGTGATTTTTTTCTTGATAAAAAAACAGATTAATACGAAAGTGAAATCAATAGAGATGTTTGGTTGGGTTTTTTTCAAAATTAAAAAAAAATCCCATCATTTTGAAATGCTACAAAATATTTGCTAACATGCTACGTGATTGTAAGAAATATAAATTGTTTGAAGCTTCAGAAATAATATTATATATATATTAAACATAAGAGAACAAATTATCAATATGAAAGGAAATTTACCAGACTCTCATGAAAGTTTTGAGTATTTTTGCAGTTCTTTTAATAATAGTGGATGACTAAAACAAATTAAATAAATTGTTAGTTTAAAAGGAAAAACTTAACTTCCATATACTACCTTTCAACCTGAGATCTGACTTATAAAACGAGTGAAAAAATGAGGTGGCTCCAATGCTCTAGTACCTCAAGTTAATTTAAGGCGCACTAGTTGCATTTTAAGTTTTTAGTAACTTTTATCTCATGATAACGAGAGAAAGTTTCTGTCGATAGATTCAAGTATTGTGTAAGGTCAGCAAGGGTATGCTTCTAAACATGTTCATAAATATAAAGTCATGAATGGAAACACATCATAAAACAAATGAGTAATATAAAATGTCATATTATAAAATATTTTATCATATTATACTAAACAATTTAACATAAAAAAAAGGACGCGGAGCACGTGAAACAACAACAAAAACCACCTTAATCGTTGCTTCTATGTTGTCATTTCCCGATGGTAGCTCTCACACGCCGAGCCGTGTTTTACCTTCACAAACAGTAGTAGTCTAGTCTACAGTGGTCACGGCGAGTGTAGCGGAAATACGGCCTGGGCCAGGCACAATTTAGGCTTCCTGGTCACGTTCCCTTGGATATTAATAAACAAACAGGGAGACGTAGTGTTGAGGAGGGGGAGGGGGGCGATGTTGGGGGACCGCTTCTGGTTCATGCCAAAGGATGGACAAAATTAAAGAGTGGGCTATTATTTATAATATTGTACTATTATTATTATTTAAAAGATGCTCACATACAGTCTGATTTTCATAGGAAGCTCCTTTTTTGAAAACTGGAAATTCATGTAGCCACAATGGCGAAATAAATAAATTATACTGCATTCACTATCTTAGTATATTTAATCAATATTGTAAAGATAAATTATACAGAAATCCATAAGCAAGTATTATTGAAAGCTTTTGATAACTTTATAATAAATAAGTCAAATTATACATATTTCTAGAATGCCAAATGTTAGTTAGTGACTTACAATCAATGTTGGTGGTCGAAAGTGGGCTTAGTATCAAAATCAAGGTTTAGTTAACCTATCGACTAATGCAACCTAAAGCGAGATTAAAGTTTTTCTTATGCTTTTTATACTTTCAACTGTCAAGATTTAAACTGAAGCTCAGTTTACCATTTTGTCTGTCTTGTTTATGTCAGGATGGGATATAAAACACTCATTAAATCACGTGGATAGCAAACAAAGTAATCATCAATTTCAAATGTAAATCGTTATAAAAGTAATTTGCAATACCTATAAAAGTTATTTACAATACCTACAGCTAGTTTTGAATTCAGGTAAATGCCCAAAGCATGTTTTCAGTGTGTTATTTAGGTTATAATGATTATTTATAGTCTTATAATCAACTAAAAATAATAAGCACAGTGTTTGAACATAGAAGGAGCCATAAATATACTTGGGAGACTATAAATCTAAGATAAATTATATCATTTGCAAGAGGAAACTTGGAGATATGATCTTGGACAATAGAATCTTTCGAATATAGTAAATAGAATCAGACCCCTATCAATTAGCATGTTCCATTCACGTGAAACCAAAGTGGAATAAAATGAAAAAAGAAATACCAGAACAGAAGAATCTACCTTTGAAGTAATTCTGTTCAGAAACAACAGTATAAAAATGGATATACAAACGTAGTCTTGACAATTTAACCAAAATAATATCAATAAAAGATTACATAACAGAAGAATGGACAGCTCTTCAAAATCTTTTAAAGTAAGTAGCCAATTAAAGTCATGAAATAAAGAAAAAAATAGTGTAAGAGGAAAAGGATAAGAATGTGGGATGAAAATATCGAGAAAGTTATAAATGACAAATGAGAATCATAAAAAAAAAATTTCCACTAACAATGACTGAGATAAAAATGTTTATCATAAAAATACGAACGCAAAAAGAACACAAAAAGTTGAGAAAATTACGTGGCACATTTAGAAAAATGACATTAACAGACTTCACCCTCAAACTTAAAACATTATTTTTTCTAAATGAGATAAAATAAAATATTAAGATAAACTTCATCTTACACGACATCTGACTTGATTATTTAAAAAATCTGTGGTCCCAAATAACGTAACCTCTGCAGATAGTCCGGTCAAATAATATGACGCGGTGCACCACAAATAAGGTTAATTAAACTGGTTATCTTTATCCAAATTTTGCACTGAATTGAAAATAATCTTGCTATATCTATTAACTACATTATATTCTCCTGCGAGAGTGTAACCTTACTTTGGATACATCCTGCGGATGGAATCATGCTGTCGGTTTTCAAAGTTACCTGAAGACAAACCTGTACGTCGTGAGTTGTTCATCGCGAAAACTGTTCGGATGATAGTTTCCTCACGACCTAATGTTCATTTCACCGAATTGCAGGCATCAAAATTGCGCGTGAGCGTTTGTATACTCAATTTGAAAAGTAACAAAGTTGAATAAACTATGCAGAGTAAATCTAGGGGACAAGGCGGCAACAACAAACTAAAGTAAATTCAACCGGCAGGGCCGGCACAGTGATAACCGTTTCTGACACGTGAGTCCAGGGTTTGAATCTATATTTGATATAATGGTAAAAGATTTCCCACCATCATCTTTAGGAGTGATTATTTAAGCACCTCCCTTACTTTAATTATCCTACCACTGCTCCCTTATACAATATAGGGCTATTGTTACTCAAAATGGTCAGGACACGGCACTAATCATGACTAGCTTACTACTCTGAGAAATTAATTGATAAAAAAATATTCGGAAGCTAAAGTCAGTTTGTTTGGTTAGTACGTGCAACATCGAAGCTATTAACAGCTTAATCATTCGCTTCAGTGGCCGAATGGTCTAAAGTACCACGCTCGTACTAAACTGACCTGCTGATGACGGGGATATTTGAGTTAGAATATTGGTCGGGTGTGCTGAGGGTGGTTTTTCCTCAATTGTTTCTCTCTCTTCCTCCACACAAATGTGGGTAGATTCCCTCTAAATACTTCCTTCCTCATCCCTATCCCATTATAGTAGATATCACATAGTGTATAACCTGAACAGGTAGTAAGACGCGGTGATGGAAAAAGTTTAATCTAAATATAGGGACGGGGAAGGCATTTATAATAAGTGCATCCACATTAGCATGAAGAGAGGAAGGGAAGCCAGACGTATTAAACCGATTGTCACCAGTGCGGGTATTCGTGTTACGAGGACATTTAGATATAATTACATGTTTATGTGGTCTAGAAAAATCACCGACTTTTCTAGAATTGTAACACCTTATTTAATTTTAAAAAAACCATAAAGTAAATTTATTTTTAACAGTGGCTAAATCAGTAAAGAAGAAGAATGTTTTGTGTGTTATTTAAATAATGGTTTTGATTCTACCTAATGATGAAAATTAATTTTTCCCAAGAGAAGACTTTACATTTTAACATAAGATAATAGTGGCGTTCGACCCCATAGCTATTAGTAATGAAGTATTAACTTAATACGTTAGCAATTAATTACCTAATGGACACATTTGTTGAGATTAATTTTACCAAATTGAAATCTTATATGATTACTTACGACCAACTTTGCGACTGGTGTGTAAAAAATAGCTCTTTTTTTATGTACATCCTATAAAGTTATTTACATATATTAATGAGGTAGGGATCAGAAGGAAGAATTATGAGGAAATGTACCCGCATTCGTGTGGCATTAAAACGGAAAACCACTTTAGAAACTAGTTCGTCCGAGTTTACAGCCATCTATATCAAAATAATGGTTCTAAATTGAAGTCAAATTTTATTTCCTCATTGATGTAACTAGGCTAGTCAATAATTATGTCCAACGTACTGTCAAGGTGAAAGCGAGACTGAATGATGTGTCTGGGAAGGTATTCACGATTCCTTTCACTAATTTCGACACGTGACCTTCCAACATTGCAACACAGATCACAGCGCAAAATTGCGATTCATCGGATCAAAGTACAAAGATAAAGATCGTTGAGGAAGACGGAGCCCTTTAAAAGAGTCAAATACATCATTTACAGAATTGGTTTTCCAATTAGCGTCCCGCGGTCTACGTTCGGTCCGTGAAGCCGGGCTGTTTGGAGTCCGGATACCAAGGTTAGAACTATAATTCATGAAAATGTGTTATTCTGGTAAAAAAAAGTTAATGTCCCAACGCACCGAAGTGCTTCTCGGGTCATCCAATTAAAAAGAAAAATTGGAGTAACCACACCAGCGCCCCCGCCCTTATTTCCAGCTGAGGTAGACCTACTCCACACGCTTTCATCCATCTCCCCTTTGCCACAGCTGAAACTTTAATGGCAGCCCCAACTTTGGGATAAAGTCGGAGGATCGTCGAGAAGTCTATCATGCATTGCACATTCTTTGGATTTTTTCCACTACGTCTTACAACCCGCCCAGGCTATATGAATTTTAAATACTAGGGTAGTGTTAAGAAAGGTAGAATTAAAAATGTACTTTCATTTGCAGGGAGGAAGTGTGGGAAGTCATTTAGGCAACATCACCCTCATTACCTGTCTGGGATTAGAGCCCCAACCTTACCAGTTTTTTTTAAATTATTAGAAGTATTTAACGTGCACTTTCTGAACCGACTGATTATATCAGCACAAGTGGATTTCTATGAGCGAGATAGATCGGGCCTATCAATTTTGCCTGGAAAGCTATTTTCATATGCTGTCCAGGGTTCTTTTACATATCACAATCGGCATGAGACCGATGGTTTTACTTCTCCTCCGAAGGAAGTTGAGCTACGGATTTTTATGACTCAAGAAAAATCATTCAACCCCGGCTGGGTTTGAACCCATGAACATCGGGTCCTGAGGCAATCACTTTACCCCAAGACCATTGATGTCGACCCCAAACTATCGTCCATAGCAAACCAAACTAGATTAGCCTGACATTTGGCCCAATGCCCCTAAACAGAAGTCAATGCACAAGTTGATAGCTTATTTCATTGTAAGCAAAACGTCCAGACTCAAACATTTTGAGTTGCGTTCTCGACTTAAAATCAGGACAATGAGATTCAATCCCGACCTTCTAAGATATTATTTGAAATCTTTTATCTAAGAAAAGGGTCGTACAGTTACTTTTAATCACCTTATCAGCTTTATCCTTTTATTTGTATAGCTATACAAATTATTAAGATTTTACTAAATGTATTTGCAATCTTGGGAGGCGCGGGTAGCATCCAACTTGCCTTCTTCTGTGTTCACCATTCTTTTTTTTTTTCAGTTATTAAAAATACACTATCATCTTCATGTGGATTTATTAAATTCGATAAATATATAAATTAAGGAAGATAAATTAATGGCACCATCTAGTTGAAATGACATATCGTCACACTGCAGTTATTTTTTAAAATAATTAGAATGGCAGTTCTGAAGCTTCAAAACCACTAAAACCATTTTCAATTATATTTAAATGTTTTTTGCAGCCTCATTGAAAATTAACTTTGTTTGTGGAAGTTTATATCAATGTTTATAAATATTTACTTTTAACTCAAACAGCTATATCTAACGTAGAGCCACGTTGTAACTGAGCTAATTTTACCTTTACATGCATAACTATAAAGCTTAATATTTAATGTGACGTGACGTGACGCGATGATACCTTTCATCCCCTCAATTTTGAGGTGAACCATAATTTAAAGTAGCTAGTAAGTTTTTAACCAATATGGTATTTTTGAACACGTGTTATGATAGGTATCCGCGTTCCAGTAGGCGGCCTCATCAAGGTGTTAGCGAGCAGAAATCCATATATGCGAGGAACCAAATGGATTTAAACGTTCTTTCGTAGAGCTGTCTAGCGGTAGGAGAACAGACGAGGGAGGAAGAAAATACAAATATCAATACGTACAATGTGTTTTGACCCTCCCTATTAAATTACATAATTTGATTAACAAATATCCATTCTACGATCCTATAACGACTACCTTTTGTTCCACGGTATTTAGGTCTTCATGACTAACCGAAATATGTGGATTTTTTTTACTTTTCAGAGTGGATATTGTCAACTTTTAAAGTATGTTGACTGTATGTTGGGCCATATAAAATAGTTTTGGGTTCATTACAGTAAGTACCAAGCTCGTGTACTGTTAAAGGTTTTGTTGATATTCAACCGAAGCGCAACATTTGAATGACAATATCTCGCGGCACCATGTATTGTAGACAGAACCTAAGTAAGTGCTAAGCGATAGTAGATATCTGACAACTAACTACAAAATTCATTAGAGCTATTTTCACACATAATACATCAACACACATATTATGTTCCAGAGCTGTCACTTTTTGACATAATACTAGTGTTACATTTTATCAATGTTATCAGGAAAAAAATAATGTATGTTTTCTCAAATTACCACCCTAGTAAATTAATTCATGCCTAATAAGTTAAATATTCAAAAACAACAAGTTCGCATTATGATAAGACGTCACGAAACTTACATTGCGCCATAATAATTATCTTCAACAACTTTCTCTGAAATAAAAGTAATCACAACTAAACAGAATCATAATCAAATAATTCTGTAGAAGATTCAGGGGAAGATTCATAAAATATTATAAATTTGGGGTAGCCAATAGAATAAAATGAGCAACGAGGAACAAGAAAGATCTCATGATAAGGGAGAAATCCTATGATCTAGCCGACAAAATAGTGTTGTTTTTTATCAAGATCGATGGAACGTAAACATGCTTTCAAGTTTCTATGTAGCGATAAAGAATTCTAACAAAATATTATTATTTTAGATTTGGCATTTATTCTCAGTTATGAAAAATGTTACTTAATATTTCTGTACAAAAAATAATAATTTTATCTCTGTGTGATTCGTGGCCCACTTTAATCAAGGGACCCCAGCTGTTAGCAGCTCTACGCGTCTGCCAATACAACGATTAACAATCATACCTATAATATAAGAGACTATATATAAAAGATAGCGGAAAAATAATGTTGGGCAATTCAAAAAGTAGTAATGAATAATTTATTTAGTGACGGTGAAAGACTTACTCCGACAGGGTAGCGATGAGGTGGACAATCAAGAGAAAATGCATAGACATTAACAATTTCCTTGTTCATCAGTTAATACATTTAAAGGCATGGGTTATTTAACAGCTTAATATTTAAGGTAAGATTAAGGGAATAGACGCTAACCTTTATTAGCGTTGGGAGGAGGAAGGAAAAACCACAATGATAAATCATAAGTGGAAGAACACCCCCAATGCATTCGTCCGAGATTCGAACCTCAACGTCCCCGTAGGACATCAGCAATACAGTTAATCACCTACCCGACACCCTATAAAGTGCGGCTAGGCATTCATATAGAGCAGTGGTATTAAAACATTTTTGTTCGCGTACCCCCAGATATAATTTCTCTTCAACTATGTACCCCCAGAATTGTTGGTGCATAGTGCAAGCTATAAATATTTTATAATCTGAATCTAAAATAATGCGATATATATATATACAGGCAGGGTGTATCGATTAATGCGGGAAGTAGCTGAGGTGTAAATATACCTCAGTTTTATCTTCTGTGGTGCTGACTGACAGCTCACAGCTGACTTCTGACAGTCAACAGTTAGGTATATACCTAAATTTTGACTGTCAGAAGTGACAATTGCTAAAGACATGGTTTTTGCAGATCATATGGTTCGGCGTAGGGATACATAATTTGGTCTGGTAGCTTTTCAAAGCCGTCAGAAGTCAGCTGTGAGCTGTCAGTCAGCACCACAGAAGCTAAAACTGAGGTATAGTAGACCTCAAACCAACACAAAAGAGTCCTTATGAACAAATGTCTTATGTACAAGGGTTCCCGAGATGAGGACTTCCAAAATTCTGTTGGAAATGTTAATGGTCCCATTGATACACCCCGGTTCGTGTAGCTACAGCTCTGCCTGTGTACCAGCAGTGATATGTCACTTACAAGAGGTGCAAAAAAAGTGAAACAAGTACAGTTATTGACAAACCAACAGAATATTGGAAGGCCTTTTTGTGTTGGTTTGAGGTCCACTATCCACACCCCAGTTACTTCCCGCATAAATCGATACACCCTGTATATTTGTATACAATTAATTTTTTTAATTGTACGTACGCCCTAAGATATGTTCGCGTACCCCAGGTTAAATACCAATGATCTAGAGAGAATATAAAATTATCTCAGCGGATATACGAACTTGAATCGCGACCTCTCGGATCAGTCATGTCCGCCGTCACAAAGCTTGATCTACTGATAGATCAAGTTTAACATGAATGATCTTAGTGACCACTGTTCAAGAATACGAGCGTAGCAATCCAATTGTCGAGGTTCACTTGAATGCCAATGCAGGCAAGAGGATAATGTAATTCCAGGGCAAATAAGATTTAGTGTCGGCGCGGCGGTGGCATCGTGATTTTAACGGCGCGACGGGGTCGCCAGGGGTGATGGTCAAGGGGTGGTTTGTGGGGTTGTTACCAGTTAAATTCAATTAAACCCTCATACAAAACCATGTACATTGCAACCAGCATCAGGCGCTGTGTTAGTAAAACAACATTTTTATGTAATTTCTTTTGATATAAACATGAGATTGTCTAGATCCGATATTTATTGGAAGTAATAAGTAATTATATTCTACCCAAATTATGCACTAGTGGGCACATGGACAAAGGTGTCAGTCTCGTCTTGTTTGGTTCACCAACGTCAGCAATATCGGGGTTTGAATCCCGTTCGGGTGTAGTGAGGGTGGTTTTTCATACATATTGTCTCACTCTCCCTCTCCACAAATGCGGACACATTTCCTCAAAATGCTACCTTCCTAGCCTCTATGTCATAGTGTAAATATGCTAATAACATAGATGGCTAGTGAGATGCAGTGCACATACAAAAATCAGCAAAATTATTGTAATTAAAAATTTATAGAAGTATAAAAATTAAAATGTTAGTATTTACGAGGCAAAAATGTAGTAAGCATATGTACGTGGTGTTGCCAATAAAAACACTAATAACTAAGCTCTGCCATTTTCATTTGAAAATATTCTACAAACATGGATGTTTGATGTTTGATTCCGATTATTATTAGTATTATTGTTTCACTCGAGTTAAACAGTGCTATTAATGAAGTATTAGCAGTAAAATTACTGTAGTTTTTTTTCTGATATGTTCTTTAATAATGCTTACGTATCCTGTAAAGTTAACGTACCTGTCAAATGTTGATCTTATATAATAAAGTTTTTCCTCCACAGAAATTACGTGAGAATTTAGAAAGTATTAATCACAATATTACTACAAGAAAATATCAGCTATGATTAGTGTAACTAAATACGGCGTTTCATCCAACAATTAAAAATATCTAACATATCGATCATTATAAATTATGTTTTAGCTAAAATAAATACGACAAATCAGTTAGGCTAAACGCCATATTTGATTTAAATTAACCTTTGGTACGATTTATGTTAATTTATATTATTTCAATAGTGTTTTACAAATATTCATAATATTTATGGAATATTGGTAAACTGCACGTAATTCGTACCATGAGATGGAAACAGAAACCAAGTAATTTAGTTTAGCACGCCAATACTATATTATTAAAAGAGCTGAGTTTACCCAAACATTATTAAATAAATTAAGGCAGAGTCTATTATGCATGTGTGAGATTAGATACTTGGGAGCTATCGGAAACAGTCACAATAGCTCGTGGCCAAATTTATGTGCTATCGTATTGTAAAAGTGTTTTATATGGGCGGTGCGATGAAATGAGAAATGAGATTATAGTCTCGACAGAATTAAAATTAATTTAAGTAGTCTTATTATGTTGTCACCAGTAAAATAAAGTACCCATAACATCGTGTATCTGCCGCTTCGGTGGCCGCGTGGTCCAACGCGGTACTCTCGTGTTGGACTAGATCACCAAAGACGGGGAGATCGGGGTTCAATCCCGGTCGGGTGCACTGAGGGCGGTTTTTTCCCTAAATGGTTTTCCACTCTTCCTCCACGCAAATGTGGGTACGTTTCCTCTACATTGTGCCTTCATAATCCCTAACCATTAGTGTAGTTAGTACATATGCGTACAAGCCGAATGGTTAGTAAGATGCAGTGCTAAAAAAAATGTGAATTGTGTATCTCGTTGAATAGAGTTAGGCGCTTGTGAATCTCTTCCATAAATACTAATATTCTATCAAACCAATGACAAAACAATTACTTAACTTCCCCACCCTCCGCACCTACCGAGTACCTTTCAATCTAAAGTCTCTATACAATCAAAGTTCACTCGGGCATACAGACACAGCATATGATATTCCAGCTTGACCGTGACACATTTTGTTAGCCCTGTCGACAAACAGACAGCGACACGCAACACCAAACTAATGACTTACCACGTGAACTACATCTTTTATTTACAATTGCTACATCAAATATCAATGAGCGCATAAGATCCCTTTAAAGTGCATGTACACTAAAAAGTGTCACAATGGTTCAGTTTAGTAGAAACATCTAAACATTTTAATTACCCAGTCACCTAAAAACTATTTGAATACTTTAGTTATATGTTCAAGGGCAAACATTTTCAAGGTAATCTACTTTAATATTAAAATTTAGAATCGCATATTACTAACCGTTCGGGTTAAACGCCACTGTACTAATTAATCTGATGCGTTAAGGATGAGGAAGGTTGAATTTAAAGAAAGTGTGTACCCATATCAGCGTGGAGAAAGAGAGGGGGAGGGAGAGAGAGAGGGAGAGAGAGAGAGGGAAAGAGAGAGGGAGAGAGAGAGGGAGAGAGAGAGGGAGAGAGAGAGAGCGCGAGAGAGTGTAAAAACACTTAGGAAAAACCACCCTCAGTACACTCGACCGGGATCAAACAACGATCTCCCCGTCATGGGCAGCTTCGTCTATTGCAAGAATAACGTCTTAGAGTTAAACCATACGGCCATCGAAGTAGGTGACTTAAAAACTAACTTAAATCTAGAACAGACACAGCACCAAGCCCCCAGCCGTTAATTTATCACTATGAAAAGGGAAACCCACATTTCTACAGACGATACATTTTTAGGCCATGCAAGGAATTGAACCCGGGACCCTTAGCTCAGTAGACAGACAAGCTACCAACTGAGCTAAGGTGTCGGACCATAAGGTAATCAAATTAACATAGTAATAATAGCTATAGTAATAATATGCTAGCGTTAAGAATCATCCATTTCCCAAATTCGCCGGTATTGTTGAAAGAAAGCCATGCTGGGATTGTAGTTACTCGAATCAGACACGAGACCCCAATAAGCGCTTCTATGTGTGAGCGCCAGTTCCAACACATCTATCATTTATTAAGACACCTGCTCTCTCCCCGAGCGATGATTAATTACATCTAATGAGTGGAAACAAACCCAGTTGGGGGTCTTGGAGTCCTCTACGGAGCCCATGTCCAAAGGTTTGGAGGGAAGGGGAACACAAAATGATCCAAGGGTGTTTTTAGGAATGTGTTGAAATAAACAATGTGATGCGACGCTTTTAATTCGTTTTCGCCAACGAAGGAACAATCTCATACAGTACTACCTTGTCCTGTCATTATCGTGTAGAAATTCGGTCTCAATTATTTATAAAAAAAAAAGCCTTAGAGTGATTAACGTTTTCATCTCATGACTTCTTTAAAACCAACGTATAGGTGACCAAGTAGACAAGGGCGATTGATTTACTCTCATTGTATTGGGTCGCCGTTAAAACGAGGTCAGGGTTCGAATCCCTGGTGGGTGCTTTGATTGTGGTTATCCACGTACGTTTTATAACTATCGTTTTTTCATTCTTTCTCTAAACTAATGCATATATTAAGCTTCTTTCCTCATCACAACCTCTTAGATTAAATCATCATCATAGATTGAGTTGAACATAGAGTTTAAATACACATAATTTTTTTTAAACGTGGAGTATCCAAAGATTTGGTTTTATCTTGATATAAGAAAGTAAAAAAGAATGAATATGATGTAAATGATGAAGAATTAATCCAAAAAATAATTTTGACTGAAAGATTACAGATATTATTAACAAGTATTATTATATGAATTAAAGGCCAAAACGAAATTTAGTAGAATCAAAGATTTAAGCCTATATACATTATTCTTACATCATATTAAACGTACGAGCTAACAAATTAGCTCCTCCTCGAATGGAATCCCGGCCAAGAGTGGTTATACATTCCCATTCCCGGTGGGGAAGGGGTGGGGGGGGGGTGTTAAATACAATAGTTGCCCCAGAGGATAGAGGGGACCTTAGGTAAGGGGTAAAAACAGAAGTAATAAGGGGAGGAGACGTATGTCGACTGTCAGGTGGCGATTCTGCACAAAAGGGTTCCTCGTAATCCAAACCTAACATCTGTAACATACTGGGTCAGGATGTGACGTCATCCCATCCTTTTTGAACATTGGGGAACAGCTCTGAAGTGGCGCGTTGTACCGAATCCTCTTTAGCTCACCAGTCAAAAATCAACTCTTGTCGCGGGGGGGCGTGCTTGGATCCTCCCTAGGTCGAGAGAGGTATTGAACGGAGTACATAATGAGTGACAACCTAAGTTGATATTTCCCGTTTAGTCATATTTTTATATTTATTCTTCATTGTAGATTACTTAATGCTAACCCATTTCGGTGACAGCATGGTCTAAGGCACTACTCTCGCAGTATACTAGACTGCCGATGACAGGTTCGAATCTAGGTCGGGCATAATGAGGGTGGTTTTTACCAAAAATTGTTTTTAAATCTCAGCCTCCGTTCAAATGCGGGTACACTTACTCTAACTATTACTTTCCTAATCCCTAAAACCACTAGCGTAATTAGTATATAAGCGCATATCCCGAATGGGTAGTAAAGCGGTACTAAAAAAAAATTATGTTAAAAGTTAATTTCTAGTTGGTTGCTGACAAATATCTTTATTATTGAGACAAGGGCTTAGTCTGTTATCCGATTTGCAAATTCCAAGACTCTAGACCTGGGGTTTGTGGTATTAAGAGTACTGTCCTAAGTGAAATTAGTTCATCAGTCATGTATTTATAAACATGTGTTTAGAAAGTTCATGTTAACTATAACAATAAAAAGAATCAATGGAGAGATCAAAAGATTAAATAAATAGGACGTTAAGTTAAGAAAACTGATGTCTTCTTGTTGACTCAGCTGCGAAGTGAACTCATTTCTATTTTCGAGTACATAACATAGATGTATCCTTCGTTCGGCCATGTTAGTCTCGCATCAGTATTAAACCCTGATGAAACAACTCGATGGCGTCATCCCCGTCAGATGCAGATGAATGGATGGCAATTGAGCAACTAATGAAGAAGGAAAAAAAAGGCTTTGTGTAGTTTTTGTGAGTTGAAAAACAAGTACACTATCTATTACAAACTCAACTTTCACCAGAAGAAAAAGTACTTTCAAACTATGTATTATTAAATAGATATGTTCATTTTAAGGTGTTTGACGTGCACTTTCCAAACAAAGGTCTATAACTTACAAAATATCTTTCCCTAAAATAGCACACTTTAAGTAGTAATAAAGGCCCAGCTAGCTCCAGCGCTAGGATTCAGTCATAACGGGAACAAATTCTAAATAATTTTCGACACTACTGTAGTATTCAAGAGTTGAGATATGTTAGCATGTACAGTTCAATTTTTGAAGGAAGAACCTTATCCGACAGCTGGAAAAGCTATTTTTCATGTTGTAACAACGTCAATATATTAACTTTTTAATTTATTTGGTAGTGGGGGTTTGAAAGATAATTTTTTTTTTTAAATTAGGAATTATATTAGCAAAAAAAGTTTTGTGTGTGTTTTTAGTTCAAAATTATTTATAGCTAAAGGTTCGAAGTCACAGAACGTATTTATACATCAGGTCATGTGATCTTCCACTGTCAATCTTGATAGATATTACTAATGCCTAAAAAATAATACTTATCAAATATTAAAATATTATCAAAGTTGACCCTTATTTGTACTTTAAAAAAATTTAATTCTTATCCAAATTCTACTAATATATCTAGAATTTAGTTTCTAGAGGTGAGGGTGTGACTGATTATAGGGGTGAGATTACCCCAGAACAAACTCACTCTATGTTGTTAAAAAAAACTGTTTCAGAATATGAACAAGACCATAGCGTAAAATTTGTGACATCACAGGAATCAATACAGAGGTCACACAGTGCCTTGGAAGAATGTATGACTCAGACGAACGTTTACTATATTCACTACAATAATTCATTAATATTATAATCTACGAAACAGTTCATTTATTGGTCTTCAAAAAGTGAATTTTAATTTGTATAGTATTAGTTGTTAACATCTAGTAATATGAAACTCAGAATATTTAAAACAACAGTTTTACGGTTGTTTTTTTATAGTTATGAAACGTGATCTGTTAGCTTAAATGATGAAAATACGAAAACAAGGTGCTTGGGAAGATGTTTGGTCCAAACAGGGATGAAGATATTGGGGAGGTTTAAATAATTATGAGTTACATACTCTGTACCCACCACAAGAAATTGTTAGGATAATAAAATCTCGCAGATTACGGTGGGCAAGACATGTAGCGTTAAAGCAAGAGACAATTGGGAAGACCTAAACGCAGATGGGAAGATAACGTTAGAATGTATCTGAGAGAGATAGTGTGTAATGAGGTGGACTGGAACGAAATATCTCAAGATAAGGATAGGTTGTCGTACTTTTGTAAGTACGGCAATGAACCTTTGAGCTCCTAATGTTATAAAGTAAGTAAGTAAGAGTATTCGTTGGAATTTCCTAGAAACCCAGACTTAAGACCCCTCCCCCCACATTGCCAGGTGCCTGATCAGCCACTCTTACTACTTGGCTTTAGAGGTGAGTTATAGAATGTATTGTTCAACGTATCATAATAATAAATACAATTCTTAGATACCTACAAGACAAATTCCTCGAGTAATTCATAGATTAATGACGTAGGGGGCGAGATTTACAACACGCCGTCTGTGAACGGTTCAAGCACAGTCACCGCAATCACAACGAATTTTTACCGCTATAAAAAACAGTCACAAGCCGCCCCTCCCTTTCCCCCTCCTCCATGAAATCATCATGGTCATGACACGGAAAGTCTCGCGTTACTATAATTTATAACCTCGCTGTCGCCTCGGCCATGTAAGGTAGAGATAATTTCACTCAAAATTACTACTTTTATCGGTTTGCCATGAAGGTCGTCATTATTTTATCACTCCACACTTCGAATAAGATGGGTTTGTGTGCAACAAAAAATTGAAATAGATAAAAAAAAAAATGATTTCACGAATGCCATGTCCTTTTAAAGATGTTTTACATCTACGAACGTAATATCCGTGACCTGAATAACATGGCCTTTACTAACACAATTTCTACTTTAGTTTAATTTAATTTAGTTTAATAGCTAAATAAATAAAATAAAATCTATTGGTATCCATCCATATTATTAAAATGAAGATTCCGTGTGTCTGTCTGTCATTAGAGGGGACTGAATTGTATCCCCTCGGAAAGGTATCCTTGTAATAAACTGCTTTTGTGAAAAACTGGAATTGTATCCACCTGAATTATACCCCCAAAAACTGGAATTGTATCCCCTCGGAAAGGTATCCATTCCGACAGTTTTGTAATAAACAACTTTTGTGAAAAACCTGAATTGTATCCACCTGAATTATACCCACAAAAACTGGAATT
>CABFWB010000020.1:32670-43503 GCA_902151455.1 Timema bartmani | reverse complement strand
GAGGAAAAAGGAAGGGGGAGGGGGGAGGGCTGTTTGCTATTTATATAACATAAAGTACAATGATGTTTCTTGCCACTAGCCAACATATAAGAAGGTTACAAAACTAAAATAAAAATGAACCAAACTTTGAATTACATATAATCTGTGGCACAAGTAAAATAATTAACCAACTAAGAAACCAAGCTCTGGCATAAATGTTGTAACTCAAAATAATAATTATAATAAGGATTTAAGTGACTAAAACCAGGAATAAAGCCACAGCGAAATATAATATATTTGTAGTAAAAGTTATCATTTTACTAGTCAAACCCAAACCTAGGAAATCTATTCTAAAAAATGAGAGGGAAACATTTTGTATTCTAAAATTAAAAAGCAAGCTTAAAGACCCACTCGGGTCGTCCGCATATTCACACTAATCAAGTATGGATGACTTACGTAGAATCTAGAGGAAATGTATACGTATTAGGGCGTAGGGGGAGTGTGGAAATCATTTAGGAAACACTACCAGGATTCGAACCCTGACCTCCCCATCACGTGAAAATCAGTATTTTGAGAAAGTGACTGACGCCTTACAGAGCGTGCAACTACCAACAGAGGCAAAAAGTTTTTTTTTTTAGCACTGCGGTTTACTACCTAGTCAGGTAGTACGCATACGTACTAATTACTCTAATGAGTTAGAGATGAATGTTGAGTTTAGATAAAGTGTACCCGCATTTACATAGAGGGAGAGTGGAAACCCGTTTAGGAAAACACCTCAGTACACCCGACCGTGATTCGAACCCCGATATCCTTGTCATCGGCAGTCTAGGCTTTAGCAAGAATAACGCCTTAGACCATGCGACCACCGAAGAAGCTGACAAGTTAAATTGATTGACTTGCTAAACTTTCTGAGAATCTTAGATTGTAGTGGAGAATCGTTTCCCTTTATTTATTTTAGGTGGATTAATCAGTCCCAGATTTTTTTTTTACAAACTACTATATGCGAACAGTTGTTTAAATGAAACAAGTTTACGAACAAAATGTTAATCAATTAGTATTGTAAAGTGTGTTTGTATAGACTTAGAATAACACGAAGTGTGAATAATCTCCCAGGCATCTCTGTGTGGTTGGCTGTTTCCTGTCTTGGCTAAACCACATTTTAACGCCGTGTATATTTGAAATTACAAGATGCGTCGACACCAAATAAACACGTAATAGTTCACACAAATTGCGCTACAGTTAAAAAGCGCGGTCCCGTAGATCATTGGACAGTGGATGGAGGGTGTAATTTAGAGGAAAAATATTCACATTTGCGCGAAGAGAGAGTGGAAATCCATGTATGAAAAAACCACATAGTATACCTATCGTCACCGGTAAAACAGAAAATATGAGACTAACGCCTTTTTACGCGTAGTTACTGTGGCGGGGGGCAGGTTGTGTATAAATTCATTACAGCTATTTAACAAGCTTGAAACATGGCTAAGTGGCCGCATGGTCTAAGGCGTCACTCTCACAATAGACTAAACTGCCGACGGCAGGGAGATCGGGGTTAAAATCCAGGTTTTTTTCCTAAATAGTTTTGTAACCCTCCCTCCACGCAAATTCAGGTGCACCTACTCTAAATACAAACCTTCTTTATCCCTAACTCACTAGAGTAATTAGTACATATGCGTATTACCTGGAAAGAGAGTAAGACTCGGTGCTAAAACTAAAAATTTTAAAAACATGTTTAAGACCTCCTATTCGACTCTTGAATTTAATTTTTTTTTAATTTACAAAAGTATGTTACGTTTATCTACTATATTATTTACTTGACCTGGCGGTCTAGGGGTAAGGTGTCGGACTTCTGTACTGGGGGTCCGAGGCTTAATCCTAGGTTTCGGCACAGATTTATCTGATTACCAAACCCTTCCTTCACTTCTGATAAGCCGTGTAATAGTCACAACTTGTGAATGTGAGCAATGCCAGGCCTCCCCTGTGGTTCAGATCCCACGTTAAACTGTAGGTCCTCCATTTGATCTCACAATCACCCTACCATTACACATTAGCGTAATTGCGTATAGCCCGAACGGGTAGTAAGACAGGGTGCTAATAATAATATATTATTTACTTTTGTACACCATCATTGGCAAATTAGACTATATGAGCCTAATTAACATTATTTTAGTCCACTTGCCCACCAATGCGAGTTTAAAGAAAATTCAATTCAATATTGTCAAGCAAAATAACCATCTAAACCAAGAAAAGCCAAAATTTCCGGTTCCAAATCGCGTGTGGTGGTTGACCATGTTCTATTGTGTTATACTTTAATTTATTTTCTTCTTTTTCCTAAACAAATTCTTAAAGTTTTACAGGCAACATTTTGTTTTCGTATTTAACCTCGAAATATAATGAAATAAAAGGTATCAACTCTGTTGCTCGGACCATGCAAAAATAAACTGTTATACCAAATCATTCTTGGATAAACAAATGTCTGTGTATAAGTAAGCTGCCACGTTACACTAAGTTAAATACTTAAAGCCACATTCCCGAAACTCAATTTATCAGCGCGAGAAAACAAGTTAAAGTCTGTTTGGACCTCGTATAGAAGGTCCACGAGAAGATGGTGCAGAAGAGCGAAGATATACAGTTCAATTTTCATTGGAAGGCTCTATAACATTTATAAAAGTTACTAGATATACTTTCAATTAGCTGTGCGTCAAGTCATATGATCCGCAGCTAACACTTTTGAGAGATATTATCATTACTCATAAAATAACACTAATAATTTAGTAGCTTTGGGTGCAAAAAAAGTTCGTATTTTTTAAAAGACTTCTCCTATGAATCATAAACTTTTAACACAGAGAATGGACAACTTGATTTAAGGCGCATTTATTTGCATTATATAACAGAATGTTCAGAAACTCATAGCCCAAACTGTAGGCCTACATATAGCTTGTTTTAACCAAAAGTAATACAAAATCCCTATACACTTACATCCGAAAAACTATGCAAATAGCATTAAACTGTTTTCAAAGTTTCGGCGTACAGCGCCGGTAGAGCAAAGCTGTCAAGCGTGCGTGTACAACAAGTTGCATAGGAGTTAGGTGCACGGCACTGCATATGATATAATGGCAAGAATTTTCTGTGATTTAGGGCCATTGATGATGACCCTCAGAACGTATTTCCATTTCTAGATGGGCTGGTGTGCTGTTTACTATTAATTGTGGTATGTTCTGCTGCCGTGCTTCAAGATTTCGAGGTGCGCAGTGACATGCGCCTAGCTCCTATGCAACTTTTATACACGCATGCTTGAACAGCTTTGCTATTCCGGCGCTGTACGCCGAAACTTTGAACACAATTTAATACTATTAGCATAGTTTTCCGGATGTAAGTGTACAGGGATTTTGTATCACTTTTGGTTCAAACAAGCAGTGCAGTGTGGGCTATGAGTTTTCGAACATCCTGTATATATTACAGATTTAGTTCGTAAATAGGCGAGATGCAAATCTGCAATATTATAACATAACGTTTGTATAAGTGTCCGACACAGCTCAGTCGGTGGCGCATATCCCTAAGAGTGACCTTGTGGCTAGAGTATCAACATTACAACCCCCAGTTCCCGTCACTAGGTGATGCAATTGATCGGCCATAGGTTTTGTGGGTCTTAGTTCCATTCCGGGTGGTAGTAACGAAGCTATTTTATATTTGAATACAAGTTGACCCTTATATTTAATTAGTAAATACCTCGGTAGTGAGGCTGGTTGTGTAGTTTTAGGAATAATATTATAGTTTAAATTATGTTGTAGGTTTTAATAGATATGATAACTTTGATGTTTTGTAATGCATTACAAAATATGTGTTTGTAGCCATATTTGAATTAAATATTATATAACATTTTAAAAGCTCTAAGCTATTTTAACACGGATCGGTGGGCACGTGGTCTAAATGTTAGGCTCATCTAGTCTGGTTTGTATGTGACGGGGAGGTTGGGTCTCGAATTACAGCCGAGTGTATTGAGAGTGGTTTCTCATAAATGATTTCCCATTCTCCATCCAAGAAAGTGCAAATACATTTCTTCTAAATTCTACTTTTCTCATTTACTACTTTTCCTACATTATAACTAAATGTGGAGAGCCACGGCGGGTAACTAAGACGCGCTGGGAAGAAAATAGAAGTAATGTTCCTCTGCACACAGGTCTTACTAGCCATCTTGTCCCGGCCCCAAGATGTAGCCAGAGGGGGGGTGGGAGTTAATTCGCAGCACATGCTGGCCGGTTGTCGGGGCACTTAGCGGCGTTAACAAGTGTGGTCTGGTGACAGTGCGACGCCTGGTAACTGCGCGGCGCGGGCCAAACAGACCGACCTACCCACTACGTGATTTACTGGGACGTCCGCAGGGTCCATGATACATGGGCCAGTAGAAACACGGACGTGATCGAACTAAATAGCAGGGGGATAAACTCGGGGGAGGGGTTGTGGCAGAGAGTAACTAGGATAGAAGGAGGAAAACAAAACAAAGATAAAAATAGCCGAAACAAGGGAGGCCAGGTGTAATGTACGGGGCTGAAAAGAATAGAAAATACAAGACAAAAGGGAGCTAAAGACAAATAAATGACGAAAAATAGAGTAAATGACGACAAAGAATAGCCTCAAAGTGTAATAGTGAAGAATTTTAAAGTGTTTCGAAGAGGAAAATAAAATGATTGATTGATGTCAACAAAAAAATATACTACACCTTACAGTGAAACAAAATAATACCGCCCTAAATAACAGTGCCATATCCTCGTTCATTCTTCTTCAGCAGTATTGAAACTATTACAGAAGACGTGGGAAGTTTACAGAATTAAGGACGGATGTAGGAACAATAGACATAAAAAAAAACAATACAACTGTAGAGAATAAAGTTAGAAGCATAAAAAAGTCACCTTATTTCATGAAATAAACAAGATCTAAATAATAGGAGGAATATAAAACGATCCAAGGAAATACTATTTGTAGCTTTCAATAAATGTAAAAAAGTGTAAAATAAAAACATAGTTACACTGCAGAACTATGGGAAAAAAATTATTGGAAAATATCTTAACGAGGAAGCATATTAATCAAACATCATAATAATATTTCATAGCTAGAAACTAAATTATGTATAGTTATGATTACTTTTGCTCTCGAAAATGGCCTTGGTATGTTTGTGTTATCTTATATATTTTCTTCAGGAACTTTGCAAATTTGGGTTATTTGCAATCAGGACTTCCCATTTATATAAAAAAAACTATTATATAACTACTTATACTAAACCACTAGCCTCCTGCTTGATAAATTTCTAATATTTAATATTTCCCAACAATATCGACACTCAATTACCTCTGAGTTCAAGATTAACTTAAAAAACTGAACGAAAAACTCGACATAGTCCAGAAGATGTCGAGGTTTCCTTTCCTCATGAATCACTCGAAATAAAGAAAGAGTTGGGTATGTTGTGTGTCGTGAAACCACTAATAGGTTAATCATGGTACAGTGTACAGATTAGTCAAATGGATTAAGTAGAATAACCTGGAACCCTGCCAAATGCAGACATGGCGTAATTATTTGCCATGTCAACTTCATGGAATTTATTTTTTTATTGAAAAAAAAACACGCGTTTGACTGTAGATTTTTGTGAGAACTCATAATGCTGTTCCTCAATTTTAAATTGATTTGAAAATGGATGATGAAATTCAGGCGAAACGTTATCAGTATTATTTAGTATTTGAGAGGTTTACATAAACAAATACACCAAAATAATAGCGTAAATTGACTTTTACTTTAGTGTAATAACTTAATATTTAAAGTAATTACAAGTAAAAATATGATAAAATGCAGCATGGAGGTGGGGAGGGGAGGCAGTATACAAAAAGAACGAATGTGCGTTAAAGGCTTTAAAAATGTGTTAGATGTTACCATCAAAGTTATGTATTTAATCCGATCAAAATTAGGTGATAATATACAGTTTCAAAATATACTTAAGTTACCTTGAAGAAACGCAGGAATATATTGTTGATTATTCAGAAACACGTTAGCTTAGCTCGGGAAAGAAAATGAAGAGATTGTTTAAAGCTGAAACAAGAAAGTCAAGCTTTCATGGAACACTAAGAGAAACAAAGCTCACTTATAATTAATTTTATTTCTACCAATTAAAGTACTATAAAATTTAATATCATTCGATTTACTACCATTCCTTATGCCTAAAAATAATAAAACGATTAAAATAACTACCAATTAATTTACCAAATGTAAGAAATTATGTATGGGTGTGACGGAAAATCTTACAATCTCTTACGAGGGGGGAGGGTGGGTGGTCATAAATTTAAGGACGGCTCATTATAGAAATTATAGGATGACCACAAAACTTAACTATACATTTAAAAATGGCCCGTTGCCATACAAGGTTGAGAGTGCACGGTTAAAAATGAATGTACAAAATGTCTCCTACATTATATGTATATTGCGATACGTATACCTAGTTGATAAAATAAACTTTTATCTCACTATATCATGCTAGGTGTGAAAATAACACCTACGTTATCAGAATACCCAAATTTGGCTCTCGGTGGGTTACCAATTTTGCAAGTTTGACTAAATGCTTTCTGTAATACATTTGAAGAGAATATTTCATTGAAAACTTCTTAAGAGATATATTAATACCAGAGCTTATTATACAGTGTTTGAAAAAAAGTGTTGTAGTGGCATTCACATCAGTGAACACATATACTTTAGCGTCAGTCTCGTCTGGTCTGGTTTGACGGTAACTAGGAGGTAGGATTATTGGCTGGGTATACTGAGGTGTTTTTCCTAAATGGTGTACCCCTCTCCCTCCAAGAAAATAAGGGTACATTTCCTTTAAATTACAGTTTACTCATCCGCATCCCATTAGACACTTAGTATAAATATGCGGATAGCCTGGATGGGTGGTATTATGCGGTACACATAGCAATAAAGAATGTTGTAGAAGCCGCTTATTCAATCCTCGTAAAGAAAAAAAAGATAGAATGATAGATATGTATTAAAATAGTAACTGTGACAGCCATTAATGTATAAAGTAAAATAAATTAATAATAACGGTCGAAGAAGATCACGTTGCCCATGTCTTGATTTACTTAATGAATGCATACTTTGTTCTAAACCCTTTCAAAGGAGTTGACGCGCATATCGCATAACCAAACTAACTGTGGAATGTAGAATTCGTCTTTATAGCCGCCTCGGTGGCGTAGTTGGCTAACGCGCTAGTCGTGTTGAGCTCGACTGCCGAGGACAGGGAGATTGAGGTTCGAATCTCGGTCGGGTGAACTGGGGGTGGCTTTTCCTAAATGGTTTTCCACTCTCCCTCCACGCAGATGCGGGTTCACTTCCTCTAATTTCAACCTTCCCAATTTCCTAATCCATTAGCGTAATTAGTACTTAAGCGTATAAACCGAACGGGTAGTAAGACGCGGTGCTAAATAATAATAATAAAATTCGTCTCAACATACCTAGCAGGTGCAGCTTTTAAATAATCTTTCCTACATAATATGATTAATGGTATAAGAAATAATTAAAAACTAAGTATGATCTATCAAAGGATGTATAGGTTGAATTGTCGGTAACAGGGAGGTCGGGAAACAAATCTTGGCCGTATGTTTTCCCAAAATATTTAATCACTCTTCCTCCTCACAAATACAGGTACATTTCCTCTCAATTCTATCTTTCTCATTCCTACACCATTTGCGGATCGCCTAGACAAGTATTAAAATGCGATGCAGAAAAAAATATGTATATATATTTATTATAGGCATACGATTATCTTACGCATTAATGCCAAAAGGGGCAACCATTTTATTCTTACCGTTCTAAATTCTATTTCTTGCTGTCATGGCAGCAAGAAATAAATAAATATGTATACATATAATGGATGTCTATTTAATTTGTGAGATCAGAATAAATTAGGCCTATAGAAAACTTATTTGATTTAAAATGAGTAAGAGTCCGTGGTAACGCCTAGCTTAAGTAGGTGATACAGTTCGAACTGCGCGTCACATCGTGGTGTTGTTTTCTGTATTCTACTTTTAAAAAAATAGTGTATTTGAGACCAATAAATCATTTTATCATTCTTTAAGGAAAAATAACAAAATCTAAAAATCCTTTACATTTTCCCAGTTTAGCCGCTATCAAATAAATAATGAATAAAGTCAAACTTCGATAAGTTGTATGTTTATAGCTTAAGCTTAAATCTGATTTCCCGGTCAATCGGCCTTGAGAAATCTTTTTAAAATCGCCTCTTAAATTCTCTCTCAGCCCTCACCTAACTTAAACTTTTGTTTGAGTATTGAATTGTTGTTAGGTGTTAGTACTACGGATCTTAGTGTTCATTTGGGTTAGCCGTAGCTTAAGAATAATTTAATCTAAGAATATAGGATGAGTAAGGTGATATTTTAAGGAAATTCACATAATAAACCATGAATAGATAAATCCACTGGTACCTTCAGTGTATCCGACCGGGATTCGTAACATCGGCCTTTCTGAGCAGAATCCAGACTTTTTTAGCAACACGTTTTACTACCGGTTCAGGTTGTACGCATATACTAATTGCGCGTTTGGGATAAGAAAGGTTGAATTTAGAGGAAATGTGCCCGCATTTGCGTGTAAAGTAGAAAACCATTTTAAAAAACCCACCCTAAGTACACACGTCCAGGATTCCAACCCCAATCTCCCTGTCATCGGCAGTCTATTCAAACATGAGATTGGCAGATTAGACCATGCGGCCAACCAGATCAGGTCAGAATCAAGACTGCTTTAAGTAAATTTATTTTAATTGAAGTTTAATCCCCAGTAAGTCATTAGCTCATGTGACCGCACTTTTAGTGATCTCGGAGCCTCACATAATTAATTTGATTTTGTCTACCACGAATACTACATTTTTGACCTCATCGTAATTCATATCAGAGTTACAGTACCCAACGCTTCTATGAATTTGACTATAAGTGAGGCTAATACTCGTATTTTCGTTGTTTCCTAAAAATGATCGTGATTAATATATTTTTTATAAGTTAAATCTTTTTTAAACACAAAATACTTTATTTACCCTTTGTTTGTTTTTATATATTTATATAAATCCATTTCTTTGAACATTTGCCTTTCTCGTCTTGTTAACTTGGGTTAAACATTTTAAATATATAATTATAAACAAAGCAAAAATGACAAAGTTAAACAAAAAAAAGTTTTAGAAAAACAACTTAAGCTCTATGATTGCCTCTCATAAAAGTATAGACGCCAAACGCAAACATCGTCCCCAGACTGACCCACCAGTTGAGTTGATAGAAAATATACGAGACTGATAAAGGCTGATAGTATTGACCCTAGGGACCCAGTAAAGTAAAGCCTATTAACCCCTACTCCCCTCAAGAAATGAACGTTATGTCGGCCGCGGGTCATCTGTAAGCCTTTCCAACTGCATTGGGGTCACCGCTAAAGACGATATAGCTATTACAAGTCAAGAAATTGAACTCTTTATTTTTATTTTGCACTCGCACTGGAGAGAGGTAATCAGTAATTGAAAGAATAAGAAAAAGAAAAGATTCAGTTGTTAGGTCAAGTAAGTTTAACGCCCGTCATACTTGACCTCAGATTCCGAAACGTTTATTCCAATATTTTAATTACTTTCTTATTCTCAAATGTAGGGCCTAAGAATACTTTCTGGAAATTATGTTTAGTCAGCAGAACGAGGTGTAGTGGGTTTATTCGGAGTCAAGAGGTCGGGGGGTTCAGTCGGGTTGAAAGATCTATTTGTCTCAATGAAATCCATTCAACTATTTATTTCACTGCTGGGTTCACCCTTAGAATCCTGTTATCTTAAGTTGTCATTACTAAAACAATATTAAAGGGTGCGAGTAATACTAGCTTTATTGTAACTACTTTCGATACTAGGGATAAAGAGGCTTGTTTAGAGGAAGTGTACCCGTATTCGCTTGGAGAGGATAGGAAAACCACAATTCACGCGGCCAGAAGACATATATATATAGTTCTCTACCCTTTTCCTATATATGTATAGTTAAATAAAACTTATATCGACGTATAACGTCCACTTTCTTGTGACCTCTTGCCCCCCCTTACCCCTCTAGAATAATATATATATGTGTGTGTGTGTGTATGTTTGTGTGTATGTATTTTTAGGCGGTGTACAAATATGTTAAATGTACAAAATAACAGTGACTATTAACTTTTACAAATAATATGGTTTAATAAAGTTTAATACACGCTTCGGTGGCGTCACTCTTGCAATAGACTAGACTGTAAATGACTGGGAGTTCGGGGTTCGAATCTCAGTCAGGTGTATTGAGAGTAGTTTTTCCTAAATGGTTTTCCACCCTACCTTTAAGCAAATGTGGGTACACTTCCTATAAATTCAACCTTTACTATTCCTAGTTCATTTGCGTAGTTTGTACATATATGAGTATATTATTATTAGCACCGCGTCTTACTACCCGTTCGGGTTATACGGACTTACACTAGTTAATGTGTAATGGTAGGGTGATTGTGAGATGAAATGATAGGACCTACAGTTTAACGTGGGATCCGAACCACGGTGGAGGCCCGACATTTCACACATTCACAAGTTGTGAATAATACACGTCTTGTTATATGAGTATAACCTGAACAAGAAGTAAGAGGCAAAGCTAAAAAAAATAGAGTTTTATATTCTTCTCATGACACTTTTGTATTATTTTCAAAAGTTTTTAGTGTCGAATATTTAATAATAGGCTATACTAATAGCCCATACCTTGTTTAACTTTTCATACGTATATGCAGCCCTCCCACCCCCAAACCCTTTCAAACAGTCCATAAATTCCAAGGGGGGGGGGG